>CM057230.1:88154379-88644379 GCA_029891385.1 Erythroxylum novogranatense
TAACCCCGAGTAAAGCTCCGTAGATTATTACCCTAACCAATTAGACTATTCTCAGTAAAGCTCATGAGAATATAATCTATGGCGAATAAATTCTAATGGACCTCGCCTTAGCCAATGAGAATCGAACAAATTGCAATCTATTTAGACTAAATTATTTAATCTCATTAATTTCTTAATTAAAATTATTTCGCCACTCGATAGACAACAATCACGGATTAACTAATCTATTCGGCAATTTATCATCAAGTCGATCAATTAACAGGCCTCATTAATTAACAAACTCAACAATAATAAATCGATTAAGCGCAGAGATTAAATAAACATAAGAAATAAACGAAAACAATTAAACCATAGGAGTCTCACGAAATACATGCATCAAACGTAAAGTACCTTGTCTAGATTAAAAACTTAGCCACACAAAATAATATTAACTATCTACTAAAGCCGATTTGACAATTAAAAAGTTGCTTAAAAACCTTCTGGCACTCCTCTTGCGCCTGCTACTGGTTCTCCAATTTCACGCATGCAGCTCCTCTTCCTTTGTTCACAGTGTCGTCGTCAGTCTCGTGGTTCTCCGATAAAAATATCCAACCCCCTCCTCAAAGCTTTTCTTATTCCTTCTAGCTGCTGTTGTCCCTCTCTAGGCTGCTTTTCGTCCCAAGTTAGAAAGAAAATGCTCCTTGCTCCACGTTGTCCCCCCCTTTAATGTCTCTGCCGCCACTCCCCTTTTCAAAGTTGCCGTAGTCCTCCTTTTGCTCCTAGGTTTTTGTTATTCCCTTCAATGATCTGGGCCCCTCACCTAGGTTTCTGTCTCTTTTCAATTAATTAAAGTGGGCCCTTTCTTTCCATAGGTCTAGCCCCTCACCTTAGCCTCTCTATTTATGTGTGTGCTGTCCTTTGCTGTTGATTTTATTGTAGATCCTCTCTTATGCATTGATTTTTCTCCTTTAAAACGTTGTCCCTCATATGTTGCATGACCTGCTCTAATTAATTGTGCTAATTTATCTTGGCTGTAGCTGATTGTTTGCTTCTCCTCATCTGCGTGTTGTCTAGCGTCAAATCCGAAGCTTGTTGCCTCCACGTCTTATCATCTTCTTGCCCAATTGATTTAAATTTAATTTCCGCAACCCTCTATCAGATGTGTAACTCCTTGTTGATGATTTATGGGACCATTAAATGAACTTAAAACCATTGTACGTGCGTGATTGATCAGACAATTAATTTGTCTCCTTGCTTTGCTTCATGCCTTGCTTCCATCTCGTCAATTTCAGTCTAAATTGCGTCACCTTGTATTTCGTCACCTACAACATGCAAAGACACAAATTATCGTAGAAACATAAACAAAACATCACAAAAGTCTACCAAAAGAACATGAAACAAAAAGAATTAACATGACAAAAATGCAAGTTATCAATATAGCAGACTTAACTGAGCAGCAACAAATAAGAATCAGTCAGGAGAGGGACAAGGATTTTAGAGCACTTGTATTTTTGAGATCTGTTGTGAGTGAGTCTATTTTGCTAAGAAATGCAGGTTGTAGGAGTACCAAAGAACTATGGGACACTCTCAAGGTGGAATATGTTGGATCAGCTCAAACCTTAAGACTAAAGAAGCAAACAATTTTGAAAAACTTTGAAAACTTTGCCATGAATGATGAGGAAAATGTAGTTACAACAAAGGGTCGATTTCTGAATTTGGTGCAGCAACTAAAGGAGTTTGGGGAGAGTACAAGCACTGAAAGGTTGGTAGATAAGTTCCTAAGTCGATTGCCATTGAGATTTGGGGCAAGTGTAGCACCTGTAGATTGGCAATTCACCAACGACCCTGAATCAGTAACTTTGGAGCAAGTCTTCAATGTTTTGGAGATGTATGAAGAAAGACATGGCCATAGAAGAGAAGGGGAAATGTTTGCTTTGAAGACTGAAAGGTTTAGAACACCTGGAAATCCTCCAAGCTACACACAAAACCAGATCAGTTCCTTTGACTCAAAACTAGTACAAGCACAAAGCCATCCACCAAATCAACCTCATAACCATCAAACACCACATCAGATTCTTACCTACACACAAAACCATTCTTATCTGAATCAGTCCTACCCTCAAACACAATATGCCTCACCAATGCCCTACCAAAATATCCAAAATCCAAACCCATATCCTAGCCATAAAGATACCCGAATGCAAGGAGGAGCAAGGATGAATAGAATGGGAATGTTTGCTAATTGCAGAATTTGTGGGAGGAATAATCATGCAGCTGAGGATTGTTTCTGGAATGAAAATATTGAGTGTATTTTTTGCAGGAAAAGGGGACATACAAGAAGGGTTTGTTATGAAAAATGGATAAAGGAGCATCAAAACCCCCAAAGCTCACTCTTTGGCAAGCCACCACCCATACATCCTCTCCAAAGAACCAATGCCTCACCAAACATGATACCATATCAACCACAATCTTACCAACAAGTTTCTGAACGTCAAATGCATCAAGCTCATTTCATTACAAAGCCAGAAACTCATCAATCATCTCAGTCCTGCATAACCTCATTTCCAATTCCTCAACAGCCTATATATCAATCTCAAATGCCTCAACCTTCTTTGATCCCTCAATCCTATGCATACTACCCTCAAATGTCTCAACCAAACATGCCTCAATCTAGCTCAACACATCAAATTAACCAGAATTTTCAATCATCCTTACCAAATCAATCAAACCAGCAATTTCAAGACATAAAACCGACGACAGAACCAGCTCTCTACTTACATCCACAAACACTTACAAATCCTCAAAACCACCCATCAAACATACCAAACACCCAACCTGGACCATCAAAAATCAATCAGTCATCAGAAAATTCAATTACTGAGGAGAGTGTATTTGTAGTAGAAACCAATCACCAAACCATGGAACATAACCCTACTGTTGAAACTTGTGTTGTTGAAGCATGGAAACAAGTGGAAGTGGAAAACGCTAGGGTAAAAAAGGAGAGGAAACGTGCTGATATTGAAAGAAAGAAGGCTGAGGAGTATCGCCTTCAGTTGGAGTCATTAAGGAAAGAAGTTGAGGAAGTTAAGTTGAAGTTTGAGGAGGCAATCATGAAGTTAGAAGCAACAAAGGCTAATGTAGCTAAAGAGAAAGAACGTGTTAAGATAGAGAGGGCTAAAATAGAGGAGCAAAGATGTGCGGTAGAGGAGAAAGATGCAGAAGATGAGAACAATGCAGATGGAGCTGATCGGACAGAGGCTAAGACATACAATCAAGCAATTAAACAAAGAATGTGGCGAGGTCCAATGGATGTAAGTACGCAGGTTCCACAAAACAAAGGAGGAACTGTTGAGATGTGTTGTTTTATGTAACCTGCTGTATTGAAATTAGTGGAGGAGCTTGCAATGACAATGAAGATAAGGAAGAAAAAGAAGCTAAAGAAATGGCCGAATGAGCTCAAGTGCAGATGGAAATTGAAGATGATGTTTTTAAAAATAATTCAGGGATGTATGGATCAAAGCAATAAAGATCAAGGTCAGATGAATGTGGATCAAATTCAGATGAAGGAAATTCGATGTAAAAGGGAAGCTGAAGAGAATATGGAAGCAGATATGTAAAAGGCCAAAAGTGCAGATTGAAGAAAAGAACTGCAGAAATTTAGAATTTCAGTTAGTTACTTAGAAAGAAGTAACCAGGAATGAAGTAACCAGAAGTGCAGAGTTGAAAAATCAGCAGAAGGTTGAAGAAAATTTTAAGAATTTTAATTAGCAAAATCAAGCTTAGTTTTAATCCACAACTGACAATCAGATTTGCATGTTAGTCTTTTGGAGATGGAGAATCAGGTTACTGTAGAAAAATTAATTATTGTTCATTTTCTATTTTTGCAAATGTTGGTTTCAGTTAGGCTAAAGACAAATGAAGTTGCTTTTGTGTCTAGCTAAATTAGGAAATGTCTGAACTAGTTTAGTATTATTCATCAGTCCAAGTTTTTGTCTATCAACTAGTTATTACTCATCAGATTATGTTTTTACTTTTCAGCTTTTACAAAAGTTGTAGCAGAAAGTTGTAGAGCTAATATATAAAGCTCATCATCTTCTTCATTTCAGTGTCATGTATGGAAAAATCAGAACTCCATCAATACAAAATTCCAGTTGAAGTTTCATTTTGCTTGTCATTTTTCTTTGATTTCCAGTAGCAGTAGTAGTTTCCTTTTAAAAAAACTTGAAGTTAGTTCTAGTAAAACCAAGTTCATCAAACACACAATCATCAATTTAGCTCATCTATTTAGTATGCAGTGTTTTTTTTTTTTTTTGAATTCCAGAAGTTACAGTAGCATTGAAGAGTGAGTAGCTAAGGCAACACATACACAAAAACTGAAGGTTTTAGAAGTTCATTTCAGATTACATAATCAAGAACAGAGGAGGAGTTTAAGAAGTGCAGTGCAGCAGATTTCCTCTTGTATGAACAGTGTGTGTGAAGGAGCCTTCTTCAACAGGTTTGTTCCTCAACAGGTTGTGCGGTGAAGGAGCCTTCTTCAAGCCTTCAAGGGAGCACTTTCAAGAGTGGTATCAGAGCTTCATTTTCAAGACCATACAAATATGCAAGTTGCAAATATTCTGACTAAGTCACTTTTTGCTAGCAAAATTGAAGATTTCAAAACTCAAATGGGAGTGTGCAGTTTTGAAGCTAGGGGGAGTGTTGAGTAATACTTCAAAGTATGTGTAAACTTTTTCCTTTACTTTAGGAATAACTGTTTCATTTTTAAGATATTGTTGGTTTTGTTGAATAAGTCCAGAAGTGGGCTATATTCTCACTATTTATTTTTTGTTGCAATATTTTAGCTTTTTTTTTTTTTGCTTTTTTAGTTTGTGATCTATGTCTATTTATACATGGGCTTTTTCTCATTACGTGAATAATAAGAAAGCTTGTTGCTACTTTTATCCTAGTCTTCATTATTCAATTCAATCATATAAAGCTTTCCTCTTTCACCAACAATTGTCTATAAACATGAAACCGAAAATGGACCAACTAATGTGTTTTCTCACCTTTCTACAGCTTGCTGTAACAACTTACAATTGGCTTTCGAACCGATGCTTACCCTACGGCCCTTCGTCAATTTTACCATACCAACCCCTTTTTTTCAGCTATTTAAGGATGTCTAAGACCATCCTGATGATTATCCATACTTTTCAATGCGAGATGGATTACTCTACTATAAAACAAGACTATGGGATCCACCCGAATTAGCATTTCAACTCTTGATCTTAATGAATTTTCATAACTGGGCACGTTGGAATGAATCACACTTTGCCCCATAAGGTCTTTTTCAGCCATTACCCATTCCTGGGAAGAGAAAGGATTCCATATCCATGGACTTCATCACTCGTCTCCCTATCTCAAATGGAAAAAAGGCTATCATGGTAGTCGTGGATGTTTAACCAAACATGCCCACTTCCCAGCATTACCGTCAATGTTCACAACCTTAAGGTTGCTAGTTTATTTATCTGAGAAAATGTCAGACTCCATGGTGTGCTAACTAACATAATCTTACATCGTGACCCTCTTTTCATGAGTACTTTCTGGGAAGAACTTATGCTTACAAGAAACAACTTTGGCTACTAGTAGCGTATATCACCCATAAACTAATGGTTAGACGGAGGTGCTTAACCATTGTTTGGAGGGCTACTTAAGGTGTTTTATGACTGACCATCCTCACCGGTGGCTACACTTCCTCCATTGGTCCGAGTGGAATTATAATACATCCTGGGGCGTTGCCCTCAAGATCGCTCCCTCCAAAATTGTCTACGGTCGTTCCACACCATCTCTTTTATACTATAAAGTGTGATCCTCCTGGGTCGCATTAATAGTTGACCTACTACAACAACGCACTTCCATTCTCTGCTCTTTATATGAGAACTTACTCCTAGCTTAGAATAGGATGCGTAATCAAGCTAACTCTTTTTTTATGCAAGGGACTGAAAACTAAAACAAACTAATTATCGCAATATCCTGCGGTACATTGCTCCTTGCATGTCACTGTGAATGAGCGCCAGGACTGACACAGGAGGCTCTTGGAAAATATGTATACTTAGGGTGGTCAGAAATGAGAGGATAGCCAAGTGATCGATGCACTAGTTGCCTTCTCTATACATGTGTTAAAACTGCACTTCCTACGTACGTTGAAGAGATATCTCCTTCCCAGAAGGTAGTTGGGTATTTATCAAGCTACAACCTCACAGGTAAAGCAATCCACTAAATTGGTTAGGAACTTTTATAGGCCTTTCTGATTATGACACGCATTGGACTTGTCACTTATCGTCTAGTATTCTCCCTCTGCTTGAAACCATGACTTCTTTCTCGTTTCCAAGCTCAAGCTATGTCACGGTGACCCAATGACTCAGTAGTAACCATTGTCTCAAGAGTTTGTTGACAACTAGCCTTTGCTCAAAACAACAAAAGTCTGGAACCATCGCTAGGTGCTACAACAAGGAATCCCAGTCCACCAAGTTCTTCTTCACTGAGAGGACCAACCTATTTTGGATGCTATATGAGAACCAATTAACAAAATCCGAAAGGATTTCCCGACCTTTCTCTTTAAGGATAAGGATCTTTCTGAAGGAGGCGTCAATGTTACAAGCCCAAACATCATAGCCCCAAGCATCTCCTCGTCTAATTCAATTAGGAGTGTTAGTGTTGGAACCCGATCCGAAAATCGGATCCCAACCGGAAAAACGAAAAGCGGAACAACTAGAACAAGGCAAATAGCGAAATGCAGAAGCCAATAGCAAAAACGAACTCGAATCGTAAAGCAAAAGAATCGAACGTGAAGCGAATACTCGAATCAAAATGGAATAACGGAAGTAACGAATGCGAAACAAAGTACAAATACGAAAATACGGAAGCAAAAATACAAATTGGATTAATGAAAACATATGGCGGACACAATTTCAAGCATAATATATTCGACATCCGAGAACAATTATCGAAGAAAAGCGATCGCGTTGGAAACCTAGACTAAAACGATCCAAAATTCGGTATAATTTTTTTTTCTTTCTTTCTTTTTCTTATCACCATTTTTACTCAAACTTAATCAAAACATACAATTTCCTTTTTTTTAAACTTAATCAAAACATACAATTTCCTTTTTTTTGGAAATTCTTTCTCATGCCAAATTTCTTACACAATTTAATCATCTTTCATACAAATCACAAATCTCATCCGAAACCATATTCTTATAAATTGGTATTAATACCAAAATTCATATTTATACTATTTTTTTTCAAAAATTCGGCAGCATAACGGCTGCCTTTGGCCTAACCCAAAACCTGCAAATGGTTCAAAATACAATTCTAACTGCCCAATCAATCATGCAATCATCAAAATCAACCGGACCCTCCGTCCGGGATCTCAGCAGAAACAAACGCAATCCTAGTTCTAAACACTGCAATCATTCTCATACATCACCATAACCCATCATCATACACAAACTTTGAACCTCAGCTCATCATACAAATCCATAATTTACTTCCATCACTCAATTTTATAATCATTCATAAATCTAGCCAAGTCTTGATATAATTTCATATACGGTTCCATACTCTCATACATCAATTCGTAATCATCATACATTCTGAAATACATGCTTGTAATACAGCATAATCTCTTACTTAAAGGAAATTCAAGCCATAAACAATACTAATATCCAATCTCAATTCACATAAAAAAAATACAAACGATGCAAAATCGGATCAAACATCTTCACATTCTTTCATCCGATCTCCTGCTCGAAAACCTGGAGACGGGGATGAAAGGAGGGTGAGCTTGGAAGCTCGTGGGTAACATATTTATAAATTGAATAATAAGCATAAATCATTTTTCATCACTTTTAGCCAAAAGACTTATCTTTTTCAAACTTTGCAACTTTTCAAGCATTTTCTTCAAACCTTTCAATTTTCCAAACTTTTCATAGGAAATGTCTATAATTTCATGGTTGAAAACTCTTTTTCTCATTTCTCAAAATTTCTCAAAATTTTCATAAACATGAATGCAATCACATCAGATCACAAAATACATAAAATCACAAATCAATACATAAAACACATCAAACGGTTTGGGTTGGTCCTAACGAGCGTCGCACATTCTCGCATAAGCGGTTACATGCAAAGTGAACGGAGGGGAGTCCGAAATCGGAACTCCTAAGCCACTTGTGGGCAGCCGGGAGAAGGCTATAACAAGTAGAGACAGTGCACTGACTCACAGAAGGACCTGACCAAACCCACATAACATATAAGCGAAAAGAGAATTCAAATTGCCCGAAGGCACCTTTCAAAAATCTTGCTTTTCTAAGTCTTCATGTCATCATATCAAATCGTGTCAAAATGCTTGACACATGCACACATATTCACATCAATTTATATAACAAACATATTCCATTAATCATTTAATCGTATATCAAACAAATGCATAAAAAGAATGCAAGTATTTCTTTCAACCCACAATCAACATATATTAATGCATAAAACAGCATGGTTCACATTTTTCAAAAATGCGAAAACATAATTTTCATAAATCTCATATTCTCAATTTTTCTACAATTTTCCCGAATCATTTTTAAACATTTTAACGTAAACCTTTGAATAATTATTTTCAAATCCTTTGAAAACATAATTTCAGAAGTATTTTTTCTTTTCTTGATTTTTCAAAATCACATAATTTACTCATAATTCAAAATATAAATACATCACCCACCTCGAATTGATGCCAAAAACTTGATCCACACTTCAATTCGTGTATTCCTTCTATCTTTCTTCCAATTTAACATCACCTAAGCCATAATCATCCAAATGTAACATCATAAATCACTTAATTCCTCAAATTGGACTTAAAAAACACCAATTCCATATAAAATCAATCTATCTAAATCATAAATTTCAAAAATCCCCAAATCTTAAAATTAGCCTAAACCAATTTACACAAATTCGATATCATAACTCCCGATTCCTTCAAAATTGATTTCATATTTCACCAATCCATCATATTTCCTATAATTCTATGCTATTAATTTCCAAAAATCTCAAATCACAAAATTAGGCATAAATCCCAAATGAATTTTTAACTAAAATTAAACCCTTAGTCCTTGACAATCATCAAATTGACTTCATATATCACCTACCCATATCCTTTTCCATGTTTCTAAACCAAAATTTCAAGAAAATTCAAAACTTAAACATTTTCTCTTACCTCTTTCCTTCTCCAAATTTCGGATTTCTTGGTTTGAGAGGAAGCTTTCATCTTCTTCTCTCCTTTTTCCTTTGAATCCAAGAACAACTTATGCTAGAAGCTCAAAAAATTCAAAAACCCTTATCTCTCTCTCTCTTCTCTCATGGTCGTAGCTTCTCCATACTTCCCCTCTCTTCTTATTCTTCTTATTCTTCTTATTTTCTCTCCTTTGTTCTAAAATTTTCGTCCTTTCTCTCTTTCACACGACAATCATCTAATTCTTAAAGTGCCAAGTCATTTAAAATGAAAGTCAAATGACCATATTGCCCTTCCTTTTAAGCCTATTTCCAAGTTTGTCCCTGCACTTCATTTGAAAAATCTGATACCTTGCGTCCAGAATTTGAGCAGCAAAAAGAAATAATTTGGACAAACTTTCTTCTTGAAAATTGTTCCTCTCAATCATACGAATCCAACGCCACCAACCGCGCTCAATTTGGATCAGAAACGAAGAAGTTATAGCCGAAATACTATCAGACCTGCGAAAAATCCGAGACTGAACATTATGCTAATTTAATTCCAGGAATTGACAATCTTAGGGATGAAATTAAATTTCAATCTCTTCACAAGAGTTGTAGCCTTATCTCTTAATTTTATTTGGCCTCAAGAATCAACTCAATCGGAGTTTTACAGCTCCCAAATTTCGCAAAATACTGAACCATATTCAAAAAATTATCCAACTTATAACCTATAACTAAATCTCTTACTTTGGTTCAATCAATCTCTTTCCATTTAATCTCCTAAAAATCATAATTCTTCATAAAAATGAAATTAATTGTTTTAGGAATCCAACACTTCAAGAATCAAATCAATCGGATGTCGGACGAAGGAATTATAAGCAAAAGATTACAAAAGGGATCGGATTAAAAACAAAGTAACGGAACTTCAAAACCGAACTTTTCAAAAATCATATCTCTCGATCCCGAACTCAGAATTTGACAAATTTGGTGTCCATAAAAAGATCAAAGGAATCTCTACAACTTCCATGAAGTACACAAAATCAAATTAGGTCTCAAAAGAGGTCAAAAACCCAATCAAAGATTCTGTCCAAAACAGTTTTTCCTAAACGACTTCCAATTTTTTAATCGCTCATAACTCCTAGCCCCGATATCGAAAAATTGCAAACTTTATATCAATGGAAAGATAAAAACATCATCTAAAACTTTCATGAAGACCACTTACTCTAATTCAAACTAAATCCATACGACGAGTGGCCTCGAAGCATAGAACACATAAATCTATACTTAATAGCATTTTCAAAACAAAGCATATCTTCGGAAAATCATATCTTCCACTCCCGATATCGAAAAATTGCATACTTTATGGCCACAGAAAACTCTTAATATAATCTACAAGTTTCATGTAGATCATTTTCTCAAATTGTGCCTAAATCAAAAGTCAACTTTTTCTTCAAAAAGTCAAACTCCGAGCGAACTTTGACTGATCATAACTCTCACTACCGATATCGAAAAATATCAAACTTTATGGCTACAGAAAGCTCTTGACATAAACTACAAGTTTCCAAAAGACAATTTTCTCAAATTTTGCCTCAAACAAAATGTCAACTCTCTTAAATTTTTTCAAATTCTCTCACTTTCTTTCTTTATTTCTTGATTTTCCACTCCCATTTCAATTAACTCATTCTCTTTCCTCTCATAATCCATATAACTTCATTCAAATATCAAAGTCCTCAAAACTAAACAATTCTTTTCTCATAAATTTTTCTTAATTTCAGCAAATTTTCTTAAATTCATAAATTGTCTCACAAATTTCTTTCTCATTAATATTCATTTTAATATTTCTAATTTTCACCAAAAGTTCGAGGTCCAACAGTTAAAAAGGCTAAATTCCTAGCCAGATATTTAGATTCTGTATAAGAATCCATTGCATGATTGTGATAGGTAACGATTAGGCCAAAACAAATCTTGTATTCTATTGAGAAATTCTATATACATGACAAATTTTTATTATTAATTCTATTATTAGTCGGTGAAACACTGATATCGAAGTAATGGCAGCATTAAAAGCAAGATGATCATTTGTGGCACAAGCATTTTTCATTGCTTTCAATTTTGATGAAGATGATGTATATTTAGTTGGTTCATGACTAGCTAGATTCTTAAAGCTTAGACCCAACTCTTGAAGCTTAGACCTATTCTTGAACCTTTTTTTTTAGTTGCCCACGGGGTGTTCTAGGAGGATTTCAACTATAGGAAGGCATCTTTAAGTCCCTAATGAGATATCCTCAGGCTCTTCAACTTTGGAATGGATTTCTTATCAAGGGGAAGGTTAAATCCATCTTACTAAGAGGTCAACGGAACATTCCATCGAAGCTGCAGCATCTTACTCTAATTTTCAACCAAAACTAGATAGAGAGGACACTTTCCAATGTCTCAACCTACCCCAAACACCTTTAACATTGCAAGTGTTAGCCCCAAAAAAATTTTTATTAAATTAAGCATGATTAGAGTAATTAAGTAAATTATGTTAGCATTAATTAACTTGACATTAATTAGTATGAGTTAGCATTAATGAGTTAGGTGAAGAATTAATGGAGTTAAATGTGTTAGTTGGACTTAAATGAGTAAGATGTAACTAATGTGTTAATTGGGCTTTGGGTCCAAATGAAATGAAAAGAAAAGATAATATGAAATGGGCTTTAAATGAGGTAGGAAAGAAAAGAGTTAGTGGGCTTGAGTAGTAAGGAGGATATAAGAAGGAAGGAAGAAGGAATTAAGTGAAGAAGTTGGGCTTGGGCTTAAGTGACTTAAAGAGGGGTATAAAAGAAGAGAAGATAAATGAGTTAGTAGGAAATAGAGAGGAAGTTACAAAAAATTGAAGAGAGGAAGAGTGAAGTGTCGTGCATGGAGGAAAGGAGGAGAAAAGAAGAAGAGCTTGCTTAGGTCTTGAAGTTCCTTGAGTTTTAGAGGGTGTTTGAAGAAAGTCTAAGAGTTAAAAGTGAAGAGGAAGGCTAAAGCTTCACTTTGAACCAAGAAATCACTTGGTTAAGTAGAGATTCAAGGTAAGCCATGGGTTTAAAGTTGAGTTTTTCCTTGGGTTATTGGTTAGAAAGACTAAGAATGGAATGGGTTTAGTGATTCTAGGGTTAATTTCATGATTAATGTTTATGAGATTTCTCAATTTTGAAACCCTAAGTAATATGAGGTTACTTTCTTGTTATGATTGAAGAAGGGCAAGAAAAAGGAGAAGAACAATAAGAGGAAGAACTTCCTTAGGCAAGTTTAAGCAAGGATAAAAGGTGGGTTTCATATTTATCTTTATGTATACAAGCTATAAATGTAAATTAATGCATGACATTAATGAGTTTTAATCACTTGGTAGTTGTATTAAATGTGTGTGATTGAATGTTGGATGTGGTTGTTATAAGTTATTGATGATTGTATTAAATGCTTGATGATGTTGTGGTTAGACAATTATGAAAGTTGAGTATAGGATTATGATGATTATAAATGTACATTGTATGATGGCTATGGAAATTGTCTTGGAGAAACTTGTTGAATGAATATGATGAAAAGCATGAATGATGTATGAAAAGATGATTTTCAAGAAACAATGAATTGGACAAGAACGTCAAATTTTCTTGTATGATACATGAAGTATATGTTATGTGGGTAAGGTATAGTCCCCAAGAAATGTCACGTGCCGTCGACCATGAAAGCCTTCGCCTTGCCCGATTGTGGCATAGGATGATCCAACATTTTGGACTCCTAAAGATTTGCCCATATAAGCTCATTAAATGAGATTATATGGTTGTCAAGAATATGGACTTACCGAGCCATTTGATGTGTTTCATATGTGATTACATGAAAGTGTAAGAATTATGAATGTTGAATTGTGAGAACTTATGTTTGTGTATGGATGAAAATTGCATGATGCATGTTTTATGATTTTTTTGAAAGATTGCTAAAAGTATGAATAATTAAATGGACATGCTTGATATATAAATATAAATGTGTTACCTACGGAGCGAAAGCTCACCCCCCTCAATTCTCCAGGAAATGAGCAGGATCCCAAGGAGCGAGCTTAAAGGCATTTACTCCAAGATTTTCTTTTGGTCTTGTATTTTGAAATGATCTTTCTAGTGATCAATGCTTTAGGTTGCATTTTGAGAAAACAGATGTATTTTGGCAAGATGTATTTTGATTGAAATGTAATAGGCTTGAAATGCCTACTAAAACATTGTAAAACATTTGTTTTGATGTGAATGAAATGCATGAATGACGTTTTATCATGATTTTCTCAAGACAAATTAATATCATGTCAAGTGTGGCTTCCAAAGTTGTGTCAAATGGCTTTAAACTCCATGTGGGTAGAAATACACGTTTAGTTCAAGTAAAGATGTGTTTAGAGTTGTGATTGATGAGTCTTATGTAGAAGTAAGAATGTTTTGAATGATGGTTAATGAGTTTTGCATGAGTGAATGTATAGGATCATTGAAGTTGAACTTGAGTCTTTTGTAAGTCAAACTAGGTGTTTGACATGAGAGGAGGTGTCAAATTATTGAATGAATGAGTTTGGCATAGAAATGGGTAGGTCTAGAAAGGATTGGAGTGTTCATGGTGTTTGGGATAAGTCAAGAGAGAGTGTAGAGGGTTAGAATCGAGTCAGAATAGACAGAACTCGAGTTATTGGTTCACATAAGTCGAGTTATTGGTCCCATAAGTTGACTTGTGAAGCATAACTCGAGTTATTTGTCTCGATAAGTCGACTTGTTAGTGATAAGTCGACTTATTTGTCTCGACAAGTCGAGTTGTCAGCAATAACTCGAGTTATGAGTGATCATCCAGCATAAGTCGAGTTGTTAGTCAAGTGTTTTGGGCATAGTTAGAGACCGAATCTCATTTTGTAGTCTTCATGATAGTTGTAGATATAGATGTCTACTTTCAAATGATGAAAGAACGAACACAATAAGACCTCTAGATTAAAAGTTATGAGAATTGCGCCAAAAGAGTTTCATTTGGGTTTTAGAAGTGAGCATGGTCTGCTCTTTTGGGTATAATTCCCTCATCCGGCCTTCAATTGAGGTGAGGTTTGAACCATTGGATTTATAAGACATGTACCATTCTTGATACAAAAATTAGTATAAATTGGAGTGAAATTGAGGAATTTTTCATTAAAGCAAGTGAGAGGTCAGTTAAGAGAGCAGGTTTCGGATATGAACTCCTTTAGATTTATGGAGTGTATTTTGAGTTATATAACTCCGATCAAGGTGATTCTTGCCTCTATACGAGCGTGAGGCTTCAAGATATATTTGATATGAACAAGTCAATATGTATTTGTGATGTTTAAGTAGTGTGCACTCGCCTCAAAGGTGGAGTTACAGTTAAGAATTCTGCAAGGTTATAAGCATAAGGTTTCAGGACTACGAAAGTTGGGCTCCGGGAGCGGGGTCCGACATCTGTGGTATCAAAGCAAATGTGATAAGTGTAAGTTCCATGTAGTTGAGTCTTGGATCCAACAGTTGGGGTCCGGTCTCCGGGTCGGGTTCCGACATCTGTGGTATCAGAGCAAATGTGATAAGTGTAAGTTTCATGTAGTTGGGTCTTGGATCCAACAGTTGGGGTCCGGTCTCCAGGTCGGGTTCCAACATCTGTGGTATCAGAGGGAAACCGAGTTTAGGGTTTCCTAGGAACCTTAGTGGGATTGTCTAAGGGTCAAGTCATCATGCATTCTCCTACATGAACTATATGAATTATGTGCATTGTTTTGAATGCATAACATGCAACATTGCTTTCAAATGAGTGAAGTGGCTTGTTTCAAATTGACTTACATGAAATGAACTTGTTTTATGTGAACTAAAGATTTTCACTGATTTTTAAATTGAAGGAGTAATGCCGCCTCGAAAGAGAACTCGAGAAGCTCAATCTTGGCCCAGCTCTCAGCACGGAAGTACGGATGAGTCGTACGTTCCGCAGGATGCAGGGACCTTCCCCGTCTCTGACTCTGGTGCACCAAGTGTGCAACATGAGGCGCCTCCGCCGCCTCCTCCTCAAGTGAACCCTCTGGATCCCCAGTTCTTCCAAACATTTGCTCAGGCTTTCACCTATGCCATGGGCCAAGGAAGGCAGACTCTAGTGCCGACTCCAGAGAGAAGAGCGGCCGATGATAAGCTCGGAAGTATGGGACGATTGACTTGGTGGGACTACTAATCCCGAGGAAGCGAAGCATGGTTGAAGAGGACCGAGAGGTCTGAATCGATGATGAGTGTCTTGATGATGAGAAGCTCGACTATGCAATTAGCTTACTGCAAGGGGATGCACTTTGCATTGGTGGGAGTCGATGCCCGCGATCGAAAATGCCTCCGATCGACATGGAGGGAGTTCTTAGAGGCCTTCCGGAGAAATATTTCTCGATGGTTTACATGCGAGAGAAGGCCAGGAATTCTTGAATCTCACTCGAGAGGGAGCCGAGTGGCGAATATGAGCTGAAGTTCACTCGGTTATCACGGTATCACAGCCAATATCGTGGCGGTGAAGCGAACAAGTCTTAGGAAGTTTGAGGTGGATTGCACCTAGGGATTAGGGAAAGGTGGTAATTCACAACTTCCGTGATTACCGAATGGTTGATCTTTGCTCTTCAAGCAGAAGTTAGAGAACATCGTAATGAAGTGACGAAAAGAAAGAACGAGGAGCAGTTCTCGAAGAAGGTATGAGTGCTCCAAGACTGCAAGGAGCACCGAACTCAACATACAGTGAGGTGGGCAGCAGTGGCCCCACTCAGAGCAAGCAGCCTAGGGCTATGTCAGGGCAAGCTTCAAGTGTAGCAAGCCCGGGATGGACAGGTAGAGGCAATCCCCCGTGTGATCACTGTGGGAGGTTTCATAAAGGGGAATGTCTGCTGAAGATAGGAGCATGTTTTGGCTGTGGCCAAAGGCCTGAATCAAGGATTGTCCCAGTGCGGTCAGGCGGAAGGGTCTCGATCTCGAGCCCCAAGAAGAAGCGTAAACAGTGGCATCTCGGCGATCATGATGTGGGCGATTCAGAAGCGCAAGGAAGGCATATCCGATGGGGAGACCTGAGAGGGCGTGGTCGAGCACCAGCTCGGGTCTTTGCCATGACCGGGGAAGAAGTCAGAACAGCTCCGGAAGTAGTGACGGGTATGGCTATGCTATTTGACTCTCTTGTTTATGTGTTAATTGATACTGGCTCCACCCATTCATTTGTATCTGCAAGTATGAATATGCATGCTGTATGTCCTGAGGTTATGGATAACTTTCTGGTAGTTAGCACTCCTTTAGGGAGTAAGGTGGTAATCAGTTTGATCTACAAGAACTGTGAGCTTAACATAGACGGTGCCAGACTGGTAGTAGACTTACTACCTCTAGACCTTCAAGGGTTGGATATTATTTTGGGGATGGATGTTATGGAGAAATACAAGGCGAAGCTAGATTGTAGTTTGAAGGAAGTAGAATTTGATGTGGGAGATGATCAGAAGATTGTCTTGAGGGGACGAGAACGCCGGTCTGAGGATCATTTCGGCTATGTTAGCTGACAATATGATGAGCCAAGGGTGTGAGGCCTTCTTGGCGCATGTAGTGGATCCAGAAGTGAATGTGGGCAGATTAGAAGATTTTCAGGTTGTGAGAGAGTTTCCTGATGTATTTCCAGAAGAATTATCGGGGTTGCCGCCGGTGAGGGAAATTGAGTTTGAAATTGACTTGATTCCCGGAACCGCGCTAATCTCGATGCCACCATCTGAGATGGCTCCAATGAGTTAAGGGAGCTTAAGGGCGATTAACGAAGGCTGTTAGAGAAGCGATTTATCGAGCCAAGTTCATCACCTTGGGGCGCCGATTCTATTTGTTAAGAAGAAGGATGGGACATAGCGCATGTGTATAGATTACAGGAAGCTTAACAAGGTGACAGTTAAGAACAGATATCCTTTACCTAGGATAGATGATCTGTTTGATCAGCTGTAGGGAGCATAGGTCTTTTCGAAGATCGACCTCAGATCAAGTTATCATCAACTCCGAATCAGGGAGTCTGATGTTAACAAGATAGCCTTCAGGACCCGTTACGGGCACTATGAGTTTAGGGTCATGCCATTCGGACTGACCAATGCTCCAACTGCATTCATGGACCTTATGAATAGAATTTTTCAGGAGTTCTTAGATCAGTTTGTCATAGTGTTCATTGATGACATTCTGGTCTATTCCAAGGATGAAGGAGAGCATGAGCAGCATCTCAGGATAGTATTGCAGAGATTGAGAGAGCAGGAGCTGTATGCCAAATTCAGCAAGTGTGAATTTTGGCTGCATGAAGTAGTTTTCCTAGGATATGTGATTTCTAGCAGAGGGATTCATGTTGATCCAAAGAAGGTAGAAGCAGTGGTAAATTGTTGAGAGCCTAAGACAGTAAAAGAGGTACGGAGTTTTCTAGGTCTGGCAGGTTATTACAGGAGGTTCGTAGAGGGATTCTCCATGATAGGCTACCGATGACTAAGTTATTCTGAAAGAATCAGCAGTTTATTTGGAATGAAAT
Organism: Erythroxylum novogranatense; assembly: GCA_029891385.1. Taxonomy (NCBI): domain Eukaryota; kingdom Viridiplantae; phylum Streptophyta; class Magnoliopsida; order Malpighiales; family Erythroxylaceae; genus Erythroxylum; species Erythroxylum novogranatense. The sequence continues at coordinate 88,172,136 of CM057230.1, forward strand.
TGCCAAGAGTTTTGAGAAGCTTAGCGGCGATTAACTAGTGCTCCCATTTTAATTTTGCCCAATGGAGATCGGGGTATCAGGTATGCAGTGATGCCTCGAGAAAGGGCTTGGGTTGTGTGTTAATCTGAGAATGACGGGGTGATAGCTTATGCTTCACGGCGGTTGAAGCCATATGAGTTGAATTATCCGACTCATGATGCGGAATTGGCGTAGTGATTTTTGCCCTAAAGATATGGAACCTTATCGTATGGGGTTCAAACAAGGGTTTTCACGGACCACAAAAGCCTTAAGTACATTATGAGTCAGAAAGAGTTGAATTTAAGGCAGAGACGATGGTTGGAGTTGCTCAAGGACTATGACCTGATGATAGAGTACCATCCAGGCAAGGCAAATGTAGTAGCGGATGCATTGAGTAGGAAGTCATCCTTAGCTTATGTTCAGGCAGTTTACTTGCCTCTTTCGGAGCAAATGGTCAAGTTGAAGATCAGTTTACAGCAGGATAAATCAGATGGTGTTGTTGCTCAATTCAGGGTGAGACCTATCCTTAGGGAGAAGGTCAAGGAGTTGCAGGAACATGACACGGAATTAAGTAAGCTGAGAGATGAAATTCGACACGGTAAGCAGTCAGAAGTGCAAGTAAGGGATGATGGGCTAATGGTAGTCGGAAACAGGTTATGTATTCCGAATGATAAGGCATTTAAGGATGAGATCATGGATGAGGCACACAATGCGCCTTATTCTATGCACCCAGGCAGTACCAGAATGTACAGAGATTTGAAGGAGCATTTCTGGTGGAAAGGTATGAAGAAAGATGTAGCGGAATATGTGAGCAGATGTCTAGTGTGTCAGTAAGTCAAGGCTGAACACCAGGCACCTTTAGGCATGTTAAGGCCATTGTCCATTCCTGAATGGAAGTGGCAAAGGATCACGATGAATTTTCTGATGGGTTTGCCAAGAACCATCAAGAAGCATGATGCCATTTGGGTTATTGTTGATCGGTTGACCAAGTCAGCCCATTTTCCGCAATCAAGCAAATGATTCATTGCAAGTCTTAGCGAAGTATATTGATGAAGTGGTAAGGTTGCATGGAGTTCGGATTCCATAGTATCCGACAGGATCCTCGATTCACATCGAGATTTTGGGGAAGTCTGCGAAGCATTAGGAACTAAACGAATTTCGATCTGACGTTTCATCCTCAGACGGATGGCCAGTCTGAGAGAACAATCCAGACTCTAGAGGGGATGCTTAAAGCATGTGTCATGGACTTCATAGGAGCATGGGATGATCATTTGTCGTTGGTCGAATTTGCTTATAACAATTCGTACCATTCGAGCATACAGATGGCTCCTTATGAAGCCCTTTATGGCAGGAGATGCAGGACTCCGATATGTTGGGATGAAGAAGGTGAGAGGAAGCTAGTGGGACCAGAGTTGGTCCAGATGACAGTTGAGAAAGTGGATATAATCAAACAGCGACTTAAGGCAGCCCAGGATAGAATGAAAAGCTATGCTGATGCTTATCGGAAAGAAATGAAATATGCAGTGGGGGACAAAGTGTTCCTCAAGACGTCTCCATGGAAGGGAGTTATGAGATTCGGCAAGAAGGGGAAGTTAAGCCCTCGGTATGTGGGTCCGTATGAAGTTTTAGAGAGGATTGGGCGTTGGCCTCTGAGTTGGCATTGCCGCGAATTATCCTGATTCATGATGTATTCCATGTTTCCATGCTGAGGAGGTACAGATCAGATCCTTCTCACATCATTCAGACCTCAGAAGTTCAGCTGAATGATGATTTGAGCTATGAAGAGGTGCCTGTCGCAATTCTGGATAGCAAGGATAAGATCCTCAGGAATAAGACAATTAAGCTAGTAAAAGTCCTGTGGAGGAATCATGCAGTTGAAGAGGCGACGTGGGAGCCTCAGGATGCAATGCAGGAGTAGCACCCACACCTCTTCAATGAAGCAGGTAAAAATTTTGAGGACGAAATTTCTTAAGGGGGGGAGAAATGTTAGCCCCAAAAATTTTTTTATTAAATTAAGCATGGTTAGAGTAATTAAGTAAATTATGTTAGCATTAATTAACTTGACATTAATTAGTATGAGTTAGCATTAATGAGTTAGGCGAAGAATTAATGGAGTTAAATGTGTTAGTTGGACTTAAATGAGTAAGATGTAACTAATGTGTTAATTGGGCTTTGGGTCCAAATGAAATGAAAAGAAAAGATAATATGAAATGGGCTTTAAATGAGGTAGGAAAGAAAAGAGTTAGTGGGCTTGAGTAGTAAGGAGGATATAAGAAGGAAGGAAGAAGGAATTAAGTGAAGAAGTTGGGCTTGGGCTTAAGTGACTTAAAGAGGGTATAAAGAAGAGAAGATAAATGAGTTAGTAGGAAATAGAGAGGAAGTTACAAAAATTTGAAGAGAGGAAGAGTGAAGTGTCGTGCATGGAGGAAAGGAGGAGAAAAGAAGAAGAGCTTGCTTAGGTCTTGAAGTTCCTTGAGTTTTAGAGGGTGTTTGAAGAAAGTCTAAGAGTTAAAAGTGAAGAGGAAGGCTAAAGCTTCACTTTGAACCAAGAAATCACTTGGTTAAGTAGAGATTCAAGGTAAGCCATGGGTTTAAAGTTGAGTTTTTCCTTGGGTTATTGGTTAGAAAGACTAAGAATGGAATGAGTTTAGTGATTCTAGGGTTAATTTCATGATTAAAGTTTATGCGATTTCTCAATTTTGAAACCCTAAGTAATATGAGGTTACTTTCTTGTTATGATTGAAGAAGGGCAAGAAAAAGGAGAAGAACAATAAGAGGAAGAACTTCCTTAGGCAAGTTTAAGCAAGGATAAAAGGTAGGTTTCATATTTATCTTTATGTATACAAGCTATAAATGTAAATTAATGCATGACATTAATGAGTTTTAATCACTTGGTAGTTGTATTAAATGTGTGTGATTGAATGTTGGATGTGGTTGTTATAAGTTATTGATGATTGTATTAAATGCTTGATGATGTTGTGGTTAGACAATTATGAAAGTTGAGTATAGGATTATGATGATTATAAATGTACATTGTATGATGGCTATGGAAATTGTCTTGGAGAAACTTGTTGAATGAATATGATGAAAAGCATGAATGATGTATGAAAAGATGATTTTCAAGAAACAATGAATTGGACAAGAACGATCAAATTTTCTTGTATGATACATGAAGTATATGTTATGTGGGTAAGGTATAGTCCCCAAGAAATGTCACGTGTACGTCGACCATGAAAGCCTTCGCCCGGCTGCCCGATTGTGGCATAGGATGATCCAACATTTTGGACTCCTAAAGATTTGCCCATATAAGCTTATTAAATGAGATTATATGGTTGCCAAGAATATGGACTTACCGAGCCATTTGATGTGTTTCATATGTGATTACATGAAAGTGTAAGAATTATGAATGTTGAATTGTGAGAACTTATGTTTGTGTATGGATGAAAATTGCATGATGCATATTTTATGATTTTATTGAAAGATTGCTAAAAGTATGAATAATTAAATGGACATGCTTGATATATAAATATAAATGTGTTACCTACGGAGCGAAAGCTCAACCCCCTCAATTCTCCAGGAAATGAGCAGGATCCCAAGGAGCGAGCTTAAAGGCATTTACTCCAAGATTTTCTTTTGGTCTTGTATTTTGAAATGATCTTTCTAGTGATCAATGCTTTAGGTTGCATTTTGAGAAAACAGATGTATTTTGGCAAGATGTATTTTGATTGAAATGTAATAGGCTTGAAATGCCTACTAAAGCATTGTAAAACATTTGTTTTGATGTGAATGAAATGCATGAATGACGTTTTATCATGATTTTCTCAAGACAGATTAATATCATGTCAAGTGTGGCTTCCAAAGTTGTGTCAAATGGCTTTAAACTCCATGTGGGTAGAAATACACGTTTAGTTCAAGTAAAGATGTGTTTAGAGTTGTGATTGATGAGTCTTATGTAGAAATAAGAATGTTTTGAATGATGGTTAATGAGTTTTGCATGAGTGAATGTATAGGATCATTGAAGTTGAACTTGAGTCTTTTGTAAGTCAAACTAGGTGTTTTACATGAGAGGAGGTGTCAAATTATTGAATGAATGAGTTTGGCATAGAAATGGGTAGGTCTAGAAAGGATTGGAGTGTTCATGGTGTTTGGGATAAGTCAAGAGAGAGTGTAGAGGGTTAGAATCGAGTCAGAATAGACAAAACTCGAGTTATTGGTTCACATAAGTCGAGTTATTGGTCCCATAAGTCGACTTGTGAAGCATAACTCGAGTTATTTGTCTCGATAAGTCGACTTGTTAGTGATAAGTCGACTTATTTGTCTCGACAAGTCGAGTTGTCAGCAATAGCTCGAGTTATGAGTGATCATCCAGCATAAGTCGAGTTGTTAGTCAAGTGTTTTGGGCATAGTTAGAGACCGAATATCGTTTTGTAGTCTTCATGAGAGTTGTAGATCTAGATGTTTACTTTCAAATGATGAAAGAACGAACACAATCCGACCTCTAGATTAAAAGTTATGAGAATTGCGCCAAAAGAGTTTCATTTGGGTTTTAGAAGTGAGCATGGTCTGCTCTTTTGGGCATAATTCCCTCATCCGGCCTTCAATTGAGGTGAGGTTTGAACCATTGGATTTATAAGACATGTACCATTCTTGATACAAAAATTAGTATAAATTGGAGTGAAATTGAGGAAGTTTGCATTAAAGCAAGTGAGAGGTCAGTTAAGAGAGCAGGTTTCGGATATGAACTCCTTTAGATTTATGGAGTGTATCTTGAGTTATATAACTCCGATCAAGGTGATTCTTGCCTCTATACGAGCGTGAGGCTTCAAGCTATATTTGATATGAACAAGTCAATATGTATTTGTGATGTTTAAGTAGTGTGCACTCGCCTCGAAGGTGGAGTTACAATTAATAATTCTGCAAGGTTATAAGCATAAGGTTTCAGGACTACGAAAGTTGGGCTCCGGGAGCGGGGTCCGACATCTGTGGTATCAAAACAAATGTGATAAGTGTAAGTTCCATGTAGTTGGGTCTTGGATCCAACAGTTGGGGTCCGGTCTCCGGGTCGGGTTCCGACATCTGTGGTATCAGAGCAAATGTGATAAGTGTAAGTTCCATGTAGTTGGGTCTTGGATCCAACAGTTGGGGTCCGGTCTTCGGGTCAGGTTCCGACAGCAAGATTTAGGAACTGGCAGAACCAGAACAACACAGGGCAGATATGGTTTCCTATCATTTGCCACAATTCACTTATGCCTAGTTACTCTATTCCCCTATGGCGTACGATGCTAAACAAGCTAAGCACTATCGATAGAATGCATTCCATTTCTACCAATCCAGTATGTGTTCTATGTGAGATAGAGGCAAAATCAAGAGATCACATTTTCTTTAAATGCCCCTTTTCACATTTTATATGGGAGCGAATTAAAGAATTGAGTCTTATTTCTAATACAGGTACAACATTCATGGAAGAACTTGACTAGCTTCTGAAGTTGAACCGTACTCCTAAATATAATGAGTACAGATATATCATCTCTTCGCCTCATGTATTACGGAGATTTGACAAGAGAGAAACAATAGAAGATAAGAATACTACTCGTACCAGAAAGGAGATTCTCAACTCTCTGATTGGTGAAATTCGAAAGAAAATTCTCTATACTACTAGGTCAGAAAGGATATGCCCTAATTTAGCATCACAATAGATAATCAATTATTAATATAGAGCAGGAGTAAAATAAAGATTGAAGAATGAAGGTACCTGTGAAGCCTATGCTCATTTGATGTAGTTATTGACACTGTGTTTGTTTCGTGTAGCCCGATCTAAAAGTGTGAGGTCGACCAAGTGAACACTGGAAGCACCATCAGCTGTAGAGGAACATTGGAAGCAGCATCAGCTCTAGAGTTGCATCCTCCATCTCAACATCCAAATCAAAGACCGTTGGACACTGTACCCTAATTTGGTTGGAATGGGCGAAGATGTTAGAATTATATAACGATAAGTTGACAGTTAAGTTAGTTAGTTATAGTCAGTGACATTCTGTATAAATAACTTGTAATGTGTTATAGTGATATAAAATCTTAACCTTTCACAATTCAGTTTTTATCATGGTATTAAGGCTCGACTAGTTACTAAAGGCTACCACAATAAGAACGCTTAGATTTTTTGGATACTTTTATTCCAGTGGCCAAAATGACGACAGTCCGACTTCTTCTTGCATTGGCAGCAATCAAAGGTGGTACTTACATCAACTTGACATCAACAATTCATTCCTTCATGGCGACCTTGATGAAGAAATGTATATGCAACTTCCTAAGGGTTATGATGGACACAGCAACAAAGTTTGCAGATTGTTTAAATCTCTTTATAGCTTAAAACAGGCTAGTCGACAATGGAATGCTAAACTCACTTCAGCATTACTTCAGTACAGTTTCAAGCAAGCTGCATCCGATCACTCTTTGTTTCTCAAAACAGGGAGTACAGGTTTCACGACACTTTTGGTCTATTTAGATGATGTTATCATGGCTAGTGACAATCTGGAGGCAATTCATCATATCAAACAACACCTACCTGATGCGTTTACAATTAAGGATCTTGGCAAACTAAATTTTTTTTCTTGGCCTTAAAGTAGCAAGAACAAAGCAAGGGATTAATATTTTCCAAAAGAAATACGCATCGGACTTGCTTTGAGATACTCAATTTCTGGAATCCAAATTAGTACCCACACTTATCTTACCAGAGATGAAGCTCTCGAAAAATACATGCCATAAATTGTAGGATGTTATTCAATGTAGAAAATTAATTGGCAAACTTCAATACTTGATTACTACTAGACCAGACATCATGTTTGTTATTCAACAGTTGGCACAGTTTTTTTATTTTCCTAGTTCGGATCACTTGGCAGTTGCTCACAGAGTTTTACGTACGGCATTTAAAAGGCATTATTGGACAAGGTCTTCTCTTTTCTTCTGACAGTGACATTAAACTCATGACTTATTCAAACTCGGATTGGGGAATTTGTTGCAACACAAGGAGATCTATAACCTTTCCTTCATTTTTTGGAAAACCAAGAAGCAAACTACAGTCATCCGTAGCTCTTCGAAAGATGAATATGTGCCTTAACAACCACAACTTTTGAAGTGCAATGGTTCCACTATCTACTCGAGGAACTACTTTTGGCTCCTACTATTCCAACACCATTGTTTTGTGACAATCGATCTGCAGTATACTTGGCTCAAAATCTGGTGTTTCAAGAGCGCACCAAGCATATTGGCATTGACTGTCATTGTTGGAACCCGATCTCGACACCGGATCCCAACCAAAAAACGGAAACAAAAACAAAAATGAACAGAAACTTCCGGAAACGAAAAACAGAAGCACAAAGAACGACAGCGAGAGAACGGATGCAATCAGAAGCGGAGGTAGCAAACGCGCGCGGAAACAATGAAAGGCAAACGGAAACAAAAACGAATTGAAAACAAGCGGATCCGACACGAAAACAATGAAAGGCAAACGGAAACAAAAACGAATTGAAAACAAGCGAATCTGACATACAAAGCGAACATAGAAAACGGTCGCGTTGAAAAGCCTTAGACTAAACCTATCCGAAAAATTCGATATATTTTTTTCATTTATTCATTAATACACGCTTATACAAGCAAAAACACTTTCCCACTAGGAACTTAATTCTCAATCAAACCTCAATTCCTATCATTCTTCTTAATCATGAAATTTCGCAATTTTATCTTTAATAAAACTTATTCTAACGAAAATTCGGCAGCACAACGGTTGTATTTTGCTAAACTCAAAAATCTGCAAATGTTCAAAACGCACTTCTATATAATCACATCCAACTGTATTACTCATCAGACCTCCCGTCCGGAATCCAACATAAGCAACCACAATTCTAAACCTAAGACACTTCAATCATTCTCAAATCAACCAACACAACAATCCCATTATTCATATCTCAATTCATAGTCATATTCATATCTCCATATACAAACAAACCCTATGCATATCCATTTACATACTAAAACCATTCACAAGTCTAATTCCAAACGCAAAACCCATCATCCACATTCAAATTTCAATTTGGAATACAAATTCATAAGTCAATCTAAAACGTAAACTAATCCAATCATTTTCATATACAAACGCGACGTATATCCCATAATCATATCTAACCTTAGAACTCAAGTTCTTACATAAATTCATGATTTATATACATCATCAAACCAAAGTGGCATTCTCAGCCACGATACAAAACCAAACGCCAAAAAAAATCTCAACTAACCCTATTACATAAACATGCAAAACTGATGTCTTGACCGTCTTCATCCGATCTCCTAACAAAAACACGGAGATGGGGATGAAAGGTGGGTGAAACTTGACAGCTCGATAGATACCATATTTATAGCTTGAAACATAAGTAAAAACATTTTCACAAAGTTTTGCCCAAAGGCTTATTTTCAAGCTTCTCATCTTCTGAAACATTTCTAAACAATTTCACAAAATTTCTCGGTTGAAACTTCAATTTCTCATTTCTCAAACTTCACAAATCACTAGAAATTTCGAAACATAAACGCAGCACATAAAAATGCAGCGCAAAGTAACAAATAAAAAACACATAACATATCAAAGTGGTTTGGTTTGATCGAAAGCGAGCGTCTTGCACATTCCCAAGACAAATGTCCATGCGGCAAAGTGAATAGAGGGAGTCCAAATCGAACTCCTATGCCACTAGCGGGCGTAGAGAGGCTATCGAAGGAGACCATGCAACCGACTCATACGGAGGGGACCTAATCAAACTCACATAATTCACATATTCATGCTTAAAACAATCGAAACGTCCGAAGACGTATTTCAAAACTTATTTTTTTCACATCGTGTCTTACTAGACACATTAACATTCACAATGCACATACATGCATATTACAATTCTCTATACATATGTCATAGAGCACACCAAAATATAATCACAATTCATCACCAGCTCATAACGATCAAAAGCACAATCAATTCACAACAAAGTATGCCATACCTTTGATAATTTATCAAATCATTAAAACACATTTAACTCAAAAATCGTATCAATTCTCGTCAAATCATTCAAAACATAGATTTCACTCATGGTAGCCAATCCTTATAAAATTCAAAACATGATGAATAATAATTTCTTAAAATCTTTGTTCATTCGGAAATTTTCAAATATAAACATAGACAATGATTTATAAACAATTTGCTTCTTGATTTTGTTTTTCAAACTCATTTAAATTAGCGTATAATTCAAAGCATAAACATATTTAATCATTCAAAAACAATTCTTCAACATCATAGATAATAAAATTCATAATTCCTTTCTCTCTTGACTTTTCAAAAACCATGAATTTAAACAATTGTAGCACTTTCTTAAATCATTCCAAACCCTTACATTTAGTCATTCGGAATTAAAAAGAATTCATTGAACATATGATAAAGTTTCTAAAGTTACTCCAAAAACAAGGACTTAATCATTATAATAATTTCAAAAATATTTGGAAATCCTAATTTTTCAAACATTTTCTTAACCAACGTTTTATAAATAATTTTGAAATTATTCAAAATCACAAAAAAATTCAAAATATTTCATAAACAATAGTTTATAACTAATTTTGAAAGTATTTGGAAATCATAAATTTTCAAACATTTTCATAAACCATATTTTCTAAACAATTTCAAAAGCATTTTAGAATCAAAATCTTCCAACATTTACATAAACAATATTTTCTAAACACTTCCAAATATATTAAAATCATAATTTTCAAACCTTTACATAAACTATCTTCTATAAACACTCTCAAAAATCTTGAAATCATAATTTTTTAAAACATTTTAAATAGCGACATTTTAATCATTTTAAAAACAAAGAATTTCTCAAATATTAAAATCAACAAATACAAGTCTTGTCATAAGTAATCAATTTATCAAATCAATCAAAAACATTTAATTTAACAATTATTTTATCAAAACATCCATAATCAATGAATGTAATCAATTGGATCATTTTATTTAAATCAACCGAAACAAAACAATTGCTTTAAATAATTCAAACATAATGAATAACAATTTCTTAAATAAATTTATAAATCTTTTCTCTTTTGATTTTCAAAACATAATTTCCTTAATTTATTTCAAATATCATAAAATAACACTTCCTTAATTAAACTTTCCAAATCAATAAATGTAACAATTTTCATAATTAAATCAATTCTTTCATAATAAAAATTTCAGAAATTTCACCAATTTTTATCAATTTATCCAAAATGATTGTAATAATTTATCTAATCATTTCTAAAACATCAATTTACAAATATGTTATCTTCTTTTAATTTTTCAAACATAAACAATAATTTTGTTTTTCAAAGCAGTTCTCATTCTTGATTTTCAAAAAACTCATTCAAAGCTTATAATTCAAACTATAAAACATTCAAACATAAACAATAATTTTTCAAATCATTTCTCATTCTTAATTTTTTCAAAAACATAACTTCTTTAAATAATTCAAACATAATAAAATAACAATTTCTCAAATCAATTTACAAGAGCATTTCTCTTAGTTATTTTTTCAAAATTGAACAAACAATTATTCAATTTCATCAAAATGTTCAGAACAAAAACTTTACTATGCGAAAACAATAATTTAACAACCTCTTTTACTTTCTTAATTTTTCAAGAATATACACAAAGCTTATAATTTCAAAAATAAATATGGTACCCACCTCTAATCCATGTTTGGAACTCACTTAACGCCTCGATTCCTCAATTCCTCACTGAAATCGAAAATCCCTAATTCAAGTAACAAAATCGCTAATTTAGGAACATCAAAAATTGGACATTATCATAGCATAATCACTTCAATTAGCCTTGGAAAACTCAATCCTATAGCATCCTTAACCTATCTAAACCAAAAACTCATCAAAAGATTCAAAATCAAAAAACTTCCCTCTTACCTTTTTCCTCTCCATTTTCGGATTTCTTTAGGTCCAAGGAAACTTTCATGCTCTTCCCTCCATTCCCTCTTAAAGAAATATCAAAACCCCTAAAAATCGACACCCTAGCCTTTGCCTTTCTTCTTCTTCTTATCCTTCTCTCATTGAATGCTTGCTTCTCTCTTCTCTCTATCGTTTCTTCTCCTTCTTTTCTTAAAACCATCGACTTCTCTCCTTCTTTAAAACGACAACAGCTAGTCAAGTCATTAAATGAGGGTAAAATGACCATAATGCCCCTCAATTTTAGCTTTCTAACTTAAGTTGTTAAGTGAACTTCCGAAATTGCCCTTCATTTAACCTTTAAAAACTGACACTTTGCCTCCAGCTTTTGAGCAGGTAAATGAAACAATTTGGCAAAACTTCCTTCTAAAAATTATTCCTCTATGTCTCATCTTTAAAATGACACTAAAAACGCTCAAATCGGTTCAGAAACGAAGGAGTTATGGCCAAAATACTTTCGGACCTTTACAAAACCGGGACTGAACATTACTTCAAATTTCACTCCAGAAATTGAATACCTTAGGGGCTAAATTGAACTTCTATCCCTCACATGATTTGTAGCCTCATGTCTCAATTTTATTTTGCCTCAAGAATCAACTCAATCGGAGCTGTATAGATCAAGATATCTCCAAATTACTGAACCATGTTCAGAAAATTATCTAACTCATAACCTTTAACCAATCCTCTCACTATGGTTCAATCAATCTCTTTCTATTTAATCTCCTAAAAATCATAATTACTCATGAAGGAGTAGCTAAATGTCTTAGGAATTCAACGCTTCAAAAATCGAATCAATCAGATGTCGGACGAAGAAATTATAAACAAAAAATTGAAAAAGGGTCGGATCAAAAGCAAAAGAACAGAATCTCAATTATACATATATAATCGAATTTTTTTCAAAAATCATAACTCTTGATCCTGAACTTCAAATTTGACAAATTTGGTATCGATGGAAAGATAAAAGGAAACTATACAACTTCTATGAAGAACTCAAAAATCAATTTCATCTCTAAAGGGGTCAAAAACCTAATCAAAGTTATTGCCCTGATCAACTTTTCCTAAACAACTTTCAAATTTCAGTCGATCATAACTCCTAACCCCGATATCGAAAAATTGCAAACTTTATGGTGTGAGAAAGATTGAAAGACAAGCTACAACTTTAATTAAGGCCATTTACTACAATTCAGCTTAAATCCTCACGACGAGTGGCCTCGAAGTATAGAACACACAAATATATACTTAATAGCATTTTCAAAAACAAAGCCAAAGAACCTTATCTTCGGAGAATCATATCTTCCACTCCCGATATCGAAAAATTTCATACTTTATGGCGACAGAAAGCTTTTAACAGACACTACAAGTTTCATGGAAATCATTTTCTCAAATTATGCCTAAATCAAAAAGTCAACTTTCTTACTCCAAAAAGTCAAACTTTTCTAATTTAACAATTTTTCACACTTTCTCTCTTTATTTCTTGATTTTTCACTCCATTTACATCAAATTAATCACTATACTTGTCATGGCAACCTAACACACACTAATTTATTCACAAAATTCCAAGTCAACAAAACCAAAATCCACTTCTTTACACATCAATTTCATTTAACTATAAAACACCCACAACACATATATACTCAAAAGCACCTATGTCATTCATTTTATAATTTCTATTTTCCAAGAAAATTTCGGGGTCCAACAGTCATGTCATAATCATCATCACTCTCAATCCGAAGTCCCGCAGTGAAGCGGGGTCTGGGGAGGTTTGAAAGTATATAGCCTTACCCCTACATAGTAGAGAGACTATTTTCTGTAGACCCACATGCAGATACGACAGAAAAATCATGATGCAGACAGGTAAATTTAAGTAAATAGAATTACAATACAAGACAATAAGGACATACCTGAGGGTTGACCAGATCTATTATTATCTAACACCTTGTAAAGACCAGCTCTTTAGTCGCCATCAGTCTTCGCTGCATGCTCTTGGGGATGCGGCAATCCTACAACTTTAAGGGTCCATCGTGGGAATCTTCCCCAAACTACAACTTCTTTGCATCTTGGCCCAAAATTGTACTACTCTCAATACTTCCTATGCAATAAGTATGAGGCATGAGGACTCCAAGTGGTCTCGTTAACCCTTATCCTGTCCCGCCAGACTTTCCTAACTCTAGCAATTGCCTCAGTGAGGACCAATTCTGACATATCTTTCTTGATTATTTCCCTTCAAGTCTTGTAAGAATGTCCTTTCCTCCTCTTGTATCCACTAAGGTTTATTAATTCACAGCTGCGTATAGGAGCATTGGAGGGCCTCCTGCACACATGCTCAAACCACCGTAGCTTTTTCTCCCTCAACTTGTCTATAATACTAGCCACCTATATTCTAGCTTTCACTACCTGATTTCGTACCCTATCCCTGATGGTAATGTCACACATCCACCTAAACATACGTATCTTTGTTACCAACAACTATCGCGTATGCTTAGTAGGCCAACACTCTGCCCTATATAACATAATAGGTCGAATTATCATTTTATAGAACTTTCCTTTTAATTTTACAGGGATCTTTTTATCACATAAAACACCTGAGGTACTCCGCCTACCACATTGACTATCATGTGGTTCGAGAAAAGTTGCAACATGGTGTTATTGTGTTGCTTCCTGTTTCTTTCAAGAACCAATTAGTTGATTGTTTCACCATAGGACTTTCTTCGATTGTTTTTCAGGATTCTTTTTACAAACTAGGAGTTCATAATATATACTCACCAGTTTGAGGGGGAGTGTTAGAATTATAAAACGATAAGTTGACAGTTATTTAATTTGTCATAGTCAGTGACGTTTTGTATAAATAACTCTTAATATGTTATACTGATGTAAAATATTAACCTTTAGCAATTCAGTTTCTATTAGAAGAGGGGAAGGATGCGATCTGCATTTACCCTTCTTGCCAAATGATTTTTTGCCTTTACTTAAACATAGAAGCATTGGCTCTAAGCATCACCGTTTGTGGTTGGTTTAAAGGCCCTCTTGAAATGTTATGGTTTCGTTGTATACGTTGTAGTTGGCCTATTTCTCTATAAATGAACTAATAATTATCAAATATCATTTGTTTTAACTTTTAAAAAAAAAGATTCTCAAAAATCCTTACAATTATGGAAAAAGTAGGTCTTATATTCAAGAATATCAATTGCGTGGTGAGAAGAGATATACGTGCATCTTACGATTTGATGAAATAATGGCATATAAACCGGGATGTGCTTGCCCACTACATTCTACATTATCATTGAATAGTTTATTTCTGTTAGTGTATTTAATCTTCTTGACCTAAATGATCTACTCCAACTTGAGGCAGGTTCCTGAATGGCCTTATCATTTCTTTAGGGTAGTTTCCTAGAGAATAAACCGAAGGAAGATTGACTGGGTCAAGGTTATCATTACCGAATATAAACCGGATCGAATGAAAATACACAATAGAACTGTGGTGCGGACGTGAAAGATTGCAGATTTGCAGCATTAAACATACATTCACAAGTTTATTATTACAAAACAAAAAGGAAAAGTTTGTTTTTCCTCCAATGGAAGCCAGAACCCATTCCTATAAAATAAGTACCCCATTACACCAATAATTATAATCATTTGCATTAACATGCTTTATTTAGAGAGGTGGGATGGGACACTCTGTTCATTTCTGAAAAAATTGGTAGGATCAATTTGAGTTTTCACTCGTACTAACCTGTCAAAATTATTCTTGAAGTACTTTTTCCCCCAAATGCTTGCTTTCTCATAACTTGTTTTACCAGCTGGATCGTTCACTCCAATATCAAGATCCCTGTAATTCGCATATGCTTCTCTAGGATCTTTGGAAACATAAAGACCCATGTAACTATACAGTTTCCTAATCCAACTTATGTACTTCTCACTGCTTTCTGCTTCATCCCAACTCACCAAATATCCAATTTTGCATATATTATCAGCTCTATGAGGGAACGGAATACTGGACTCTGGGATCTCACTCATTCGTCCTCCGTATGGTATCAGTTCCATACCCGCTACATCCACTTCGTCTAACATCTTCCATACCGTTTCAAATACTGTTTCTGGCATGGGTACCTTTAAGTAGTCCGATTTTGCCTTAAATGTCGATTTTAACAAAGTCCTATCCAGTAATATTTCTAATGGTGTACCACTTGGGATATCTGAGAAGTACAGGTTAGATTCAACCCAACTCATCTCGGAACAATCTTCTTTAGCCAATCCCAAATCACGAAACCTTTGTTCCACCAATTGAAGAAGCTCGTTGATGCCACCAAGAAATAAGCCTGTAAATTTAGCTTCTTTTGTTAAACTTCCGCCTGGCCCAGAGTTAGTCTTCTCAACGAAAGCTAATATGTACAGATCTTCAGGTAGCTTATTTGCTATGTATTGCCACCTGTGAACTAGCTTGGTCGCGTTTTTTTCCTCCGTTGTTCGAACCGTGAACACGGTCACAGTAGGAGGAACTGGAACCAAATTTATCTTCCATGCTACAACTACTCCGAAGGTGTTCCCTCCACCACCTCTAATGGCCCAAAACACGTCTTCTCCCATTGAAGATCTGTTCAGAATTCTTCCATTTACGTCAATCAACTGTGCATCAATTACGTTATCTGTAGCGAGGCCATATTTACGCATCAAGTTACCATATCCTCCACCACTAATGTGTCCTCCCAGACCAACACTAGGGCAGTCACCGGCAGGAAAGGCAAGAGTTCTGGTTGTCTTGATAAGTGCATAGTAAAGCTCGCCAATGGTTGCACCAGCTTGCACCCATGCATGTCTATTGCTCAAATCCAAAGAAATATCTCGTAGATTGATCAGATCAATGATGATAAATGGGAGAGTATAAGAGATATAAGAAAGACCTTCTAGGTCATGGCCACCACTCCGAACTCTAACTTGTAATCCATGTTTACGTGAGCAAGTAATGGAGGCTTGAATGTGGGATAGGGTGGTTGGGGTTACAATGAGAAGAGGCTTCGGGGTTGTAGTTGTATTGAACCTTAGGTTTTGAATAGAGAACTCCAAGACAGAGGAATAGGATGGATTGTTTGGGGTGTATATGAGCTTGGATATGGAGGAGGAGTTTTCTGAACATCGGTAA
The DNA here is from genome assembly GCA_029891385.1 of Erythroxylum novogranatense. NCBI lineage: Eukaryota > Viridiplantae > Streptophyta > Magnoliopsida > Malpighiales > Erythroxylaceae > Erythroxylum > Erythroxylum novogranatense. Next base: position 88,188,313 of record CM057230.1, read on the forward strand.
AGGCATTGAAGAAAATCATTGTGGGACTGATCTGAAGTTGCCAATGGGAAGAGAATAGCAACAAGAAATGGAAACATTGTAAGACCTGAATGCCTCATCTTTGTTACGTGATTGTTCTGTCCTGAGGACAAGTCAATTTTATAGAAAGATACAAGACGTGAAGAGAAGAGTTGGGATTGGATTACAGCAAACGGAAGCCATTTTTGGTCAAAGTTTGTATATCTCCAAGAAATCCCATCAAGTTTTTCTACTTCCTTTTCTTAATCAGTTTCCGATAAGATTCATATAAGCACAAGTAAACATAAATTTGCAAGAAATTTAGGTGGGCAATATATATTAAAGCCATATTGAAAAAATATATTACGGTATGCACCATTTTTAAACCTTTCGGGTTGAGAATGGAAAATAAACGTGTCAATGTATTTCCATTTTTCAACTGACGTCCCTGCAATAAACTTCAATTTTTAACATTGCAGTTGTCAGATTTGGATGCTCAACTCCTTCAATTATATGTCGGTGAATATCTTGAAATGAATATAAAATAGATAAAACCGTGTCAAGGAGTTGACTTTGAACCCAACTGTATGAACTAAAGGGTGCGATCGAAGTCTTGGTGGTAGGTAAGCAATCTCATCCTTTATTAGTTAAACATGTGCAAGTACTCACACATCATGTTTCTTGGCTTTGGATAAGTACATGTTATATATATATTTCAGAATTTCTCTAAGCCTGGCGTGGATCTCTTAGACTAATTAAGATATAGACAAGTTAATCCGAATATATATATCCACGTCAAGGTTTAGAAAAATTATGAACAAGAAATTTTTATTCTCATTCTTAAAAGGATTAAATCCATAAAACTAATGTACGAAGTATATCCTCTCAATCATAATCATTATGGAGATAACACTTTAAAGTTAAATAATTCTTTTTTAATTAATTTAGGAAATTATATGCTAATTTGTTTATCACTAATCTTGCTCAAAGCCTATGCATAGTACAATAAACATTCGCTAATTGAAAATTGAGAAAGAAAGGTAACTTTGGACATGTTGTTTTGAAAAATTAGGACAGGATCCAATCTCAATTGCAATAGAATAGTTACAAAACTTTTTTTATATTTTAATTTCCAAAAAATCATGATCATTTTAATTCTACAAAATAATTAATAATTATAATAAAGCATGAATCTTAATTTGTACCTTATTCTGAACCCTGATTTCTTTCTGAAACTGGTCTATCTCAACCACTATAGTCGTACAAATGACTAGCCTCTAAAGATATCCACATAATAGATTGAGAGAACTCTGTAACTTTTACATAAAGGATTAAGCAAGAAGTGCTAGCTCTATTATTAGAGCTTAAGCTTATTTCTAATAAGTTTTGGACATTTTAATAATTTAATTGAAATTAAATTTTAATTTTAATTAAACTTTATTTATAAATACAAATAATTATAATTAAATACCAATTATGCTTAAATAATATCTAATATCTTATATTGATCCTTATTTGTTAAATATCTCATATTTAATCATAAAATTTCTTAAGCTCTACAATCAAGGTCAACTTGATTGAATGTGACTTCTACTCTCAAGTATTCATTTCTTCCGGACTGCAAGGGTCTCTCATCTTAAAGAGATCTGCGAGGCGTGAGGTGGGAGACGTGAGGAGTGCGACATGGCAATAATAGATCTGCGAGGCGTGAGACGTGGGTGACACAGATCTGTGAGCGTGAGGTGGTTGTGGGTTTTCGTTAACAGCAGCGGTGTTGGTCTCTCATCTTAAAGAGATATAAAGGTATGAGGTAGGAGACGTGAGGCGTGCGGCATGGCGACAACAGATCTGTGAGACGTGAGGCATGGGTGACCCAGATCTGTGAGTGTGAGGTGTGGCGACGTTCTGCGAGAGGAGTGAAGAGCACCACCTCCAGATCTGAACTCATTCTCAATGCTACCCACGCAAGCTCCATAAAAGCTCCACGGTGGTTGTACCTTTTGTCTTTGTTAGCGATCTAGAAGGGGGGTTGAATAGATCTTTAGACTTCTTTAAAAATTTCTACAATAAAATCAGAAGTTAATTCACACAATAGTAATTTAAACAAATTTAAATACAAATAGTAGGGAAGAAGATCAAACACTGTTTTTATAGAGGTTCGGTCTTTAAGACCTACGTCCTCTACCTAAGCTCCCACTTAGGATTTTGCAAACCACTTTATTACACACTTTATAGTTCAGTGTGAACTCTTACAATCCCGCTTGATTTCCGGCTCAAGCAACCTTTACAGATGATTTGTCTTCCGGCACAAATCCTACCAACAATACTTGATTTCCGGCTCAAGCTACCTCACACGTGACCTTTCACTAGTCACTCAATTTGTAAACGAAATAGGATAAAGATCTAAGAGCAAGTGCTCAATACAAATATAAACAAAGTAAGAACAATTATGAGCAATTTGGAGCAAGATAAGAGTATTTCGGCTTCTAGAACTTCTGTCTACTCTTCATCAATCATCCACCCTTTATATAAGAAGAAATATAGCTATTGGGACTTATTCTAGCCGTTGCTAGATTGAAATGACCGTTCCTTAATAATCTCCCTTCCATTTTTGACTAATTGGACCGTTGGAATTTATGTGTTGTACCCATAAGTCGACTTGTCGAGTTGTATAAGTCGACTTGTGACCATAAGTCGACTTGTCGAGTTGTATAAGTCGACTTGTGACAACATTTTACGTAAACTTGCATCTCCGCTCTTCTATAAGTCGACTTGTGATGTGTAAGTCGACTTGTGGTCCACGATAAGTCAACTTGTATGCTGTTAGTCGACTTGTGTTGACATATATTACTTGTATAGGAAACTTCCATCTTGATTTGTACAATTCTTTCATTGAATATCAATCCCAAAATACTGAAACAATTTCTTAACCAATTCTATACATTTTATTATTATCAAAACATAAGTGGAATTAATTTGTCAACCACCATTGGTCCAACAATCTCCCCCTTTTTGATAATGACAAAATACTTAGAAATTGTTTAAGAAATGAAAACAAAGAACATTGATCAAGGTTTTTATACCTTGTCATTTTGGTTAGAAGTCTCCCCCTCAATCATTAAATTTAATAACTTTGTAAAAACAAACTCCCCCTTAATCAAGTGACTAAAGAATATCAATTTCTTATTTTTCTCCCCCTTTTTGTCATAATCAAAACAACTAATGCAAACCAACAAATATGAAGATGAAAAATTATCGCAGTCACATTAAATAGAGTAACAGGTCATCAAACACAAATAGTCTCAATTCAAACACACTCCTCCTCAATCAAATGACGGTGACTAAAGGATACCAATTATCAATTTCCAATATTACTCTCCATTTTTTTCATAATTAAAAACCAATATGAAAAATGAAAAATAGTCGCAAATGCAGTCCATAAACAAACAAAACAGCAAACACAAATAAAGGCAATTGTCATAACATAACAATAGTCATTACGGAGAGTGAAAAGAAGAATAGGTTTTAAAGAATCCATGTAGACATAAGTCGACTTGTTACCAGACATTTCACCAATTAGTCGACTTAGACATCCATAAGTCGACTAGAATATACCATACTCAATTCAATCACATTTCACCTAAGTGTAAATGATGATGGAATTTTGTTGTTGTCTCCACTTATATGCCTTGAATATCTGCTATCAATGTACCATGTGCTTGGTTGATTTTCATTCCTTGCTTGTACCTACAACTGAAACATCCTTTCTTCTCATTGGTACCCAAGCCATCTTGGGTCCATTTTGGTTAGTCATATAAACCACATTAGAAGGTGTTGTACCTTTTACCACCCAGATTTTCTTAACCTTAACACATCTCCTAATACTTTTACATGCAATTTCTATATGACCATCTTTCAAGCATCTAGCACATTGAGCAACTTTTTCATTCTTGGTAAATTTGGAAATTAAATAACACTCTCTATTATAAGGATCATATCCCAAACCATGTTTAGAAATAGAATATCTTTGTAAAGACAACATCTCTTCAAACTTTGCATTTCCACCAGCAAATTTTCCAACCACATAAGAAAACTCCTTTCTAAGTCTACCAAGTTCATTAGTAAGATTTTCTTTTTCAGTAAGGCATGTAGAATGATCTTCCTTAGGACAATCTAAATCATCAATCGTCTCATGTAAAGCATTATTTTCAGCAACCAATTCCCTTATTTTCTTTCTTAATTTCTTGTTGATTTCAATAGCTTCTTCAAAATCAATTTGTAAAGCATTAAAAGAATCTATCAGATCTTGATCAATGAAAGTTACCTCATCTTCATCATCACTTGTTGAGGAGCTATTGGCCATAAGCGCTAGGTTGTTTTCATCATTGCTTTGATATGCTTCCTCATCATCACTCCACGTGGCTATAAGGCTAGCTTTCTTTTTCCCTTTGTCATTTTTCTGGAGATTTGAACTCTTCTTTTCTTCATAGCCCTTAGACCTTCTTTCTACAGTATACCTCTTCGTTTCTCCATTTCTTCCGCCACTTAATTCTTTTCTCCTATTTTTGAGCAGTTCTTTGAACTTTCTCAAATTTTTGGCGTACATTGATATTTCTTCATCTTCTTCTTCTTCATCTATTTCTTTGTCACTTTCATCAAGAGAAGAAACATTAGCTTTTAAAGCAATTGACTTTTGTGACTTACCTCTTCCTCCTCTTGATTTTAGAATGATCTTATAGTTGATGAGAGATCCCACCAAGGCGTTGAATTCCAAGTGATTGAGATCCTTGGATTCCATAATAGCGGTGACTTGTGAATCCCATTCTTTCGGTAGAGAGCGAAGAATCTTCTTCACTTTCTCACTATCCGTCATATGCTTTCCGAGGTTGCCTAATTCATTTATGATTTCTACAAAACGATCAAGCATAATGAAAATAGACTCACCTTCCTTCATGACAAACATTTCATAGTCATGAAGAAGCATGTTGATCTTTGTCTCCCGGACTTGGTTGGTTCCTTCATAGGTGATGCGTAGTCTTTCCCACATTTCTTTGGCGTTGGTACACGAGTTAACTCGGTTTCTTTCCTCAACTGTGAGAGTGCAATAGATTAGCTTCATCGCTTTAACGTTGATGTAGGCTTGCCTCCAGTCATTGTCATCTTATTCCAGCTCCGTTTTTAACTCACCATTTTCTTTTAACGGTGGTTGTGGACCGAAAATAATTATCTTCCAATATTCCACTCCTTCGCTTATGATGTGATACTTCATAGGATTTTTCCAAGATGAATAGTTAGTACCATTAAATAAAGGAGGGCGATAATTTGTGTTACCTTCTTCCGCTAGTTTGTTGTGTGCCATCCCCGGATACTTCTGCTCTGATACCAATTGTAAGTGATCTAGAAGGGGGGGTTGAATAGATCTTAAAAATTCTTTGAAAATTTCTACAAGAAAATCAGAAGTTAAAACACACAAAAACAATTTAGATAAACTTAATTGAAAAGTGTAGGGAAGAAGATCAAACACTTGTTTTTATAGAGGTTCGGTGCTAAGACCTACGTCCTCTACCTAAGCTCCCACTTAGGATTTTGCCAACCACTTTATTGCACACTTTGTAGTTGAGCGTGAACTTTTTACAACGCCACTTGAATTCCGGCTCAAGTAACCTTTTACACTCGATTTGTCTTCCGGCACAAATCCTACCTCACGTGACCTTTTCACTCGTCAATCAAATTGTAACAAAACAATACAAAGATTGAAGAGCAAATGCTCAATACAATTTGTAGCAAAATAAGAGCAATAGTGAGCAATTTGAAGCAATATAAGAGTATTTAGACTTGTAGAACTTGTATCAACTCTTCTTCCATCATCCTCTATTTATACTTGAAGAAATATAGCTGTTGGAGCTCTTCTAGCCGTTGCTTAATTGGATATAGCCGTTCCTTGATAATCTCCATTCTATTTTTAGCAAATTGGACCGTTGAAGCTGAATCTGTGCATCCATAAGTCGACTTGTCGAATGAATAAGTCGACTTGTTTTAACCATTTACGTAAAAATTGTAACTCCGCTCTCCAATAAGTCGACTTGTGATGTATAAGTCGACTTGTTGTCTTCGATAAGTCGACTTGTGTGCTATAAGGCGACTTGTCTTAATACATCTTCATATATAAGTCGACTTGTACTGCTCTAGTTAACTTGTTATATTCAGACCTTGATGTAAGTCGACTTGTATTACCAAATCCTTTATAATCCTTGAACTTTATGCCATTTTTACTTAGAAGATAACTCCCAACTTGATTCCTCATTGATTAGACACTTGCTCATCTTGATTTGCTCAATCCTTTCATTGAATAATACCTGAAATAATTTCTTAACTATTTCTAGATATTTTATTATTATCAAAACATAAAGGGATTTAATTTGTCAACCACCATTGGTCCAACAGTCTTGGCAGAGGAAGCTCTTCCGTCGTCTATAGAGATTGTAGAAACCTCCCTCTTTAAAGATGAATTCCCAGCTCTTAGTATAGAAGTTCTTCGTGGCTCCCCGGAGAGGCATTCAAATGCGTCTCCAACAGAGCTTGGGTAAGGCTTCTACACACACGAAATTGCCAAGGCATAAACCAATGAACTAAGACTCCAACTTGAAGACATATATGGTGAGCGTGAAGCACAATGTAGGAGCATGGAAATCCAGGCCTCAGATTCAGTGTAATCGGGGTGCCTTGCGACACTTCCAAAATGTCACGAAGGATGAAATTTTAACCCCTCCCGTGAAACTCCTTAAAGCAGGAGCTAATTTTTGGGCTTCTGCATTGGTTGGAGTATTCTGGAATAAGCAAATAGCTTTTCCAGTTGTGAAAGAGTGGGCAAAGGCTCGGTGGGGGAAGAAAGGCTTAGAGAAAGTCATGTTTCGGGATGATGACTCATTCATCTTCAAGTTCAACTCCGAAAGCAACATTCCAAAAATACTGGAACAAGGATCGTGGCATGGTAGTGTGTAACACCCCACTCCCGAGTGACCCGAACCCGATATCGTTGGTGATATTCGAATCCGTGCCCCGCGAAGGTGGTGTACTACATCAGTCGATTAAAACTTAGTATACATTTTTTTTCTTTTGAAGCCATTGATTCCACGTTAGCGTGGCAAATACAGTAAGTAACTAAAACCCATGTTCATAATAAACCAGTTTCAGTTATTACAGTCATCCAAGAATAATTTATAATCAGTCAATGAGTAAAACATTAAAACCACAATGGGCTCAGTAGAAATACAAAGCATTGTTATACAGTGATTGCGGAACACAATTTGATAAGACACTAATGTAGACACGGACTGATCTCAACCTCTATCCTTCACTTGCCTACAGTAGACATACTCCCGTGTCAACAGGGGTATTCTTCAGAACTTGAAAAATAGATGCAAATTTTGGGTGAGTTTTGCGAACTCAGTGAGAAACCATCATCGATGGTTCACTCAAATCATGCATTACGCACATGGCATACAACATAACACAGTAGTATTCAATTAGCAGTAACATAACAATTTACGATAAATAATAATTAGCGATAACATGTAACAGTTCTGATAAATCATGCCATCTTGTAATCGATAATTTTCACAAACTGCATTCATGTGAATGCAATGCATATGTGACTCTTTCCATTATTCGATGTTGTGCCCAAGTGCTCGGTCGATTTCGATGGGGACGCGTCGATTTTCTCCCCTCGGGCTCGAGGCCTGCTCAAGATCTGATTCGTGGATAAATCCCCTCGGACTCAAGGCCCGGTCAGTAATAATCGCAACTTGGGTCACAACGTCCATTATCTGTTCATGCATTTATGCATGTAATGCAGTACTCAGTGGTTTACAGTAGTATGGCTATAAAAGCCCAGTATTACAGTACTCAGTAATCCAGTGATATGGCTATAAAAGCCCAGTATTGCAGTTTCCAGTTTCATGCAGTAGTCCAATCCAATACAGTGAAAGCATGCAACTTAATCCTATACAGTTCAGTAACCATACAATTCACCTTTACAAGTAGTTCCATTCAGTACAGTAAAAGTATGTAATTCCATCCAATATGTTTCAGTAATCTATGTAAATCACCTCGGCAAGTAATTCACATAGGGCATTCAGACATTCAAGAATTTGAGAAACCAACTAGGTTACTCACCTGTATTTCCAAGCCAAAATCTGGCAGTTTCGGTGACGTCGGTGAACCGACGCTCCAAGTGTGACTCTACTTAGCTCTCAATCTTCAATTTTCTCTTTATGCCCACCTTACACCTTCTCTACTCATTTCTACCACCATACATGCTTCTCATGGATAGAAGAATTAAATTGCAAGGCAAGGAAAATAGCTTGATTTCATGGAGGAGCTAAGGAAGAAAAGAAAAACGATGGAGTGGCTTGCAAAAATAGAAAGTAGGTTTCGGATGGGTATGGAAAAAGCAAGAAACTTGTCTTTAAATCAATGAGTTTTCGTAGTCATTAGCTAGGAATAAGACAAAAGCCATAAATTCATGGGACACATGGCATTTTCCTTTAAAAAAACAATAAAATAAGGAAGAGATAAAATATGCCATAGGATTTCCTTAATTTGACCCATTCAATTCCAATGGCCCTAAGTACAATCCCAAAATAATGTATCCAATATTATAGTGTCATTGGATAAAAATTTTCGATACCAAAAATCAACTGGTTAGCCACTTGGCGATTTACCCGGTCCGGAAATTTTCGGGAATTTCCCCGAATCATTTTTTTGAAAATTACCAAAATTGCCCAAAATTGTAAAACAAATAATAGTCCACTCCCAATAATTTTTCAAACACGAAAATCACCTTTTCCATTACAAAAACACATTTAGGTCATTTACCAGCGATTTTGCCGATCTGAGAATTTTTCCCGGAAAATTCCAGAAAAATTTCTATAATTTCAGTAAAATAGAAAACAATTTATGGCGCACTCAGAATAATTTTTCAAACCCATTAACCACGTTAATCCCAATAAAATTGCCTTAGGCACAAAAACCGGAAATGTCATGTATGCATGTATAGTAATTTCATATGCACAATTGATACTGTGTATCAATCCTATTATGCATGAACAGTACTAATTATTCCCTATCAATCTCATCCTATGACAAATTTTCTATTTTACCCTTCTAGTAGGGGGTGGGATGTTACAATTCCCCACTCCTTATAAAAATTTCATCCTCGAAATTCTCAGTCAACGGTTCACTATGACCGTTTTCAAATGACCCTACATGTCCCATACACTTTTCCACTCAATGATTCATTTTTTTCCGAAAAGTCACAGTAACCACACTCAGTCAGTTGTTCAGTCACTTATTTGGCTAGCTCATTATCACTCATCACAGTAGACGGACTTAACACGGCTGTCAGTTGGTGATCTCACTATCTTAACTATCTCACTTGCCATTTCCAGAGCTATGACTCAGTACATTCTTTCCGAACCTATTCATTCATCACGTTTTGCCCATCCAATACCCTTTTTCTCTAGTACCATGCAGTCTAATTCGTATTCCATTGAGTACATCTTTTCAAGGTGATACTTACCATAACCTCCTTTATCTCGTCAGGGACGATTCACATTCCTTTGGTACCAATACAATGACATTTAGCTTCATTCCACTATAACCAGTGACACTTTACCTAATACAGTCATTCTCTATATCCCATTGACTCTCTGTTCAAATGCAATTCTCCTTAGACAATTCACTATTCTATAGTGTTCACGCACTTTATTCGGATATGCATTTACTCTGTTTCATTTGTTCGATCCTGATCCACTTTAGCTAATCCATGCAGTTTCCTAAGTCACTTTCTTTTGTTTTACTCATCACCAGTCTCAAATCCATTGTGGTTTTTGACTCCCATTAGGTCTTCGTGATGATGTAGCGAGTGTATTCCTCTGATGAAAGCGTAACTCTATAACATGATCATAATCTGTGAAACTCAAACCACTTAAGCATTTTTTCTCACGAACATTCAAACCTATAAACACTTGAATCAATCATCACTTCATTCTATACCGTAGTTATTCAATTTCACTTTTCGCATATGCTTACTAGAATGTCGAGCTTCGACTATTCACTTTCTTGTTCGTCACTTTTATCTGCACACAACTTCTTCTTTGACTCCTCATGAGACTTACCACTTTAACTCCCGCACTCTTACCTTTCTTACCTTTATTCAGTCTCAATTTCAGAACCCATAATCTACTTGACATTCTTTGCGAATCCCAATATCTAATAATTAACTGCTCCTTGCGGCCTTATCATTCACTAGTCGAAATGTCATTCGATTCAATATAGTAGTCATTTATACCCGTCTCTTTCCTCGAATAAACACAGGGTATCCTTATAGGAATCTACAGTCTCCAAGACTTTCAATCGCGATCATGACACCAATACCATTTATCAACGTCAATTCAATTTATCTACTACCGTTTGAACATTATGTTTCAGTTCAACACACATTGTCCACTCTCCAAAGGTATGCTTATCAGCAGTATCAAATTCTTCAATAATTCATATAGTTCATTTTACTTTTCACTGTTCAATTCTTTCAAACACATTCCGTCTATAATTATCGTCACTACCATTTGCTTACTTTGCATCATTCCCTCTTAAACTTTTCCATACATTACCAAACATCATTCAATTCATTCAGTCCACAATTAGTGTATTTGCAACCCCTTTTTGAAGATAACACTACATCACGTCATTATCAGTTTCCCTTTAGAACTTCTTGTCTCTATTCATTTTCTCTTTTCAATCGATTTCCTATCATCCACATCGATATATCTATATATATAATACCTAATCATCTGTAATTGGACTTCCATCAATTTCCACTTTATTTGAGTATTCCACTTTACAGTTCGGGACTACTTTACAGTTTTACCTTTCCAATGGAGCTCTATTCGCTTCACATAGCAATAGGATCACCTCAAATAAAACTTCCACTCATGTTATTGGATACTTTACATTTCCGTACACACAGTACAGATAACCTCAATTTCACTTTTGATTTCGTCCATACTTCTTTTTGTTTGTCCATTAGTCTTGCTACCATCTTTATACTGTTCACGAAAGTCTCATCAGCCAATTAGTGTCCCTAATTGTATTTCAATCATTCTTAAGCACTATCCCAATCAGAACAAGTTTATGCCATAATTTAAAAGATCATAACATTCTTTACACTAAGGTTCCTTGTAACAGTCACATAAACACTTTCTTTACCACTTATTTCGTAATCTATACCTTAGTATTTTATCCGGAAACCAATTAGTAACCTATACAATTCAGACTTCCCTAAGACTCCTTTCCGTTTATGCTAATCCTCACATAAATGACTGATGCCATAATCATTTTTTTTATTTCTTCTCCTACAGGTACACTCAGTCCTCCTATGTCTTACTTTAACCCAGTATAAACTTTCAATTTATAGCCACTCTAATCATTCACCGATCATCTCCTCTATGATTTCCATGTATTTTCACATACGTTTCATTAATCATGATCAACTTTACTGTCCAATAGATACTCCCAAAGGTAAATCGACTTAAATGCGACAACTCTTTTCATATATTACTATCATTGTTTCATTTTTTTTTCATTTCCCTAGTTTCGTTCCCATATCATTCATGTATCAGCTTGACCTTTTAAGGTCATATCCACTTGGTTTATACAATGTCATCTCCCTATTGCTACATATCTCTTTATCTTCCTCAAACAATCTATAATAGGGTATTCACAGTCCCCAAAACACGACAAAATCGGTGATACAACTCCACTGTATCTCTATCTATTTACCCATCCATTTATCATTTCTGTGTCCATATACATCTTTTCAACCAATCCAGAATTTCCCCATATACAATCAGTAGGAATTGTCAGTCTGTCTTTTTCCCTTACGATCTTATTATACTGATTTCCAAACTCTTAGCACAATATTCGCATAACCATTTCAATCTCAAGCTTATGCGGTCCAGATCATAACCATTTCACGAATTCATTTCAGTTTATCTGTACATTTTTATCTCACCATGTCTACTTTTTCTCACTCTACTAGGCACTAGGCACTAGGCACCTTGCTCTTTCAGCTTCTTTCATCAAGTAGACCGTTCTGATATAACCTTGTTCTTAGTACAATCTCGCTATCATCATTTGCCTATAATATCTCGATATCTAACACGAATGCGATGAATCAATATATGCTGATCGGACCATCTACACTTTACTCCAATCAATATTTCCCATTTCATGACATATCTGATCGAGTTGTAATTACCTAATCATCCGGACTTTTAATCTCACTTAGGCCTACTATAACCAAAGATACTTCCCATATCTCTAGTGGACCTCTCCCGATTCTAGACATATTCATTTTCTATCACCACAATATTACCATTTTAATCCGGAATTCATTGATATCAATTCTTTCCTTAATCCGTCTAGCCAACACGGTCATTCTAACCACAATACAATATTAATCTCCTTATCCATCTTTCCTTTTCCTTTTTCTTTCCTAATTGTTATACACTTTCGAGGGTTCATCCCTAACACAACCTCACTTTTCTCTCACTTAGTCACTGACACGTATGCAAACGTAAGATTTCTACCCGTCTGAACTCAAACCGGGGATCGGTTGCCCTTTATGCGCAATGATCGACTCAAATGCATGCTCCCTATGTTTGGTCGTGCCCGGATACATTACGTACTCACGGGCTCGATACCACCTAAATGTAACACCCACTCTCGAGTGACCCGAACCCGATATCGTTGGTGATATCTCGAATCCGTGTCCCGCGAGGTGGTGTACTATCAATCGATTAAAACTCGGTATACATTTTTTCTTTTGAAGCCATTGATTCCACGTTAAGCGCGGCAAATCGATAAGTAACTAAAACCCATGTTCATAATAAACCGGTTTGATTATTACGGTCATCCAAAATAATTTATAATCGATCGATGAGTAAAACATTAAAACCACAATGGGCTCAGAGAAATACAAAGCATTGTTATACGATGATTGCGAACACAATTTGATAAGACACTAATGCGACACCGGACTGATCCCGACCTCTATCCTTCACTTGCCTACATGAGACATACTCCGTGTCAACCGGGTATTCTTCGAACTGAAAAATAGATGCAAATTTTGGGTGAGTTTTGCGAACTCGGTGAGAAACCATCATCGATGGTTCACTCAAATCATGCATTACACATGGCGTACAACATAACATAGTAGTATTCAATTAGCGATAACATAACAATTTACGATAAATAATAATTTGCATAACATGTAACGGTTCTGATAGAATCATGCCATCTCATAATCGATAATTTTCACAAAACAGTCATTCATGTGAATGTAATGCATATGTGACTCTTTCCAATTATTCGATGTTGTGCCCAAGTGCTCGATCGAGATTCGATGGGGGCGCGTCGAGGATTTCTCCCTCGGGCTCGAGGCGGTCGATCTGATATTCGTGGATAAATCCCCTCGGACTCAAGGCGGTCAATAATAATCGCAACTTGGGTCACAACGTCCATTATCTGTTCATGCATTTATGCATGTAATGCAATACTCGATGGTTTACAGATGGTATGGCTATAAAAGCCCGATATTACGATTCGATAATCCAAAGGATATGGCTATAAAAGCCCAATATTGCGTTTCGGTTTCATGCATGAGTCCAATCCAATACGGTGAAAGCATGCAACTTAATCCTATCTGATTCAATAACCATACAATTCACCTTTACAAGTAGTTCCATTCAGTACAGTAAAAGTATGTAATTCCATCCAATATGTTTCAGTAATCTATGTAAATAACCTCGGCAAGTAATTCACATAGGGCATTCAGACATTCAGGAATTTGAGAAACCAACTAGGTTACTCACCTGTATTTCCGAGCCAAAATCTGGCAGTTTCGGTGACGTCGGTGAACTGACGCTCCAAGTGTGACTCTACTTAGCTCTCAATCTTCAATTTTCTCTTTATGCCCACCTTACACCTTCTCTACTCATTTCTACCACCATACATGCTTCTCATGGATAGATGAATTAAATTGCAAGGCAAGGAAAATAGCTTGATTTCATGGAGGAGCTAAGGAAGAAAAGAAAAACGATGGAGAGGCTTGCAAAAATAGAAAGTAGGTTTCGGATGGGTATGGAAAAAGCAAGAAACTTGTCTTTAAATCAATGAGTTTTCGTAGTCATTAGCTAGGAATAAGACAAAAGCCATAAATTCATGGGACACATGGCATTTTCCTTAAAAAACAATAAAATAAGGAAGAGATAAAATATGCCATAGGATTTCCTTAATTTGACCCATTCAATTCCAATGGCCCTAAGTACAATCCCAAAATAATGTATCCAATATTATAGTGCCATTGGATAAAAATTTTCGATACCGAAAATCAACCGGTTCGCCACTTGGCGATTTACCCGGTCCGGAATTTTCTGAAAATTTCCCCGAATCATTTTTTTGAAAATTACCAAAATTGCCCAAAATTGTAAAACACATAACAGTCCACTCCCAATAATTTTTCGAACACGAAAACCACCTTTCCACTACAAAAACACATTTAGGCCATTTACCGACGATTTTGCCGGTTCGGAAATTTTTCCCGGAAAATTCCAAAAAAATTTCTATAATTTCAGTAAAATAGAAAACAACTTATGGCGCACTCAGAATAATTTTTCAAACCTATTAACCACGTTAATCCCAATAAAATTGCCTTAGGCACAAAAACTGGGAATGTCATATATGCATGTATAGTAATTTCATTTGCACAATTGATACTGTGTATCAATCCTATTATGCATGAACAGTACTAATTATTCCCTATCAATCCCATCCTATGACAAATTTCCTATTTTACCCTTCTAGTAGGGGGTGGGATGTTACATAGTGGGCAACTGTTGTTCATCCAAAGATGGAGACCTAGATTCGATTTTAACAAAGGTAAAATAGAAACTATTACTTTATGAGTCCAATTTCATAACGTTTCGTTAGAATTTTGGGGTGTGGATGGCTTGAGTTTCCTAGCAAGCTCCCTAGGTAAATCGATTAGCATGGATGTTCAAACAGCCAACATGGAATGTGTGTGCTATGCCAAAATCTATATTGAAGTGAGGAGAGACACGATACTCCCTGATCTACTGCCTATAATAAAGTTAGGCGAGAATGGTGAATTGATGAAATCTGAGGTTAATATTTCTTACCCTTGGAAGCCAACAATTAGGAAGAAAACATGATAATCGATGAGAAATAAGTTTAAAATAGGGAATCATTCAGAAATTATTGGGTTTGGCGAAGCAAAGGCATCCAAAGGGGAGCAGTTGACTCCCCTACGTTAGTGGTTCATCATAGCCATATTAGCAAGGAGATGGAGTTGGGAGTTAGGGGCAAGATTTTGAAGCAAAAATCAATTACAAAGGAGCAGATTTTAGAGACCAATATACCTTTACCAGATGGAAATTTTGCTACAATGGAGCAATCCCTTGATATGCTATCAGAAGCACAAGACATGGCTTTGGAGTATAATGTCGTTAATGGGAATATAGTTGATGTTGTGAATATTCAACAAGCTAATGATCATAATTTTATTGTGACTGAACCAAATCAGCAGCTTGACAATGTTTCTAAAGAGACTGAGAGGGAGAATAATGCAATTAATGTGAATATTGATAATTTTGTGGATATTCAACATGCTAATAAGGACTTACCAGTTTCTGTTATAGTTGATGATAAGGTTGGCGCAATAGTTGAAGACAGTGGAGTTTTCTATGAAGCACCCTTAGTGAAAGCAAATATTCTTCTTAGTAGTGATGTGGATGCCATTAATGGTAGTTTTGATGAGATTGAATGTTCTATGGCTGATGTTACTGGTGTACTACCTGATATAGTCCCTGTTGAGGCTATTAATAATCGTAGTGTAGAGGTTGAAATTAGTAGGGAAGGTGTTGATGGTGAAGTTATGTTATATTCTGCTATTAATAAGGCAATAATTCAAGCAAATGGATTGAAGAATGATGTTCGCAATGTTATTGAAGTGGATTGCGATGGTCTAGAAAATGAAGTGCATCATTTCAACTCACAATATCTAGAGCATTGTCAGATGGATTGAGCCAACATGTTGACTCTATTAGCAACTATTGGGCAAAATGGCATTTCTAAAGATAGGTTGGAGTATGGAAAACAGTCAATAATGGTAAACTCCAGTGATTACGGTATGGTAAGTTAGGGGACAAAGAATAGCAATTCCCAGATTGCAAAACAGAAAATAGGTTCCCCTCAGGAAAGCAATCTAGATTTAGTAGCAGACAATAGTGATTCTCCATCAAATGCAGTCAAAATCCATGACATCCTAAGAGATTTCTGTGTGTAGTCAAAAACTGCAAAAAAGAAATCAACTAGGAAGAGAAAGAAAAATCCCAAATACCAACAATAGGGGATTAAACGACTAGTATAAAAAAGGAAATTAGTTGATTATTTTTGTGGACTATCTTGGTGAAGATATACTGCGTTACTTAGGAAGTTGGCTTCATATTGTCAATATGATCATGGAAACAAGTCAAGAAATTTTTTGATTACCTCTATCCTCATAACGCAAATTTGGAAACACTGGCATTTTCAATGTGCTGATGCGAGTGGTTTTACAACTTTTACAACCGACTTGCCTTGGATAAGCAACAGTGTCATATCTTCTTGCTACGCTATTGTTCCAATTGGTGTGTTTGTATTGTGTAGTATGTTGTCGCTAAGGAGATTACTACTACTCTCCTAATGTTGTTCTTCATCTTTAATCTATCAATCCAATTTTTTAATTTTTCAAAAAAAAATTCAACTTGATTGAAATATTTTTACTCTCTTTAACTCTTTATTAATATAAGACCCGTTAGGTTCTCAAATATGTTGACAATGATTATAAAATCTAATTTCAATTCATAATTATAATTAAATAAATTAAAATTTCTTAATTTATCTTTAATTCTCCATTTAAAAATTTATAATAATAAATCAAGATTGACGTCTAGTAATACATTATAACCACCCAAATGCTTAGAAATGTCAAATTGATTTTGACTAACCTTTTATGGATGATTTTTCAGTATAATTCAATCGTTTCAACATACGATGTTTCAATTAGACATATAACATGAAATTACTTTTAACTTCATTTTGAGTATAATCATATTAATTCTCCGTCATTAGCTATTAATTCAATTAATAACATTTGTAATCTATTTACAAAATGTCATTTTACCTTGGTCATGGATTTCTCGAATTAATACTAATCAAGAATAATAAAGCATTCTCACTAATTACTTTAGAGAGATGAATCTTATCTTGATTATTTAACTACCTCCACATAGTTCATGTTATATACAATGACCACCGAATGACCTATCCATGATTATAATAGGTCATAAGTAATATCAAAACATAGCAATCTCTACACAAGATAACTTCAAAGACCTCATCAAGTTAAAGAATCGCTTATAAAATTATCACAATGAAAATTTTTATAGGCATATAAGTAATGTTTCAAATGGATTTTTCATAACGGGTTAGTTCATTGAACTTATTCTCTAACAAGCACCCATATATTTGTTTAAGTATCTCTATAATTTAGCCTATGAGATCGACTATTTTCTTCATAAGAATTTGTTACATGCTGCTTTATTTCCACATCACTTTGATGCTGAGTTGGTACAAGAATTTTATAGTAATTTGGATAAAGGAGTGTTGAATGATAATCCTTTATGCTTTCATATGGTTTATGTGAGGGGAATATTGATTCAATTTGATCCTGATTCGTTGAATGTGTTTTTGGGGTTTATAAATTTATTTAGGGATCCATCTTATGAGGATAGATTCAAATTGAGTAATGATATGTTGGAAAGTGTATTGACTGGTAGTAAATTGTCTTCTTGACCTTTTGCTACTGCACTACATGCTTCTGATCTTATACAAAAATATTTTGTTCTTCATAAGCTTTTGCTAGCTAATTGGATGCCCAGTATACATAGTGTGACAGCTTATCCTGCTCAAGCTAAGATTGTGTATGTGATAGGCATCATGGTTAAAATAAATATGGGGCGATTGATTATTAAGGCTATGATTGCGAGTGTTGGTAAGCAGCAAACATTATTGAGTTTTCCATGTTTAATTACTCAGTTTTTGCATGCTCAATGTGTATCTTGTGTTGATTCAAGGTCTTTGAGCCTGTGTCCATCCTGCATCTCTCTTCTCGGATTGTTAACATCAATAAGCAAGCTCAAGCGATTTAAAATAAATATGGGGCGATTGATTATTAAGGCTATGATTGCGAGTGTTGGTAAGCAGCAAACATTATTGAGTTTTCCATGTTTAATTACTCAGTTTTTGCATGCTCAATGTGTATCTTGTGTTGATTCAAGGTCCTTGAGCCTGTGTCCATCCTGCATCTCTCTTCTCATATTGTTAACGTCAATAAGCAAGCTCAAGCGATTGATCTGTCACTCCTCATTTGATTCCTATGCACAGCCTACTGCACCTACTGCTGATACTCATGCCTCCTTATTTGCTGAGATTGATCACAATAACTACTCTTCAACAGCTTAAACAATAAGCAATTCGTTCTGCTTCATCCCGTGATTCTTAGTTTCTTTTGGCATTGATTTGTTTTAAGGCGGAGATCGAAACTTGCTAGTTTGTTGGTTGCTTTAATTTTTTTTCAGTTGATAGTTAATTATTGACTTGTCCTTAACTTTGACTTTGATTTTTTAAAGATATCTATTATCATGATCATTTATATCAGGGAGAGTTTCCATTTCCTATTGTTCAGGGAATAATGTCAAAAGTGGGGATATTATTATAATATTCTATTTTTGAAATTATTGTATTTTAATTTATTTGAGATATTTTTTGTAATAAAGAAGTTGATTTAGTATAGGATTCGACTATCTTAGAATATGTAGAATTTTGAAAGTTAAGATATTTATGGAAGGAAGAAATCATATTTAAAAAAGAATCCTAAGGAGGAAGAACTTGTGGTATATCAATAAGCAATCTGTGGTCAGATATAGAGCAGGGCGCTTTTCATAGATCAATTACAAAGTTCTACAACAGATTTTTGTTTGAAGACTCTCCATGATTATATTTTAATGTTTGCTATACACAATGGAGAGCATTCATTGACTCAAGTGCTTTTTGTTTCCTTTATTCTTGATTTAATCATTTAAGATATTCTTCTCGCAGTTTCATTCTTTATTTTAAAATTTTCTGTTAAGGTTAATATAAGTTGGTCATGCTATTAGATGTGAGATACTCTCACGGGAGGTGAGTACGAGTATATAGTTGTTTTAAAAAGTTTAACCGGTATTAAACCGTTACAAAACTGATTAAAGATTGAATAAAATTAAAAATTTTGAAATATGATTGAAAAATATTGTCTTTATTTATTGAAGAATTTAAAATTTAATTAGAAAAGATATTATTGCATGAAAATTAATTGAATTGTTGTAGTTTATAAGAATTTATTAATTAATGAAAATTGAAAGTATATCGAACCTAAAAGTTAAAACCAAACCAAAAAAATTCAAAATTTTATAATTAGACTAGTTACACCAATTAGAGTTTTAATCATTGAAATATAGTTCTGCATTGTTATAGTTTGGGCAAGTTGTGTAATTCCATTTTGATATACAAGAATATGATGTTACCAATTTTAGAACCAAAACTCTCTTTCTCAATCTTTCATCAAAATAATAAACGATATATGATATGATTTTCTTAAATATCAATTCACGTTATAAGTTCTTTAACAAAAACAAAAAAGCCAAACCATCAAACCACTTGTTTTCTCTATATAAAGAGCAACGGCATAGTCTCAATTAATATAAGTTATTTAATGGACTGAGTAAATCTTTTGTTAGAAAACAAAATCATGATGTATATGAATAACACGAGTTATCATAGTTATCTTCTCATTATATCAACTTTAGTGTATACACAAATATAAAGAGAAACTTCAACATAAACAGATATGACAATTCTGTTTGACAAGATCAACCAAAGTTGACAGATTCAATCACATTTAATCAAACTTCGGGACGGACTTAATTTTAAAAAAAAATTAAGCTTTTTTTTAGTCAAATGAGCAGGTTTTTGTGTTATTTTAACAATAATTAAAGAAAAATATTGTAGAATTTTAGAGTTAACATCTCAATTACCAAAAAATCTGATTTGCCGTAGTCCAGTTTATTACCAAGACATGTACAGTTTTGTCTCTTTCGTTTCATTTTCTCCGCAGTACGTGGAAGTGTAGAAGTGTATCTGGTTCACACCGACAGATTAAGGTTTGGCCCATTTCCCATCTTAACTTTTCTGACAACAACGTCAACAATAGTTGGCTAGGTTTAGGACCTGACCATGCTTAACAAAGCAAAAAGCAAAAATATTCTGGACCATTCTTGAATACACGCTTGGATGAACTTGGTATTTAACTATACCAGGCATAGTCATTTAATTCGTTTTCAAGCTTGTGTCTTTGGGTTTTGGTGTTTTTTTTTTTTTTTCTTGTATTCGAAGCCATGGAAACCCAAGTACAGCAGAATTCCAGCAGCAGCAGCAAGAATAGTGAGACTATTTCAGCCCGATCTCCTACTATTCCTCTTCTTGCTCCTTACCAGATGGGAAAATTCCATCTCTCTCACAGGTGATGACCCACTTGACTTGTCACTTTTTCTCTTAGCCGTTTTTATTGTGTAGTTAATTTCAGAGGTCTGGTGTTGTTCATCTTTCTTTTCAATTTATTTTTGTTTGTGGATTTGCTATGGACCCAATCTGCTAAATTAACAGCAGTAGAATCCATCAGTGGGAAATTCTGAGATAGTCCAGACTGGGAACAAGCGAATATTTCAGGGTCAGGCAATTAAAAGCTTAAGAAGATGGCTGAGATTGTGTTATTTTATCTCAATTTCAGCCTTCTCTGGGTTATTATAAGTACCTTTCAACAGTTTTTAAGAATTGTATAGGTGAACCTGTCACTGAGTTCCTTGTTATTTGAGATGTACTTGCTTAATATATTCAGAAGAAGGCAACCAATCTATCCTTTTACTATTATATTTTTATTTAGTAGACTCCATAATGATAGAATTTTAGATCTAATGCATTTAGTTTAACTATATAAATGATTGTTTTCAGAATTGTTTTACCACCCTTGACCAGACAGAGATCTTACAACAATGTTATTGTTTTCAGAATTGTTTTACCAGCCTTGACCAGACAGAGATCTTATAACAATGTTCCTCAGCCACATGCTATCTTGTATTACTCTCAAAGAACCACTAAAGGTGGCCTTCTCATAGCTGAAGCAACAGGAGTTTCTGACACTGCTCAAGGGTAACTGTCACTACCCAATTATCTGATCAACTTCAATGTCTCGCTTTTGAAAATAAATTTTTATATATTGGTATAATCCTTGATACCCTAACCTCTGTTACTTCTACATATATTAGATATGCAGACACGCCTGGTATTTGGACCCAGGAGCAAGTTGAGGCATGGAAGCCTATTGTAGATGCTGTTCATGCCAAAGGTGGTTTCTTCTTTTGCCAAATTTGGCATGTTGGAAGAGTTTCCAATCAATGTGAGTTTTTTTTTTTCACATTTCTCATGCTGCTTCTTGCTGACAACTAATGCCAATCTTTCCCCATGTAGTTCGATTTAATTTACTTGGAAAATTCGTGAAAACAGAAATAATTTCTATTAAGAATTGCTTGAATTGTAACTTTTAATATATAATGCCTTACTTCAAGAACATTGAAGCTCTACAACGGAAGGATGTACAGTTTCAGATCAGGGCTGAATATATTACAACTGCAGTTCAGTAGGCAATTGGTGTGCCTTCAACAACTCGAAGTGATTATCTTTTCAGGATTCCTGATGAAAACTTGGTTGAATTTTTCTCTAGGTGGGGGTTGGGGAAGGTTTAAGATAGCTTTTAGTTATTGGTGGCAACAATACAATGTAGTACTGATAATGAGTCTGAAGAAAGGTTGCATGATTCTTCTGGAAGTTTCTAACCTTCTTTTAGGGCATATTACATACTTCTTCAATTACTTGTGATTTTGAAGTATTGGCATTCCTGCCCAGGACAGTTCTTCAGGTCTAAGTTATGGTGCTGAGGTTGCAGTAACCAGAACCTATTTGATGGTGGGAGAGAAATGTCTTTTAAACTCTAGTGTGCTGGAAAAGCTTTTTTTTTTCTTTTCAAAAACATTTTTAGCTTTTTTGCAAGAATATTATCATACAACATTTAATCAAAACGCTGTCATGTATCATTTTCAAGAACTCCTACTTGTGGTCAATTATTCTTGAGAGTAATGTGACTGACTTGCTGCATTTTTAGGCTTCGTTTGTACTGGGTTCCAGCTAACTTGCAAATGTGTTTTAACAGGTTTCCAGCCAAATGGACAGGCTCCAATCTCCAGTACAGACAAGCCGCTGAGCCCAGAAATCGGAGAAAATGAAATCCAAGTTGTTGAGTTCACACCTCCAAGGCGGCTCAGAACAGATGAAATTCCTCTAATAGTCAACGACTTTAGAACAGCCGCCAGGCATGCTATGGAGGCTGGTACGACTCTCTAACATAGTTAACAAAAGAACAATCTCTAATCAAATCTGTTAAGTGTATGCAAGTATAACATAATACTTGATGTTCTAATATCATTCTTTTGGCCATAGGCTTTGATGGAGTTGAGATTCATGGTGCTCATGGCTACTTAATTGACCAGTTTTTGAAAGACCAAGTGAATGACCGAACAGATCAATATGGTGGATCACTGGAGAATCGCTGTCGGTTCGCCTTAGAAATAGTAGAAGCTGTGGCTGATGAGATAGGAGCAGATAAAGTTGGAATAAGACTATCCCCTTTTGCCAACTACATGGAATCAGGGGACTCAAATCCTGAAGCTCTAGGGCTTTACATGGCAAAAGCTTTGAATAAGTTTGGGATCGTTTACTGTCATATGGTTGAACCAAGATGGGTATCAGATGACGAGATTAAAGAGCGTCCTGGCAGCCTTGTGCCCATGAGAAGATCTTTCAGAGGCACATTCATAGTTGCTGGAGGCTATGACAGGGAAGATGGCAACAGAGCTATTGTGGAGAATCGAGCTGATCTTGTAGCTTATGGTCGATTGTTCTTGGCCAATCCTGATTTGCCTAGGAGATTTGAGCTTAATGCTCCTCTCAACAAATACAACAGGGACACATTCTATATACCTGATCCTGTTGCTGGCTATACTGACTACCCATTTCTTGAAGAAATTGCGTAGCCGAGGAATTAGAACTTGGAGAATATATTTGCCATAGATCAATAAATGTTAGTGATCATCTCAATTTACAGTTTGTAGGAAAAAACTACATTCTTTGAGATGACAACAGGTTCGGGCTCAGTCTAGTTCTATCCGAATTACTAGATAAAAGATCCAATTGATTGGGTTTTCAGTTAGGTTTAAATTCGGAAAGGCTAACCCGAATTAGTCAGTTAAAATGCTATCTAATGTAAACTGTCATGTACTCCATCGAGAGGATATGTCGGTAATTTGCTTTCCGCGTCTTGTAATGAAAGCTATTTTATTCCCCATTAATAAATAAAATGCTATGTTTTTTTAAGCCTTATTAAAACGATATTAGATATTATTTTATCTCAAATTTCGATTAAGCGTCGAGAGGCCCCGACTTGATAGACTTCAACATGTTGCCAACCTAGAGTTTGATCGGGTGATGTCAATGTTTTAAAAATTAAATTGGAGATTAAATTAATAAGACAAAAAGTTTAGTTTAATAGATATTAATCTATCATAAAATTAATTAAAGATTAAATAAAATTAAAATTTTAAAATATTATTTATTTATTTATTTATTGAAAATATTAAAGTTTAATTAAAAAGATATTGTTAAATAAATTAATTGATTTGATTTGGCTTATAAAAATTTATTAATTTACAAAAATTGACCAATTAATTAATAAATCTTAATAAGTTTACGAAAATAAATCAAATTGAACTGAAATTTTGGACGATTTAAAGTTTTGTAAAATTTATTAATTTACAAAAATTAATTAATAAATTGATTAATTTTAATCAAAATTTTAAAATTGAAATAAAATTTTAGACTATTTAAAGTTTTGATAAAATGTATTAATTTACAAAATTAATCAATTAATTAATAAATTGTTTGATTTTTAATAATAAAATTATGAAAATAAATCGAATAAAAAATTTGAACTGTTAACCGATTAAATTAATGGAATTTTTTTTGGTTGATAAATATAGTAAAGTACATAAACAAGAATATGATTTAAAAAGATGTGGGATCTGAATTAGCCACGAAGGTGGGAGAATTCATGTAACACAGGCGAGAGAAGAAGAAGACGGCTACAACGTGCTCCAATTCTTGTTATATTCAAATTTCAAACGTAAGCGCTTAGCGTATATCTTTACTGAAGTTGTGGGACTTGGTGGCATAGAAGAATGAAAGTAGCAATTTTTATATCAGTTAGTCCATTTCTATACGTTATAATTTCTAATATATTCTATTTGCAAGATGATGCCATGCATCACGCATACAATGATCCTGTGCAATCAACTTAATGTAAATTAGGAAAAGATTTATGGTTTGCATTGTCGATTACTAATATTTTTTTTAGATAAAGGAAAAAACTCCATTAACCATATAAATGAGTTAGACAAGATAGAATAGACATTCATATTTTCAAACGAGAAAAATTACAAGATACTCTAACAAGTTCGTGAACGCCCACATTTTTTCGTCGATTAATCCAAACAACAAAAATATTAGAATTACTTCCCAATATAAATTGGCAATTTTTAATAAACTCTGAATAATCCTCTAAACGTGATTTAATAGTTAGCACGACAAGTTAAGAATCAGTAAAGATATTTCTTATATGTTACATGTTGTAAACCGTCCATAAAAAAAGCCTGTCGAATCGCTAAGGACTCTATAACTGACGCTAAATGTAAACTATCAAACCATGCAGAAATTGATGGTAAAAGAGGCATTCAAGGACTTCCTACACCTACAGCATTGCTTTGCACAGGTATGATCACAGCGAGACTTGGGATCTCCAACGCAGCACATTCCTCCCGATTACGTGGTGAAGGAAAAACCGAAAGGCTCTCTGGTCAACTCCGGCGGTGAATGAAAAGTGACCCTCGTTCCCCACCTGAGCCCGTTAATTAACCAGAAAAGAAAATTTTGAATCTTTTCGCAATGGGTCAGACCAGAACAAAATTTGAATCTTTTCTCTCCGTCTGGTTCTATAAATACCCATTTGGGTAGGTAATGTTTCACTCCACCATCTGTAATCTTTGCATATCAAAGGAAAGGATTTTTGGTTATTTGCGAGTTGTTTTCTTTGGTTTTTAGTGTTTTTGTGTTTTGTGTATTGCAACCAAAGCACAGCAAGATAAAGAAAATTCCGACAATAGCCAGATCATGTCTGCTCAATCACCCATTATCCCTCTTCTCACCCCTTACAAGATGGGAAAGTTCGATATGTCTCACAGGTGACAGTTCATTGTCGTGTCATTTTCTGTGATGTTATTGTGTGGTTTGTTCGGAAAGCTTCGTGTTGTTTTATCTATAGTGTTGTCATCGAGATATTTGTTTCGACTCAAAGTAAACTACTTTTATTTTTTATCTATTTGTTATTTGTAAAACTTGGGAAGGTTTTAGTGTGAAGATCTTTATCTTGAAAAGAGTATAGCCTTGTAGCCTCATTGCAGTGGATTTGAGTTCCTTGACTATTAAAGATGTTACTCCCCCGAGGTGCAACAGAAAATCATGAGATTTACTGCTTTTTGGTTGATTTCTTGGGATGCTAGTGGAAGCATGAAGAGGATGTTTAAACACTTTCTTTGTTTATTTTTTACCCTTTGTTCTAATTACAATGTGCCAGTTAATCGATAACCCATGATTTTCTGAGTAGTAGCAGAAGTATATACTTCCTGTTTTAAGTGTATGCTAACCAGTAGAGAATACGGGAGGATGCTGTTCTTTCTAATACATACGTTTATTGTTCTTTAAGCTGACTGGAGTAACAACAGAACAGAGGATGTTAGTTGAACTATTCATCTACTTGTTTCTTTTTTGTTTACTGAATGCCATATGGGCACGTTTGAAATATTAAATCAAGTACAATGGTGTTTGCAGAATTGTTCTAGCACCATTGACCAGGCAAAGATCCTATAAAAATGTTCCTCAGCCGCATGCCATCTTGTATTACTCCCAAAGAACAACTAAAGGTGGCCTTCTCATAGCTGAAGCAACGGGAGTTTCTGACACTGCTCAAGGGTAATTTTCATTATCCAATTACCAAATCTGCTACTTAATCTTACATTCTTAATAACCCGGTATAAGCCTTTTGTACTTGAGTTCGTTGGTTTCTACAAATAAACCATATATATAATTATATCTTCTGTTTCTTATGCAACACAAAGGTATCCTGAAACGCCCGGCATATGGACAAAACCGCAAGTTGAAGCATGGAAACCTATTGTAGATGCTGTTCATGCCAAGGGTGGTATATTCTTTTGTCAAATTTGGCATGTTGGAAGGGTTTCAAATGAAGGTAAGTTTTTTATTATGTCCCATCGTTGCTTCTCATCAATGAACAGATCACTGGTGCAAATGTTTCATGATATTTTTTCACTAACATAATTCACCGGGAAATCGAAAAGGAAAACGAAACGTGAATTAAAGTTTATATTTGCTTGAATCAAAAAACGGTGAGTGCAAGCATGTTCTATGAGTTCTAAAATATAGGCATATTCAAGATCATGGATGATCATATTACCGCTGTAATGCATACATAAAGTAAGCACTGAGCATAAAAGGCTTAGTTCCCCGTGCAAACTGAGTAGTGACATTGACTCACTCCTTCTTAGGCTTCTCCTTCAATGTGTCTTGTTACTTGACTTCAATAGGGACTTTTGCAGGTCTCCAACCAAATGGGCAGGCTCCAATCTCTAGTACAGACAAGCCACTGGCCCCTCAAGTTCGAACAAGTGGCGTCCCAGTTGTGGACTTCACACCTCAAAGGCGACTGAGAACAGATGAAATCCCTTCAATAATCAACGACTTCAGAACTGCTTCAAGGCATGCAATTGAGGCTGGTAAGACTTATATAGTAAAACGGGGGAATACACTCAAGCACTATCCTTTTGAGTTGTTACATAAATAAAGCCTAAACATACTCCTAAGAGGTTTTACCATTGGTCGTTTGGCTATAGGCTTTGATGGGGTTGAGATTCATGGTGCCCATGGCTACCTGATTGACCAGTTTTTGAAAGATCAAATCAATGACCGAACTGATCAATACGGTGGATCTCTAGAGAATCGCTGCAGGTTTGCCTTGGAAGTAGTTGAAGCTGTGGTTGATGAGATAGGAGCAGATAAAGTTGGAATAAGGCTATCTCCCTTTGCCAACTACATGGAGTCGGGGGACTCAAATCCTGAAGCTCTTGGACTTTATATGGCCAAAGCTTTGAACAAGTATGGGATTCTTTACTGCCACATGGTTGAGCCAAGAATGATAACTGTTGGAGAAAAGAAAGAGAGCCCTCAGAGTCTTGTGCCCATGAGAAAGGCTTTCAATGGCACCTTCATAGTTGCAGGAGGTTATGAAAAGGAAGATGGCAACAAAGCTGTTGCAGAGAATCGAGCCGATCTTGTAGCTTACGGTCGTTGGTTCTTGGCCAATCCTGATCTGCCAAGAAGATTTGAGCTTAATGCTCCTTTGAACAAATACAATAGAGATACATTCTACCTTCCTGATCCTGTTGTAGGTTATACTGATTATCCATTTCTTGAAAAAACTGATTAGGTTTCTTACAGGAACCTTATTCAGTTCTATAGTATTATGTATCTGGTAGATTTTTTCACATTGTAAAAGTCAAGCTCATGCAGCAAGAGATGTTCCAAAATACAAAATAAAATGTTTCTACCGTTAGCATAACAGCTGTTATGATATCTTGATGACTTGGTCTTTTGCTCTACTGTTATTTTGTTCCTGATTTTGTGCTAATTTTGGAAATTTCAATTTCCAATTTGTAAGACGACTACATTCATGAGATGGCAACAGATTCGGGCTCAGTCTAGTCCGACTTGAGTTCGTAAAGACTAGCTCCAATCAGTCGGTCAAAATGATATCATTCTCTTTTAGTAATATTATTTATCTCAAATTTCTATTATGACAGCGACATGATAGAGTTCATCATGTTGCCAAACGAGTGTTTGCTTGGTTGATACTGTTAGGAAAAATAAACTATTTCCACGCAACGAAAAATGCCAATAAAATAACACAAAATCTGATAACGGAATTCGGCCAAATTGTGCCTACGTCTTCTGGGCTACTGCACACCCTTTTTATTAGGGAGAAAAACAACACTTACAAGTGTTTACACTCAACACTCAATTCACTAGTGTTTTCACACACTCTCAACCATTACCCCAATACACTCCAAAAATTTTACTCACCAAAATTTACCACTCTTACTAAGAATTAATAAATTTATTTTGGTTTTTTTTGGATGAGATAAATGGGAGGGGGAGGGGGTTTATTTATAGGTTGTAAGCTACCCCCCCTCCCTCACTTATTTCCAATATGGGAATAAGTCCCTCACCTAACAATCTCCCACTTGAAGACTGATTTTAATCTGTCTTCACACCTGGTTGATGCAGTAGCTTGTCTAGATTTTATTACTCTTGCAGGCCAACTGAAGTTGCACACAACTTTAGTTTGTCGATTGTCACCACCTTGGTTAACATGTCTGCAGGGTTCTTGCTTCCAAGAATCTTCTCAAGTGTTAACACTTCATCTTCTAGCAAGGACCTGATGAAATGATAACGAACACCGATATGCTTAGTTCGGGAGTGGAATGCTGGATTCTTGGCCAGATGAATTGCACTCTGACTGTCACTATATAACACATTCTTCTCTTGCATAAAACCTAACTCTGACAGCAAATTCTGAAGCCAAATCATCTCTTTGCTAGCTTTTTGCTATTGCTATGTACTCAGCTTCTGTAGTGGATAATGCAACAATCTTCTGAATCTGCGATATCCAACTCACAGCTGTTGTACCTACAATGAAAATGTAGCCGGTGGTGCTCCTTTTCCTGTCAACTTCACCTGCATAATCTGAGTCAACATAACCTCGTACTTTTATTTCTCCTTTTTCAAAGTACAGGCATTTCTTGGTAGTGCCTCGAAGATATCTTAAAATCCACTTTACTGCTTCCCAGTGGACTTTTCCTGGATTTGCCATGAATCTGCTAACTGCTCTCACTGCATGGCCTATGTCTGGCCTTGTGCATACCATGACATACATCAAGCTTCCAATAGCAGAGGCATAAGGAATTTTCGCCATCAAGTCTCGCTTTTCATTTGTCTGAGGTGACTGATTTTGGGATAGGCGAAAATGACTGGCAAGGGGAGTGCTGACTGGTTTAGCATTCGCCATGTTAAACCGTTGCAAAACACGATTAATGTATTCTGCTTGGGATAATCAGTAATTCCCTCTCTCTTATTTCGGTGATCTGCATTCCAAGAATCTTCTTAGCTGGACCCAGATCTTTCATGTTAAATTCTTTTGACAATTGTTTCTTCAAGTTTCTGATATCATCCATATTGGAACCCACTACTAACATGCCATCGGCATAAAGTAGAAAAATGATATAACTGGACTAATATCTCTTGATATATCAACAGTGGTCGGCATTGCACTTCTGGAAGTCTTCTCTATGCATAAAGTTATCAAACTTTCTGTACCACTGCCTTGGGGCTTGTTTTAGACCGTACAAGCTTTTCTTCAACTTACACACTAAATGCTCTTTTCCTTTCTCCAAAAAACCCTCTGGCTGATGCATAAATATCTCCTCATCCAAGTCTCCATGAAGAAATGCTGCTCAAGATGGAGATCTTGACTTGCAACAATACTTAACACCGTTCTGATGGTATTAAGCTTTACCACCGGAGAGAAAATGTCAGTATAGTCTATTTCTTCCTTCTGCTGGAACCCTTTGATTACTAACCGAGCTTTGTATCTTTTGGAACCATCAAACTCCTCTTTGACCCGATAAACCCATTTGTTGTGGAGAGCCTTTTTTCCATTGGGTAACTTTGTTAGTTCCCAGGTATGATTTGAGATTAACGATCTCATCTCATCTTTCATTGCAAGCTCCCACTTGCTGGCATCTTTTGTTTGACATGCCTCTTTATAAGACTCAGGCTCGCCTCCATCAGTTAACAATAGATAGTTTGAGAATCTCCTGTTTGGCACATGAGGTCGAGAAGACCTTCTTAACTCAGGAACATGAGAGGTGGGCTGTGGTGAGTCAAGCTGAGCTCCTTCTTCAACAGTTTCCTCTGATTGAGGATTTACTTCCATTTGTCTCACTGAAAAATTTGGGATATTGTTGATATCAACAAATACAGGGTCTCTCTGAGGAGTGTTCTCCGATGCATGTCGGTCTTTATACATCAGCTTTTCATTAAAGATAACATCTCTACTCCGAATGATCTTCTTATTTTCATCATCCCAAATGCGATATCCAAACTCATCCTCACCATAGCCAATAAATGTGCATTTCTTAGATTTTGGATCAAGTTTATTTCTGCCTTGATCACTGATATGCACATACGTTGTACAGCCAAATACCTTGAGGTGTGAAAGATTCACATCATTTCCACTCCAAACCTCCTCTAGTATCTTGTATTCCAATGGAACTGATGGACCTCGGTTGATGAGATAAGCTGCGTGTTGACTGCTTCTGCCCAGAATTGCTTTGGTAAACTTGATTGCACCCGCATACTTCTAGCCTTTTCAGTTAAGGTTCGATTCATACGCTCTGCTACACCATTATGTTGTGGCGTTTCTGGAACGGTTCTCTCCATTCTGATTCCATGCTCATAGCAGAACTTTTTGAATTTGGTGTCTTCATATTCTCCACCATTGTCAGTTCTGAGCTTCTTTATCTTGAGACCCGTCTCATTTTCAACCATAGTCTTCCATGTTTTGAAAGCATTAAATACTTCTGACTTATGTCTTAGAAAGTAAACCCACACCTTACGGGAGTGATCATCAATGAATGTCACGAAGTAGTGCTTTCCACCAATGGATGTAGTAGTTGTTGGCCCCCAAACATCATAATGCACGAGCTCAAGTTTCTCCTTCTTTGGCATTCTACCACCTGTTTGAAAGCTAACTCTCTTCTGCTTTCCAAGAATGTAATCTT
This sequence comes from Erythroxylum novogranatense, assembly GCA_029891385.1. Classification (NCBI taxonomy): domain Eukaryota; kingdom Viridiplantae; phylum Streptophyta; class Magnoliopsida; order Malpighiales; family Erythroxylaceae; genus Erythroxylum; species Erythroxylum novogranatense. Next base: position 88,219,662 of record CM057230.1, read on the forward strand.
CACACGTATCAAGTTCTACTGACTGTAGACCTGATAGTTTTCTATAGGAATGCATTAACTTCATTCCCTTTTCACTCATGTGGCCAAGTCTCTGGTGCCACAAGTTGGAATCTCCACTCCCTTGTGCAACTGCAATTGAACAACATGCTCCGGTTGTTAGGTAGAGAGTACCATTCTTCTTTCCTTGTGCTACAATCATTGCTCCCTTTGATACCTTCCATTCGTTACTACGGAAAGTTGTGATGTAGCCTTCATTTGCTAATTGTCCCACTGAGATTAAGTTCTTTCTCAGATCAGGGATATGTCTGACATCCTTCAACTCTCAGATGGCTCCATTCAGCTTAAGCTTAACTACACATTTACCGACAATCTTGCAGGGTTGATCATTACCAAGATATACACTGTCGAGATTTCCAGGCACATACTTCTCAAGAAAATCTTTCTCCGAAGTGGCATGAAACGATGCTCCGGAGTCCAATATCCATGCCTCTTGCTTGTTTTCTAAAGCACATATCAAGGCATCATCATCACCTGAGGTGGAAGCTATATTTGCCTCCTGATTGTTTGACTCCTGCTTCTTAGAACCGTTCTTGCATTGATTTCTGTAGTGCCCAAACTTTTCACAATTCCAACACTCAATATTTTGGAGTTTTGGGAAGTAGCAGGATTTCGTGACTTGGACCTCCTGTCCTTTGATCTATCACGGTATCTCGATTTTTCACGTCCTCTACTTCTTCCTTTTGATTCTGCGGCAAGGGCGGAGGAGGATGAGGTTTCACCTACTTCTTTTCTTCGGATTTCCTCGTTAATAATCAGGCCACTAACATCCTTGAACTTCAACTTATTGGTTCCCATTGAGTTACTCACTGATGTGACTGTAGCACTCCAACTCTCTGGGAGGGATGATAAAAGTATTAAAGCCTGTATTTCATCATCAAGATCAATATTCACTGTACTTAACTGATTCAAGACTTTGTTGAGTTCATTGATATGATGATCTACAGAGGTGCCTTCCGCCATCTTCAAGTTGAACAAATGCCGTATCAAATGTACTTTGTTTACTGCTGAAGGTTTTTCATAATATTCCGTTAGTTCCTCCATAAAGGCTTTTGTGGTTTTTGCCTTTAACACATTAAAGGCAATATTTCGGGATAAGGTCATTCGGATTGCTTCAAGGGCCTGCCTGTCAAGAATAACTCATTCTTCTTCTGACATGTTTTCTGGCTTCTTTCTAAAGAGAGGTAGAAACTGGTTCTTCTGATACAAATAATTCTCTATATGCATCTTCCAGTATTCGAAATCCGTGCCATCGAACTTATCGATTTTGTTGAGCATATCATCTGGCACCATTACTCTCACTGACTTCTAGTTTCTTCTGAGGGAGACAACTAGTGAAGTGAACCGATTCGATAATATCCAGGAAAGATCGTCAAACAGACTCCTTAGACAGTATTACCATTGCATGTAAAATTCCAGGAAAGGGCGGAGGGGTCACAAACGGTCCCACTTAAAACCCGGCCTCCTAGACAGAAGTTACGTGCACGGTGTATTTATCACAACCTGAGGCAAGTTTTCTAATGCAGATGATCCACTCCTGTGGCAACTGCAGAGCATACTAACTCCAAGCTTCAATACCCCCAAGGAAAGTTTTCTGATGTAGAAGATCCACTATTGTGGCGACTACATAGCATACTTATTTACTTTTCCCAGGTTTTGATACCAATTGTTAGGAAAAATAAACTATTTCCACGCAACGAAAAACACCAATAAAACAACACAAAATTTGATAACGGAGTTCGGTCAAATTGTGCCTACGTCTCCGGGGCTACTGCACACCCTTTTTATTGGGGAGAAAAACAACACTTACAAGTGTTTACATTCAACACTCAACTCACTAGTGTTTTCACACACTCTCAACCCTTACCCCAATACACCCCAAAAATTTTACTCACCAAAATTTACCACTCTTACTAAGAGTTAATAAATTTATTTTGGTTTTTTTTTATGAGATAAATGGGAGGGGGAGGGGGTTTATTTATAGGTTGTAAGCTACCCCCTCCCTCACTTATTTCCAATATGAGAATAAGTCCCTCACCTAACAGATACAAGTGCTTGCTTGGTTGATAAATACAAACTCTGATTGACAATGAGCTGATTGTATTAGCTGTTAACTGATGACTGATTTTATCAACTAATTTGACTAGCTGATTGTATGTATTAACTATTTGTCATTTGATGTTTGGTAAAATTAGATGTTTGGCATTAGCTATTTATATATAAAATGACTTATGATGACATGACTTAAAAAAACAAGGGTATGAATATTATATATCTTAGCATTTCGTTGAATAGTCTTATAGGAATTTAGATTTTAGATATTTAATTCTACAAAATTAAGTTTATAACTCTAATAAAATATAGAACATATAATAACAATAACAACAATAATAATAATAATAATAACAACAACAACAATAATAACAACAACAATAACAATAACAACAACAACAATAATAATAATAATAATAATAATAACAATAATAAAATAAAATAATAATTCAAGGTTAAATTTTCTATTAATATAAATAATGTAGCAAGCTACATCATATTAGTATTTTTATATAATATGTATGAATTTTATTATTTAATAAATTAAAATAACTTATAAAGACGTTACTTAAAAAATGTATAAGGTCACGATTAAATATTTAATTTTACAAAACTTTAAATTTTGACAATAATAAAATAGAACAAAAATTAAATTTTACAAAAAAATTCAAATGTTTCTAACCTACAACTATATAAAGGGTACATTTGATTTTTAATACTTAAAAGTTTAGCTGATTGATAAAAACGCTTTATAGTTATTTGAAAATTCAAAGAGTTTATGACAACCATTAAGCTAAAAAAAATAGCTGATTAGTTATCTACCAAACTAGCCTATAGTGTAAGTACAGAAACAAGAATATGATAAAAAAAGCTATGGGATCTGAATTTAGCCATGAAGGTGGGAGAATTCATATAACATAGGCGACAGGTGAAGACAGCTAACGTGGTCCAATTCCTTTTATATTCAAACGTAAGCGCTTAGCTTACATTTTATTGAAGTTGTGGACTTGGTATTCTCTGGAAACGACCAAGATGAATAGAAGAATGAAAGTAGCAATTTTTATACAGTTAGTCCATTTCTGTATGTTAACCGGCAAAGAAAATTTGAATCTTTTCTCAATGGGTCAGGCCAGAAACAAAAATTGATTCTTTTCTCTCCGTCTGGTTCTATAAATACCCACTTGGGTAGTTAGTGTTTCATTCCACCATTTGTTAGGATTTCGGTTATTTGGTGAGTTGTTTTCTTTCTTTGGTTTTTGGTGTTTTTGTGTTGGAGTTGTGTACGGCAACCAAAGTACAGCAAGAGAAAGAAAATTCCGACAACAGCCAGATCATGCCTGCTCAATCACCCATTATCCCTCTTCTCACCCCTTACAAGATGGGAAAGTTCGACCTTTCTCACAGGTGACAATTCAGTGTCGTGTCATTTTCTGTCATGATGTTATTGTGTGGTTTGTTCGAAAAGCTTTGTTTTTGGGAAATTGTTGGAAAAGCTTTGTGTTGTTTTATCGATACTGTTGTCATCTGGTTATCTGTTTCGGCTCAAAGTAAACGACTTTCATTTTCTATCCGTTTGTTATTTCTAAAACTAGGCAAGTTTTTAGTATGAAGTGCTTTATCTTGAAAAGAGTATAGCCTTGTGGCCCCATTGTAGTGAATTTGAGTTCCTTGTCTCGGTTTGACCTTTGTTGAAGATTAAAGATGTTACTCCCCCAAACTGTCTACTCCTTGTAGTATAACAGAAAATCATGGGATTTATTGCTTTTTGGTTGAATTCTTGGGATTCTGGTGGAAACATGAAGGGTGTTTAAACACTTTCTTTGTTTATTTTTGCCCTCTGTTCTGGGTACAACGTGTCAGTTAATCGATAACCCATGATTCCCTAAGAAGCAGCAGAAGTATATACTTCCTCTTCTGGGTGGATGCTACCCAGTGGAGGATACGTGAGGATGCTATTCTTTCTATTGAATACCTTTATTGTTCTTTAAGCTTACTGGAGTAACAATAGAACAGAGGATGCTAGCTGAACTATTTGTCTAATTGATTCTTTTTTGTTTACTGAATGCCATATGGGAAGATTTGAAATATTGAATCAAGTATAATGGTGTTTGCAGAATTGTTCTAGCACCATTGACTAGACAAAGATCCTACAAAAATGTTCCTCAGCCGCATGCCATCTTGTATTACTCCCAAAGAACCACTAAAGGTGGCCTTCTCATAGCTGAAGCAACAGGAGTTTCTGACACTGCTCAAGGGTAATTTTCATTATCCAATTACCAAATCTGCTACTTAATTTTACATTCTTAATAACCCGGTATAAGCCTTTATACTTGAGTCCGTTGGTTTCTACAAATAAACCATATATATAATTATATCTTCTGTTTCTTATGCAACACAAAGGTATCCTGAAACGCCCGGTATATGGACAAAAGCGCAAGTTGAAGCATGGAAACCTATTGTAGATGCTGTTCATGCCAAAGGTGGTATATTCTTTTGTCAAATTTGGCACGTTGGAAGGGTTTCAAATGAAGGTAAGTTTTATTGATTATGTCCCATCGTGGCTTCTCATCAATGAACAGATCACTGTTGCAAATGTTTCATGATATGTTTTCACTAACTTAATTCACCGGAAGTCGAAAAGGAAAACGAAACGTGAATTAAAGCTTATATTGCTTGAATCAAAGAACGTTGAGTGGAAGCGCGTTCTATGAGTTCTAAAATACAGGCATATTCAAGATCATGGATGATCATATTACCGCTGTAATACATACATAAAGTAAGAAGCACTGGGCATAAAAGGCTTAGTTACCAGTGGAAACTGAGTAGTGACATTGACTCACTCCTTCTTAGGCTTCTCCTTCAATGTGTCTTGTTACTTGACTTCAATAGGGACATTTGCAGGTTTCCAACCAAATGGGCAGGCCCCAATCTCTAGTACAGACAAGCCACTGGCCCATCAAGTTCGAGCAAGTGGCGTCGGGGTTGCAGACTTCACACCTCCAAGGCGACTGAGAACAGATGAAATCCCTTCAATAATCAACGATTTCAGAACTGCTGCAAGGCATGCAATTGAGGCTGGTAAGACTTATATAGTAAAACAGTGGGAACACGCTCAAGCACTACCCTTTTGAGTTGTTACATAAATAAAGCCTAAACATAGTCCTAAAAGGTTTTACCATTGATCGTTTGGCTATAGGCTTTGATGGAGTTGAGATTCATGGTGCCCATGGCTACCTGATTGACCAGTTTTTGAAAGATCAAATCAATGACCGAACTGATCAATACGGTGGATCTCTAGAGAACCGCTGCAGGTTTGCCTTGGAAGTAGTTGAAGCTGTGGTTGATGAGATAGGAGCAGATAAAGTTGGAATAAGGCTATCTCCTTTGCCAACTACATGGAATCAGGGGACTCAAATCCTGAAGCTCTAGGACTTTATATGGCCAAAGCTTTGAACAAGTATGGGATTCTGTACTGCCACATGGTCGAGCCAAGAATGATAACTGTTGGAGAAAAGAAAGAGAGCCCTCACAGTCTTGTGCCCATGAGAAAGGCTTTCAATGGCACCTTCATAGTTGCAGGAGGTTATGACAAAGAAGATGGCAACAAAGCTGTTGCAGAGAATCGAGCTGATCTTGTAGCTTACGGTCGTTGGTTCTTGGCCAATCCCGATCTGCCAAGAAGATTTGAGCTCAATGCTCCTTTGAACAAATACAATAGAGATACATTCTACATTCCTGATCCTGTTGTAGGTTATACTGATTATCCATTTCTTGAAATAACTGATTAGGATTTTTACAGGAACCTTATTCAGTTCTATATTGTTATATATCTAGTAGATTTTTTCACATTGTAAAAGTCAAGCTCATGCAGCAAGAGATGTTCCAAAATACAAAATAAAATGTTTCTACCGTTAGCATAACAGCTGTTATGATATCTAGATGACTTGGTCTTTTGCTCTACTGTTATTTTGTTCCTGATTTTGTGCTAATTTTGGAAATTTCAATTTCCAATTTGTAAGACGACTACATTCATGAGATGGCAACAGATTCGGGCTCAGTCTAGTCCGACTTGAGTTCGTAAAGACTAGCTCCAATCAGTCGGTCAAAATGATATCATTCTCTTTTAGTAATATTATTTATCTCAAATTTCTATTATGACAGCGACATGATAGAGTTTATCACGTTGCCAAACGAGTGTTTGCTTGGTTGATACTGTTAGGAAAAATAAACTATTTTCACGCAACGAAAAATGCTAATAAAATAATATAAAATTTGATAACGGAGTTGATCAAATTGTCTTTTCGTCTTGAAATTTCGCACACGCTTTTTATTAGGGAGAAAAACAACACTTACAAGTGTTTACACTCAACACTCAACTCACTAGTGTTTTCATATACTCTCAACCATTACCCCAATACACCCCAAAAATTTTACTCACCAAAATTTACCACTCTTACTAAGAGTTAATAAATTTATTTTAGTTTTTTTTTATGAGATAAATGAGAGGGGAAGGGGGTTTATTTATAGGTTGTAAGCTACCCCCTCCTTTACTTATTTCCAATATGGGAATAAGTCCCTCACCTAACAGATACAAGTGCTTGCTTGGTTGATAAATACAAACTCTGATTGACAATGAGCTGATTGTATTAGTTGTTAATTGATTACTGATTTTATCAACTAATTTGACTAGCTGATTGTATGTATTAACTATTTGACATTTGATATTTGGTAAAATTAGATGTTTAGTATTAGCTATTTATATATAAAATGACTTATGATGACATGACTTAAAAAAACAAGGGTATAAATATTATATATCTTAGCATTTCATTGAATAGTCTTATAGGAATTTAGATTTTAGATATTTAATTCTACAAAATTAAGTTTATAACTCTAATAAAAATTTAGAACATATAATAACAACAACAACAATAATAATAATAATAACAACAACAACAACAACAATAACAACAACAATAACAATAACAACAACAACAACAACAACAATAATAATAATAATAATAATAATAATTCAAGGTTAAATTTTCTATTAATATAAATAATGTAGCAAGCTACATCATATTAGTATTTTATATAATATGTATGAATTTTATTATTTAATAAATTAAAATAACTTATAAAGACGTTACTTAAAAAAATGTATAAGGTCACGATTAAATATTTAATTTTACAAAACTTTAAATTTTGACAATAATAAAATAGAAAAAATTAAATTTTACAAAAAATTCAAATGTTTCTAACCTACAACTATATAAAGGGTACATTTGATTTTAATACTTAAAAGTTTAGCTGATTGATAAAAACGCTTTATAGTTATTTGAAAATTCAAAGAGTTTATGACAACCATTAAGCTAAAAAAAAATAGCTGATTAGTTATCTACCAAACTAGCCCATAGTGTAAGTACAGAAACAAGAATATGATAAAAAAAGCTATGGGATCTGAATTTAGCCATGAAGGTGGGAGAATTCATATAACATAGGCGACAGGTGAAGACAGCTACAACGTGGTCCAATTCCTTTTATATTCAAACGTAAGCGCTTAGCTATGAAAGTAGCAATTTTTATACAGTTAGTCCATTTCTGTATGTTATATTTTCTAATACATTCTATGTGCAAGATCATACCATGCAATGCATCACGCATGCAAGCATTCTGTGCAATCAACTTAAATGTAATTGGGAAAAGATTTATGACACCATGGCACTGTAATTTTTAAAGAGAAGAAAAGAAAATTCCCATTTGTCCGTTTGGATTGCGTTGGTGCTTTTTGATGTTGACTTTGCATAAAATGCACATTTGTCGGTTAGCACTATGAAAGATGCCTGCGTTTTTTATATTGCCTTGGCTTTTCTTTGATGCTATCCTCCATTTTGCTTTTGATAGCAATCGGATTCAATAAAGAAAGAGGAATCATAAATACCCAAGACCACCAATAAGACCTCCTACAGTATTACTTTACATAGGTATAAGTATAACCACTTTCGTCCCAATCACGTGGTGTGTGTAAAACTAAAAGGCTCCATGGTCAACTCCGGCGGTGAATGAAAGTGACCCTCGTTCCCATGTGAACCTGTTAGTTAACCGGCAAAGAAAATTTGAATCTTTTCTCAATGGGTCAGACCAGAAACAAAAATTGATTCTTTTCTCTCCGTCTGGTTCTATAAATACCCACTTGGGTAGTTAGTGTTTCATTCCACCATTTGTTAGGATTTCGGTTATTTGGTGAGTTGTTTTCTTTCTTTGGTTTTTGGTGTTTTTGTGTTGGAGTTGTGTACGGCAACCAAAGTACAGCAAGAGAAAGAAAATTCCGACAACAGCCAGATCATGCCTGCTCAATCACCCATTATCCCTCTTCTCACCCCTTACAAGATGGGAAAGTTCGACCTTTCTCACAGGTGACAATTCAGTGTCGTGTCATTTTCTGTCATGATGTTATTGTGTGGTTTGTTCGAAAAGCTTTGTTTTGGGAAATTGTTGGAAAAGCTTTGTGTTGTTTTATCGATACTGTTGTCATCTGGTTATCTGTTTCGGCTCAAAGTAAACGACTTTCATTTTCTATCCGTTTGTTATTTCTAAAACTAGGCAAGTTTTTAGTATGAAGTGCTTTATCTTGAAAAGAGTATAGCCTTGTGGCCCCATTGTAGTGAATTTGAGTTCCTTGTCTCGGTTTGACCTTTGTTGAAGATTAAAGATGTTACTCCCCCAAACTGTCTACTCCTTGTAGTATAACAGAAAATCATGGGATTTATTGCTTTTTGGTTGAATTCTTGGGATTCTGGTGGAAACATGAAGGGTGTTTAAACACTTTCTTTGTTTATTTTTGCCCTCTGTTCTGGGTACAACGTGTCAGTTAATCGATAACCCATGATTCCCTAAGAAGCAGCAGAAGTATATACTTCCTCTTCTGGGTGGATGCTACCCAGTGGAGGATACGTGAGGATGCTATTCTTTCTATTGAATACCTTTATTGTTCTTTAAGCTTACTGGAGTAACAATAGAACAGAGGATGCTAGCTGAACTATTTGTCTAATTGATTCTTTTTTGTTTACTGAATGCCATATGGGAAGATTTGAAATATTGAATCAAGTATAATGGTGTTTGCAGAATTGTTCTAGCACCATTGACTAGACAAAGATCCTACAAAAATGTTCCTCAGCCGCATGCCATCTTGTATTACTCCCAAAGAACCACTAAAGGTGGCCTTCTCATAGCTGAAGCAACAGGAGTTTCTGACACTGCTCAAGGGTAATTTTCATTATCCAATTACCAAATCTGCTACTTAATTTTACATTCTTAATAACCCGGTATAAGCCTTTATACTTGAGTCCGTTGGTTTCTACAAATAAACCATATATATAATTATATCTTCTGTTTCTTATGCAACACAAAGGTATCCTGAAACGCCCGGTATATGGACAAAAGCGCAAGTTGAAGCATGGAAACCTATTGTAGATGCTGTTCATGCCAAAGGTGGTATATTCTTTTGTCAAATTTGGCACGTTGGAAGGGTTTCAAATGAAGGTAAGTTTTATTGATTATGTCCCATCGTGGCTTCTCATCAATGAACAGATCACTGTTGCAAATGTTTCATGATATGTTTTCACTAACTTAATTCACCGGGAAGTCGAAAAGGAAAACGAAACGTGAATTAAAGCTTATATTGCTTGAATCAAAGAACGTTGAGTGGAAGCGCGTTCTATGAGTTCTAAAATACAGGCATATTCAAGATCATGGATGATCATATTACCGCTGTAATACATACATAAAGTAAGAAGCACTGGGCATAAAAGGCTTAGTTACCAGTGGAAACTGAGTAGTGACATTGACTCACTCCTTCTTAGGCTTCTCCTTCAATGTGTCTTGTTACTTGACTTCAATAGGGACATTTGCAGGTTTCCAACCAAATGGGCAGGCCCCAATCTCTAGTACAGACAAGCCACTGGCCCATCAAGTTCGAGCAAGTGGCGTCGGGGTTGCAGACTTCACACCTCCAAGGCGACTGAGAACAGATGAAATCCCTTCAATAATCAACGATTTCAGAACTGCTGCAAGGCATGCAATTGAGGCTGGTAAGACTTATATAGTAAAACAGGGGAACACGCTCAAGCACTACCCTTTTGAGTTGTTACATAAATAAAGCCTAAACATAGTCCTAAAAGGTTTTACCATTGATCGTTTGGCTATAGGCTTTGATGGAGTTGAGATTCATGGTGCCCATGGCTACCTGATTGACCAGTTTTTGAAAGATCAAATCAATGACCGAACTGATCAATACGGTGGATCTCTAGAGAACCGCTGCAGGTTTGCCTTGGAAGTAGTTGAAGCTGTGGTTGATGAGATAGGAGCAGATAAAGTTGGAATAAGGCTATCTCCCTTTGCCAACTACATGGAATCAGGGGACTCAAATCCTGAAGCTCTAGGACTTTATATGGCCAAAGCTTTGAACAAGTATGGGATTCTGTACTGCCACATGGTCGAGCCAAGAATGATAACTGTTGGAGAAAAGAAAGAGAGCCCTCACAGTCTTGTGCCCATGAGAAAGGCTTTCAATGGCACCTTCATAGTTGCAGGAGGTTATGACAAAGAAGATGGCAACAAAGCTGTTGCAGAGAATCGAGCTGATCTTGTAGCTTACGGTCGTTGGTTCTTGGCCAATCCCGATCTGCCAAGAAGATTTGAGCTTAATGCTCCTTTGAACAAATACAATAGAGATACATTCTACTTTCCTGATCCTGTTGTAGGTTATACTGATTATCCATTTCTTGAAATAACTGATTAGGTTTCTTACAGGAACCTTATCCAGTTCTATATTATTATATATTTGGTAGATTTTTTACCATTGTAAAAGTCAAGCTCATGCAGCAAGAGATGTTCCAAAATACAAAGTAAAATGTTTCTATTACTTGCAATTTTTAATTTATTTAAAATATAATTATGAAAAATATCATTAATGATTGCAATTAACACATGATTCAGGGAAAAAATACAAGGAATACCAAATCACTAGTAATAATTTCTTTATTATATGCAGTAAAGAAAATATGTTATAAGACAAGAAAGATGTCCCTGCAACAACAGACAGGTTTTCCTCTCTCTGGTTGCTGTGATGTACTTTCTATTCAAAATCACCAACCAAGGGACAAACTTCTTATGCAATTATTGGATTAATTATAGGGCCACAGACACAAACAAAAGCACTGCAATTCTGAAGCTCTAGGACTTTACATGGCCAAAGTCTTGAATAAGTTTGGGATCCTCTACTGTCATATGGTTGAACCAAGATGGGTGTCACCGGGCAGCATTGTGTCCATGAGAAGAGCTTTCAAAGGCACATTCATAGTTGCTGGAGGCTATGACAGGGAAGATGGCAACAGAGCTATTGCAGAGAATCGAGCTGATCTTGTAGCTTATGGTCGATTGTTCTTGGCCAATCCTGATTTGCCCTTGTGATTTGAGCTTAATGCTCCTCTGAACAAGTACAACAGAGACAAATTCTACACACCTGATCCTGTTGTTGGCTATACTGAGTATCTATTTCTTGAAGAAATTGTGGAGCCGAGGAATTAGAACTTGGAGGATATATTTCCCATAGATCAATAAATGTTGGTAATTTCAATTTACAGTTTGTAGGAAAACTACATTCTTGAGATGGCAACAACTCCGGGTTGTTGATGACTAAATTTAATTGTGAAATTCGTAACAGCACATTGGACATATTTTAAGACTGTTTTAAATGAGAAGTTGAAGTGACAAACGTTATCTATTTTTGGTGTATGACCTATGCATTTGGGGTGCTTTCAAGTCTAGTTTCTCCCTAGTCGTTTAGAGTTTTTTATAAGAAGTTATAGCCAGTTTATTGAAAAGACGTCATAATTAAGAATGTTGTTTAAAATTATGTTTTTTTCATTTATTCTTGTACGTTTTTTCGAGGAGTCTAACTTGATGTTTAAGGATATAAATAGAGATGTATGCTGTTGTCAGAATGTAAGAGTGAGAGAAACAAGAGCTTTAATACAGAAATTATCTAATTATCTCTTCCATATCTCCTGATTCTTGATAATCGTCATTTTTATTTCTATCAAAGTGGTATCAGAGCCATGTCAACTACCGGCATAGCGAGCGGCCACATGTCGGTCCCACGTCTTACCAAAAACAACTACGAAAATTGGAGCATCCAAATGAAGGTGTTGCTCAACTCGCAAGATGCATGTGAAGTAGTTGAGAGTGGGTACACTGAGCCGGAAAATACGAGCAGGTTTTTGACAGCCCAACTAAAGGCGTTGATGGAGAGTTGCAAGTAAGACAAAATCGCACTCTACATCATGCATCAATCAGTTGATGAAGCCGGTTTTGAAAAAATAACCGATGCTACTACATCGAAAGGTACATGGGAGACTTTGGAAAAGGCGTACAAAGGTGCCAAGCGTGTGAAGCAAGTTCGGCTACAAACTCTTTGCGGCGAACTTGAATCGATGAAAATGAAGGAAATTGAAGGTGTATCCGAGTACATAACAAGGGTGCAAACTGTTGTCAACTAATTGAAAAGAAATGGCGAAACTCTTACCGATGCGAGAGTGGTGGACAAAACACTACTGACGTTGACAAATGATTTCGAGAATATTGTGTGTGCGATTGAAGAATCCAAAATTTTGGAAGAAATGACCATTGACGATCTCTCAAGTTCTCTTGAGGCTCATTAACAAAGGAAGAAAAAAAGAAGAAACAAGAATTGTTAGAAGAAGCATTACAAGCGAAGGATACGCTTAATGAGGAAAAAACGAGCCATGGTGATCAAGGTAGAGGATGTGGTCGAGGTCGCGGTAGAGGCCACGGTCGCGGACAAAATGAAAATGAAGAAAGAGGCAATAACAACAATGCGCGTGGTAAAGAACACAACTGAGGCAAAGGCAGTCAATCAAATAGGTACAATCTTGATTGTTACAATTGTGGTAAATATGGTCATTATGCAAGAGAGTGCTATTCCCAGAAAAAGGTGGATGCGAATGTGAATTTCGTAGAAAAGGAAGAGACCGAGAATAATGATGTGGTGCTATTGGCAATAAGGACAATGATCTCGAAAATGAGAATGTGTGGTATCTTGATACAGGTGCAAGTAACCATATGTGCTGGCACAAGCATTTGTTTACCGAATTGGAGGAGATAGAAAATGACCACGTATTCTTTGGTGATGTTTCTAAGGTGCAAGTAAAAGGCCAAGGTAACATTTTGATTCAATTGAGAGATGGTGCACAAAAGTTTATTATGTGTCGGACATGAAAACCAATATTTTGAGTTTGGGACAATTATTGAAAAAAGGTTATTCGGTTTTCATGAAAAATCGATCCCTTCATTTGAGAGACTAAAATAATAAATTGCTAGCCCAAGTTGAAATGGAGAAAAATCGAATGTTTAAGTTGATTTTGGATAATATTAAAGCAAAGTGTTTGAAGGCTTGCATAGAAGATAAAACTTGGTTGTGGCATTTAAGATTTGGGCATCTAAATTTTGGAGGATTAAAAGAAATGGCTGACAAGAAGATGGTGCATGGTTTGCCATCAGTTGATTCCCTCGACAAGTTTTGTGAAGGGTGTGCGATTGGCAAACATCCAAGGAGTAGATTTTCGAAAGTGGCAGAATATCGAGCAAAGAAACCTCTCGAATTGGTGCATATCGATATTTGTGGAGCGATTAAGCCAAGCTCAATTGGTGAAAACCGGTATTTCTTAACTTTTATCGATGATTTTTCTCGAAAAACTTGGGTTTATTTCTTGAAAGAAAAATCGGAGGTTTTTGGAGTTTTTAAGAAGTTTAAAATTTTTGTCGAGAAACAAAGTGATTTTTATATCAAGATTTTGAGATCGAATCGAGGTGGTGAATTTACTTCGTCCGTTTTTAATTCATTTTGTGAAGAACATGGTATTCAGCGTCATTTGATAGCTCCATACTCACTTAAACAAAATGGAGTCGCGGAGCACAAAAATCGAACTATTCTCAAAATGATCCGGAGTATGTTCAATAGCAAGAATATGCCAAAAGAATTTTGGGCGGAAGCGGTGGATTGTGCAATTTATTTGCTAAATCGATACAAGACATCAAGTTTGGAGAACATAAAACCCCAAGAGGCTTGGAGCGGCAAAAAACCGACATTGTCGCATCTAAAAGTATTTGGTAGTATAGCATATGCACATATACTGGATCAAAGGTGTGTGAAATTGGATGATAAAAGTTTGAAATTGATCTTTATTGGATATGATAAGAGGTCTAAAGCATATAAGTTTTTTAATCCTACTAACAAAAAGATGCATATTAGGCGTGATGTGCAGGTAAATGAAGAAGCCATGTGGGATTGGAATGCAATGATGGAAACTTTTCATGAAAAGGCAAGAGATGCAATGTACATACCGATGAACATGCCAAAGACGACATCCAACATCAATGAAGAGACACCAACAATCACAACACACGAAGTAACTTCATCGAATGACGAGCAAAGAACACCAAAAACAAGGAGTATACGTGATTTGTATAAGGCGATAAGCGAGTTACACTTGGTGTGTCTTTTGACACAAGGCAAAAATATTTCTTTTAAAGAGGCGATTGGAGATGACAAGTGGCGAGCCGCAATGGATGATGAAATGCGAGTAATCGAGAAAAAAAATACATGGGAGCTAACTTCTCTTCCAAAAGATCACAAGGCCATAGGTGTCAAATGAGTGTACAAGAAAAAAATGAATCCTTAAGGAAAAAAATACAAAGCAAGATTGGTGGCAAAAGGCTATAAATAACAAGCCGGCATCAATTATGAGGAGGTGTTTGCACCGGTGGCTCGAATGGAGACTATTCAACTTTTGATTTCTCTTACAGCTCAATCAAAGTGGCGCATTTATCAAATGGATGTGAAGTCAGCATTTCTTAATGATGTTTTGAAGGAAGAAGTGTATATTGAGCAACCATCCGGGTATGTGAAAGAAGGTGATGAAGGTAAAGTTTTAAAATTGAAGAAGGCGTTGAATGGTTTGAAGCAAGCTCCTAGAGCTTGGAACACTCGAATTGATCAATATTTCAAATCACACAGTTTTGGGTAATGCCCATATGAACATGCTTTGTATGTGAAGGTGAAAAATGGTGACATATTGGTGGTAGCTTTGTATGTTGATGATTTAATTTTTGCAGGTAGTAATTATACAATGGTTGATGAGTTTAAGAAAGCCATGATGAGAGAATTTGAAATGACAGATTTAGGATTAATGTCCAATTTTCTTGGTCTTGAGATAAAGCAAGGAGATGAAGGCATTTTTATTTCATAAGAGGCATATGCCAAGGAAATATTAAAAAAGTTCAAGATGGAGGATTGCAAACCGGTTAACACACCGATTGATTGCGGTGTTAAGTTGTCTCGACATGACAAAGGAAAGGTGATCGATGCGACATTATATAAGAACCTAGTTGGTAGTTTGAGGTACTTGATATGCACTAGGCCTGACATTTTGTATGCGGTCGGTTTGGTAAGCCGATACATAGAGGAGCCGAGAGCAACACATTAGAAGAAAATCAAACGGATTCTCCATTACGTTTAAGATACTCTATCCCTTGGTTTGTTTTATAGTTCATTCGCTAACAAATTTGCAATTTTTGGCTATTCTGATAATGATTGGGGAGGAGACACGAATAATAGAAAAAAATACCTTAGGATTTGCATTTTACATGGGGAATACGGCTTTCACGTGGTTTTCGAAGAAGCAACCAACTGTGACACTTTCGACATGTGAGGTGGAATATGTCGCTACAGTGGAGCAATCGAGTTGGATAGCAAGTCAGCAATCGAGTTGGTAAAAAATCCAATGCATCATGAAAGGAGCAAGCATATTGATGTGCGATTTCATTTTATTCAGGAGCAAGTGAAGGAGAAGAATATTTAGCTAATTCGTGTTAAAATTGAAAATCAAGTCGCTGACATATTTACAAACCTGTTGCCAATCAAGTTGTTTGAAAAGTTCAAGAATCTTCTTGGCATCAAGGACAAAAGAGAATTAAGTTTAAGGAGGGGTGTTGATGACTAAACTTAATTGTGAAATTCGTAACAGCACAGTGGACATATTTTAAGGCTGTTTTAAATAAGAAATTGAAGGGGCAAATGTTATCCATTTTTGGTGTATGACCTATGCATTTAGGGTGCTTTTAAGTCTAGTTTCTGATGGTTTAAGTCTCTGGTCGTTTAGAGTTCCCTATAAGAAGTTATAACCAGTTTATTGAAAAGACATCATAATTAAGAGTATTGTTTAGAATTCTATTTTTTGCATTTATTTTTGTACGTTTTTTCTAGGAGTCTAACTTGATGTTTAAGACTATAAATAGAGATGTATGCTGCTATAATAATGTAAGAGTGAGAGAAACAAAAGGTTTAAAACATAAATTATCTAACCGTCTCTTCCATATCTCCTAATTCTTGATAATCTCTTATTTTAAGAATATGTATATGAGTATTTGTAGATCGTAGAAGATTGTAGTATATGAGAAGAGTGAAAAGTATATTTCATTTACTCTCTTTTCTGTATTTATACAATTGGCTGTCAACATTTGTTAACAGATTTTACAGAGACTAACTTCTAACTACTTCTAACTTCTTCTTTATCTTGATTTACAAGATGTCTAACATACTCCTCCTGTCTTAGGAGACTTGTAGTAATCCAACTCTACTTCGCAAGTACTCGGATCTTTTCCCTTACAACGCCTTAGTGAATAAGTCTACTATTTGCTCCTCAGTTCTACAGTACACAAGCTTCATCTTTCCTCCTTGCTGAATATCGTGTAGAAAACAACACTTCATTTTGAAGTGTTTAGTTCTGCCGTGAAACACCAGGTTTAGGGAAATCGCCAGAGTAGCTTTGTTATCTATTAATATCTCTATGCTTTCCTTCAGTACGATGCACAACTCCTCCATCATCTTCTTCAGCCAAATAGCCTAGTTTACTGTAACCGTAGCTGCGATTAGCTTTGCTTCAGCTGTTGACTGAGCCACTACACTCTGCTTTTTCGATGCCCATGAAAAGCATCCTGAACCCAGTGTGAAGCAGTAACCAAAGGTGCTTTTCATGTCGTCTGAAGAGCCTCCCCAGTCACTGTCTGAATATCCTTTCAGCTTCAAACTCCCTGTTCTGCTATACTGTTGGATGCATTTTTTCATTAAAATTAATGGCATTTTCCCTTCAGATCTGGATTAATTATTAGACTTTATTAATAGTTTTTTTACTAAATTGCTTGGTTCACTTGAATTTACATTTTATAATTCTCCTGTTTAATTTGTTAGAAATGCTCTTGATTTTTTGGTGCGAGGAATTAAAATGGAGGCAAGAAATTAACGCACTAGTGGGCAGCTCCAACACACCATGTCAAAAGGAAAAAGAGGCACAAAATTTATACAAAAAGACAGACCAAAACGAAAGTAAAGCAGAAAAGAGGGACTCACTAACTCTATCATTCACGTGGGACCAGCTCAAAAAGAACATGACATGTGGTGGCTAAAAACATAAAAGAGGTGGAAGCTACGTGGAAGCAAAGAGGAAAAGACTCTTCACTTAAAAAGCTGAAGCACTAACGCTACTTTCATGACTCACACACTCTTTCCACTAACATCTAAGAGGTTGTTGGTTAAAGAGAAAATCAAAGGGGCAGCAATTCACCAAGTGAGGGACCAGCTGGGGCGCACATAAGGGGAGCTACGGGCGTGAGAAAGAGGGCAAATTAAAAAGAAGAAACACAGCCAACACACAAGAGGAGGTCAACACACTAGCTGCTATTGGAGATATATGAGAAGACGTGAACATTAGGTGTGAGCAGCTGGACTACCACGCATGCAGACAAGATAGTTACACCAGGAAAATCATGCACCAAGGAACAACCAAAAACAACGTAAACAGCTGACCAAGAGACCCACAACCCATGCCAAAGTAGAAGAGGATAGCTGGAAAGGAGAAGAAGAAGAGCTGATGGGCAGTGCGCTAGTGGACTGATGGAGTGAGTGGAACGTGAGGCAGCTGGAAGGGGATTATATAAACATTAGCTGGAAAAGTGAGAAATAAAAAAAAGGGAGGTGTGTGCGTAAACGGCAAAGAGGAAGAGATGGTGTGTGCGTCGGTTGTGTGTGAGTAAAGTGAAGAGGGCGTTACATGAGAGTGGGTGTGTGCATCAAAGGTGAGTAAGGGGCTGGAGAACAAGAACGTGAGAGTGAAGCGTGTGAGCTGAAAGGTGATTGAGGGGCTGAAGAACAAGAACGTGGGGGGTTGTGCGTGAGTGTGGTGCAACGTGAGTGAGGGGTTGTGTGTGAATTGAAGAGGAGTGGAAGGACCAGAAAATTAAAAGGAGAAAATAGGTGGGCTGTGCGTGAAGAAGGTGAGTAACGTGAAGTGTATGTGTGTGAGTAAACAAGTGAACAGGGATGTGAGAGAAGAGTAGCGTGGAGTGGAGTAGCTGGGAAAAATAAAAGAAGAAGGAACATGAGCTACTATGAGTGAATTGTTGAGTGCCTTAGCTGAGGGTGTGAATGAGTGAGCAGAAAAATCAAAAGGAAAAGAAGTAAGCAGGAGGTGGCTTAGAAGAACGTTTTCAGCTGGTGGGTTTTAAAGAACACAAAGAGAATTGACGCAAGGGGGCCACACCACATACTCTCCAATTTTTACAACTCTCCACTCATTCAGTTTTGGAGCTCTAACGTTGCACATTTGAGGGAGGCTCCACTAACGTTACTCTCCACTCATTTGACAAGGAAGCTCTCAATGTTAGGCTCCACCAACGTGACAAAAGAAGGAAGCAAGGACTAGCCAACTCTTCACTCACTCACAGGATATTCATCTCTTCAAACGTTACTCTAGACTGGCTCTCTCAACATTACACCAACAACAGCACAGGCGACAACTGAAAAAAAAATCACGAAAGCAGGGACGCAACATCACGAAGAGGCGCAAAATAGTAAACGCAAAAAGGGAGACCCAAAAACCCATTTATCCTCTGTTTATTATTTAGTGTCATACGATGTTTGTTGACTTGAATGTTTGTGGTTTTCGTTCTACCATGATTGAGTAATTTCCTCAAAGCGTCAAGGTTGGGCTGAAGCTTTTAACTAATTTTTGTGGACTGCATTTTGGTTGATTTATGAGTGTGGATTTATAAGTTTGATTTTTCTGTTTTGATATTAATTTTGCTGGTACTGTGTTTGGCCGACCATTACTAAGCACTAGTTGTTAATTGAAGAACCGATAGGTGAAAATTAATAACGGAACTCCAAAACAGAGAACTTATAAATTTCAGATTTAGACATAGACTGAATTTATGAGAGAAAATCAGGTGAGCAAAGAACATAATGGGTTATGCTTGATTGCTAGGCTACGATAGTAGACTAGGATTATTGCGTAATACTCCTTTGATACCTTGAAAAAGGGTCTAAGAAACTCTAGGCTCAACCGCCTATCAACCAAAAATTCGCCTAATAAATTGATCCAGGTAAAGTCCACAGAAAACGCTAAAAGTGAACTCATCCTTGAAGCTTACTATATTCCATTCGGAGAAACCCTAGAGATATTCACATTTTTCTTTAACTTTTATTTTGTTATTTGTGGTAGTTAAATCTCTTAATTTAATTTCCTATTTTCGCCACAATTGCTTAGTCCAATTAATTGAGTGATCTAAGCCTGGTACTTACACAATTACTCCCTGTGGGATGGTATTATACTGTACTATTTGAGACCCGTGAACTTGCGGAACGCATCATATACTTGAGGCTGAAGTTGTAAGTCCCTTTGAGATACCTTAAAATTCCTTTAGTTGCGATCATGTGAGTTTCTGTTGGTGCAGCCATAAACCTCGACAACATACTCACTGCAAACTAGACGTCTGGTCTAGATGAGGTTAGATACATTAGACTTCCAATGAGGCTTCTATACCTTCTTTCATTCGTAGCTCTACTTCCATCTTCCTTCTGCAATTTCTCCTTACAGTTCATTAGAGATTTTGTTGGTTTGCATTCCAACATGTTAAATCTCTTAAGCATTTCTCTGATGTACTTCTTCTGGCAGATTGAGATTCCTCTCGAACTCTGATGATTTTGCATTCCTAGGAAATACGTCATTATTCCTAGGTCTGTCATTTCAAAAAGATCCATCAACTTGAGCTTAACTCTTTCAATCTCCTTAGCATCATCTCCAGTCAACAGTAAATCGTCCACATAGACAGACATATAAACAAGTCTTCCCTTCTGTTTTCGCACATAGAGGGTGAGTTCATTCTCACTTCTTATGAACCCGATTTGTTGTAGGTAATTATCTAGCTTGTCATACCAAGCTCTTGGGGCTTGTTTCAGCCTATAAAAGGCCTTCTTCAACCTATACACATGTTCCTCTTTACCTTCAACAACAAACCCCTCTGGCTGCTCAACATAGATCTCCTCCTTCAGCTCCCCATTTAGGAAAGCCGACTTCACGTCTAGCTGGTGCATAAGCCACCCCTTCTCTGCAAATATATTTAAGATCGGTCTTATTGTCTCTAATCTTGCTACTGGCACGAAAGTATCAGAGTAGTCCACTCCTTCTACTTGGGAATAGCCCTTGACAACCAACCTTGCCTTGAACTTGTTCAATGTACCATCTGGATTCATCTTGGTTTTATAAACCCACTTTACGCCAATGATTTTCCTATCGTGTGGTTTTGTCACTAACTCCCACGTATGATTATTTTCAATCATTATGATCTCCTCCTCCATTGTAGCCAACCATTCCTTACTATCTTGAGCTTGTTTGAAGCTTGCTGGTTCACAGAGGGTTAGATTGCAAGTTAGACAAATTTCAGAGAGAAGTCTTGTACCTCTTTTGGGGATATGATCCACATGATCTTCAAGATCACTATCAGTCTGTATTTCTTGTTCTGATTCCTCCTCATTCTCCTGTGGATGTTCGTGCTCTTCTTCTGTTTGTGGTCTGGCTTCATCTTTTGATTCTTCTTCTAATGTACCTCCAGACAATCTGCTTCTTTGCATCAACAACCTTTTTACATGTGCATTGTCATCTTCCACTTCAAACCAATTCCAAACTTCATCTTCTAGGAATGTTACATCTCTATTGATCTTAACTTCCTTCTTGTGTGGAATCAGAATTTTATATCCTTTGGTCACTTCAGAGTAACCAATGAACACACCTGCTATAGCCTTGGAATCTAGCTTGCTTCTTGTCTGCTGTAGCACATGGATATAACATGGAGAGCCAAATATCTTCAAGTTTCTCATATTCGATTTCCTTTGGTGCCACACTTATGATGTCTTCTTCTCCAAGGCTTTAGTAGGTAGTCTATTTAGAAGGAATACTGCAGTGGCTGCAGCCTCAGCCCATAAAAATTTTGGTAACGCCTTTTCCTCCAACAAGCATCTCACCATTTCCACAATGGTCCTGTTTTTCCTTTCACTCACCCCATTCTGCCGAGGTGAGTAAGGTACTGAAAGTTGACGCATGATGCCACTATCCTGGCATAGTTTCTCCATCTTTTGATTTTTATGTTATGCTCCATTATCACTTCTCAGCTTTTTAATTTTCTGCCCACTTTGATTCTCTACCATGTGCTTGAACCTTTGGAAGACATCCGACACTTCAGCTTTAGTCTTAAGGAAATAGATCCAATAATACCTAAAGATGACAAATAATCTACTTTCATTCAGGGATTCCACTGGTATAGGTCCACTCACATCCGTGTGGACCAATTCAAGTAGTTCGAATGCTCTCCAAGTGCTATCTTTAAAGGGTTCTCTGGCTTTCTTTCCTTGAATACAGATGGTGCAAACTTGCTGAGGTTGATAGAGGATTGGAAGGCCTTGCACAAGATCATACTCACTTAACTTTATAAGGACTTTCCAATGTGGATGACCAAGCCTCTTGTGCCATAGATTTGCTCGACTGACACTGCATTCAGTGCCATCTCCTGCTGTTCAAGAAGATTCAACACATAGCTCCTATCCCTTGCTTTTATTTTGAATAGAAGTCTCCCATCCATGGTTGAAATTGTTAGCGATCTAGAAGGGGAGGGTTGAATAGATCTTTAAGCTTTTTCAATATATTCTACAATAAAATCAGAAGTTAATTCACACAAAAATAATTTAAACAAATTTAAATGAAAAGAGTAGGAAAGAAGATCAAACACAGTTTTTATAGAGGTTTGGTGCTAAGACCTACGTCCTCTACCTAAGCTCCCACTTAGGATTTTGCAAACCACTTTATTGCACACTTTGTAGTTCAGTGTGAACTCTTACAATACCGCTTGATTTCCGGCTCAAGCTACCTTTACACTTGATTTGTCTTACGGCACAAATCCTACCAACACCACTTGATTTCTGGCTCAAGCTACCTTTACAAATGATTTGTCTTCCGGCACAAATCCTACCAACACCACTTGATTTCCGGCTCAAGCTATCTCACATTTGACCTTTCACTAGTGACTCAAATTGTAAGAGAAATAAGATAAAGATTGAAGAACAAAGCTCAATACATGATGTAATAAGATAAGAACAATAATGAACAATTTTGGAGCAATAGAAGAGTATATAGGCTTGTAGAACTTGTCTAAACTCTTTTTCCATCATCCTCTATTTATACTTGAAGAAATATAGTTGTTGGGAACCCATATAGCCATTGCATGATTGTTATGACCGTTCCTTAACAATCTCCCTTCCATTTTTGGCTAATTGGACCGTTGGAATTTATTTGCTGTACGCATAAGTCGACTTGTCGAGTTGTATAAGTCGACTTGTGACCATAAGTCGACTTGTCGAGTTGTATAAGTCGACTTGTGACAACATTTTACGTAAACTTGCATCTCCGCTCTTCTATAAGTCGACTTGTGATGTGTAAGTCGACTTGTGGTCCACGATAAATCGACTTGTATCTTTGTTAGTGGACTTGTGTTGACATATCTTCATATATTAGTCGACATATGATGTTCTAGTCGACTTATGTAAGCTTCAACGGTAATATCCACTCAAATCTTCTATAATCTTCATTATTTAAGCCTCTTTCACTTATAGGAAACTTCCATCTTGATTCTTCAATGATTTATCAATTGTCCATCTTGATTTGCACAATAATAATCCCAAAATACCTAAAACAATTTCTTAACCAATTCTATACATTTTATTATTATCAAAACATAAGTGGGATTTAATTTGTCAACCACCATTGGTCCAACAATCTCCCCCTTTTTGATAATGACAAAACACTTAGAAATTGTTTAAGAAATGAAAACAAAGAAATATTGATCAAGGTTTTTATACCTTGTCATTTTGGTTAGAAGTCTCCCCCTCAATCATATAAATCATTGAATTTAATAACCTTGTAAGGTCAAATTCATAAAAGTAATTTGAAATCATGATAGATAAAATTAAAGACAATTATCACATACTCCCCCTTAATCAAGTAACTAAAGAATATCCAATTTCTCATTTTTCTCCCCCTTTTTGTCATAATCAAAACAATTAATACAAACCAACAATAGATAAAATATCGCAATCATATGAAATAGAGAAACAAGTCATCAAACTCAAATAGTCTCAAGTAGCAAGCAAATATAACTAATATGAAATGTTGGTCTTGGCTAGATACAAAAACCATCATGGTGGAGAAACATCTTCATGAATAAATCTTAAAAGTAGAAGAGAATATGTTTTCGGAGATTTTGGAATTAAAAAGAACTTTTAAAGAAGACCCAGATAACTTATATTCGAGTAGCAGTTCATAAGCAAACACAAAGAAAATGCAAAGTCATTACATGACATAACAATCCAACAATGGAACACGTGTAAACATAAGTCGACTTGTTTTACCTCCATAAGTCGACTTATCGACCTTCATAAGTCGACTTGTCGTACTGTATAAGTCGACTTATCCTTAAATTTCTTCATTTCCATAGTGTTGTGTATATCATAGGTCGACTTATTGACCCACACAAGTCGACTTGTTAGTAGACTTGTCACCAATTACTCGACATCCACTATCAATGTACCATGTGCTTGGTTGATCTTCATTCCTTGCTTGTACCTACAACTGAAACATCCTTTCTTCTCATTGGTACCCAAGCCATCTTGGGTCCATTTTGGTTAGCCATATAAACCACATTAGGTGGTGTTGTGCCTTTAATAACCCAAATTTTCTTAACCTTAACACATCTTCTAGTACTTTTGCAAGCAATTTCTATGTGACCATCTTTCAAACATCTAGCACATTAAGCGATTTTTCCATCCTTAGTAAATTTGGAAATTAACGAACAATCTCTATCAAAAGGATCATATCCTAATCCATGTTTAGAAATTGAATATCTTTACAACGATAACAATTTTTCAAACTTTTCGTTTCCATTCACAAATTTTCCAACCATATACGAAAATTCTTTTCTAAGTCTATCAAGCTCATAAACAAGTTTTTCTTTTTCAACAAGGCATGCAGAATGATCTTCCTTTGGACTATCTAAATCATCAATAGTTTCATGTAAAGCACTATTTTCAGCAACCAACTCTTGTATTTTCTTTCTTAATTTTTTGTTAATCTCAATAGCTTCTTCAAAATCAGCTTGTAAAGCATCAAAGGAATCTCTTAGATCTTGGTCATTGAAAGTTACCTCATTTTCATCATCACTTGATGAACTTTTTGCCATAAGAGCCAAGTTGTTTTCATCATCGCTTTGGTATGCTTCCTCATCATCACTCGTCAAGAAGCTATATGCCATAAGAGCAAGGTTGTTTTCATCATTGCTTTGATATGCTTCCTCATCATCACTCCACGTGGCTATAAGGCTAGCTTTCTTTTTCCCTTTGTCATTTTTCTGGAGATTTGAATTTGAGGATGAGTTTTTGCATTCTCTAGCATGATGTCCTCTTTCCATGGCAAATTTCTTCCTTTCTCCATTTCTTCCACCATTTAATTCCTTCCTCCGATTTTTGAGAAGTCCTTTGAATTTTCTCAAATTTCTGGCGTACATTGCTATTTCTTCGTCTTCCTCCTCTTCATCTATTTCTACATCACTTTCAACAGGAGAAGAAGTATTAGCTTTTAAAGCAATTGACTTTTGTGACTTACCTCTACCTCCTCTGGATTTGAGGATGATCTCATAGTTGATGAGTGATCTCACCAAGGTGTTGAATTCCAAATGATTGAGATCCTTGGATTCCATAATGGCGGTGACTTGTGAGTCCCATTCCTTCGATAGTGAGCGAAGAATTTTCTTCACCTTCTCGCTATCTGTCATGTGCTTTCCAAGATTTCCTAATTCATTGATAATTTCTACAAAACGATCAAGCATAGTGGAAATAGACTCACCTTCCTTCATGACAAATATTTCATAGTCATGGAGAAGCATGTTGATCTTTGTTTCCCGGACTTGGTTGGTTCCTTCATGGGTGATCTAAGTCTTTCCCACATTTCTTTAAGCTGGTGCAAGAATTAACTCGGTTTCTTTCCTCAACCGTGAGAGCACAATAAATTAGCTTCATCGCTTTCGGCGTTGATGTAGCTTGCCTCCGGTCATTGTCGTCAGTATTCCAGCTCGCTTTTAACTCACCATTTTCTTTCAACGGTGGTTGTTGACGAAGATAATTATCTTCAATATTCCACTCCTTCGCTTATGATGTGATACTTCATAGGATTTTTCTAAGATGAATAGTTAGTACCATTAAATAAAAGAGGGCGATAATTTGTGTTACCTTCTTCCGCTAGTTTGTTGTGTGTCATCCCCGAATACTTCTGCTCTGATACCAATTGTTAGCGATCTAGAAGGGGGGTTGAATAGATCTTTAAGCTTTTTCAATATATTCTACAATAAAATCAGAAGTTAATTCACACAAAAATAATTTAAACAAATTTAAATGAAAAGAGTAGGGAAGAAGATCAAACACAGTTTTTATAGAGGTTCGGTGCTAAGACCTACGTCCTCTACCTAAGCTCCCACTTAAGATTTTGCAAACCACTTTATTGCACACTTTGTAGTTCAGTGTGAACTCTTACAATACCGCTTGATTTCCGACTCAAGCTACCTTTACATTTGATTTGTCTTACGGCACAAATCCTACCAACACCACTTGATTTCCGGCTCAAGCTACCTCACACGTGACCTTTCACTAGTCACTCAAATTGTGAGAGAAATAAGATAAAGATTGAAGAACAAAGCTCAATACATGATGTAATAAGATAAGAACAATAATGAGCAATTTTGGAGCAATAGAAGAGTATATAGGCTTGTAGAACTTGTCTAAACTCTTCTTCCATCATCCTCTATTTATACTTAAAGAAATATAGCTGTTGGGAACCCATATAGCCGTTGCATGATTGTTATGACCGTTCCTTAACAATCTCCCTTCCATTTTTGGCTAATTAGACCGTTGGAATTTATTTGCTGTACGCATAAGTCGACTTGTCGAGTTGTATAAGTCGACTTGTGACAACATTTTACGTAAACTTGCATCTCCGCTCTTCTATAAGTCGACTTATGATGTGTAAGTCGATTTGTGGTCCACGATAAGTCGACTTGTATGCTGTTAGTCGACTTGTGTTGACATATCTTCATATATTAGTCGACATATGATGTTCTAGTCGACTAATGTAAGCTTCAACGGTAATATCCACTCAAATATTCTATAATCTTCATTATTTAAGCCTCTTTCACTTATAGGAAACTTCCATCTTGATTCTTCAATGAGTTATCACTTGTCCATCTTGATTTGCACAATAATAATCCCAAAATACCTTAAATAATTTCTTAACCAATTCTATACATTTTATTATTATCAAAACATAAGTGGGATTTAATTTGTCAACCACCATTGGTCCAATAGAAATTTTAAAGAAGCCTCCTTGAAAAAGAACTGAGTTTCCTCTTTCGATCAATTGTGAGACACTGAGAAGGTTTTGTTCAAGATCTGGAACATAAAGTACATCTTCAAGTGTTCTTGGTCCTTTCATGCTCTCGATGACAATAGCACCTCTTCCCTGGACAGAAATCAATTGCCCATTTCCAATCTTCACTCTACAGGTGTGCTTCTTGTCCAGATTCTTGAACTTATTCTTGATCTTGATTTACAAGATCTCTAAGACACCAACATAATCGTCATTTTTATTTATATCACGGGTTCAGTCTACTCCAACTTGAGTTTGGAAAGACCAGCTCGAATCAATCGGTCAAAATGATATCATTTTGTTTTAATAATTTTATGTCTCTCAAAGTTTGATTATGACGACGGCGACTTAGAGTTCAGCATGTTGCCGAACGAGTGTTTGATTGGTTGATACAAGTGCCTGCTTGGTTGACAAATATAGTTTTAAGTACAGAAACAAGAATATGATATAAAAAGCTATGGGATCTGAATTTAGCCATGAAGGTGGGAAAATTCACGTAACATAGGTGAGAGGAGAAGACGGCTACAACCTGGTCCAATTCTTTTTATAATCAAACGTAAGCGCTTAGCTTATATTTTTATTGAAGTTGTGGACTTGGTTTCCTCTGAAAACTACTAGGACGAGGAATAGAAGAATGAAAGTAGGGAATTCTTATATCAGTTAGTCCATTTCTGTACGTTATATTTTTTAATATATTCTATTTACAAGATCATGCCATGCATCATGCATGCAAAGATTCTCTGCAATCATTAATGGGAGAAGATTTATGACACCATAGCACTGTAATTTTTAAAGAGAACGAAAGAAAATTCCCATTTGTCGGTTTGGGTTGTGTTGGTGATTTTTGCGGTTGACTTTGCATAAAATTCCCGTTTGTCGGTTAGCAATATGAAAGATGCCTATAAGACTTCCCACAGCATTACTTTGCACAGGTATAATCGCACAGAGACTTGGGATCACCAACACAACACTTTCCTCCCAACTACGTCGCGAGTGTAAAACTAAAAGGCTATCTGGTCAACTCCGGCGGTGAATGAAAGCAGCCCTCGTTCCCCGTGTGAACCTGTTAATTAACCAGAAAAGAAATTTTGAATCTTTTCTCAATGGGTCAGACCAAAAACAAAATTTGGAGTCTTTTCTCTCCGTCTGGTTCTATAAATACCCATGCGGGTAGGTAGTGTTTCATTCCACCATCTGACATCTTTGCATATTAAAGGAAAGGATTTGGTTACTTGCTGAGTTGTTTTCTTCGGTTTTTGGTGTTTTGTGTTTTGTGTATTCAACCAAAGTACAGCAAGAGAGAGAAAATTCCGACAACAGCCAGATCATGTCTGCTCAATCACCCATTATACCTCTTCTCACCCCTTACAAGATGGGAAAGTTCGATCTTTCTCACAGGTGACAATTCAGTGTCGTGTCATTTTCTGTCATGATGATATTGTGTGGTTTGTTCGAAAAGCTTTGTGTTGTTTTAGCGATAGTGTTGTCATTTGGTTATCAGGTTATCAGTTTCGGCTCAAAGTAAACGACTTTCATTTTCTATCCGTTCGTTATTTGTAAAACTTCGGAAGGTTTTAGTATGAAGTGCTTTATCTTGAAAAGAGTATAGCCTTGTGGCTCCGTTGCAGTGAATTTGGGTTCCTTGTCTCGGCTTGACATTTGTTGATTTATTGGGATTCTAATGGAAACATGAGGAGGGTGTTTAAACACTTTCTTTCTTTATTTTTTTTTCCCTTCTGTTCTGGGTACAATGTGCCAGTTAATCAACCCATGATTCCCTGAGTAGTTAGCGAAGTATATACTTCCTCTTCTGGGTGTATGCTAACCAATGGAGGACACGTGAGGATGCTATTCTTTCTAGTGCATACGTTTATTGTCCTTTAAACTTACTGGAGTAACAACAGATTCAGAGGATGCTAGCTGAACTATTCGTAATTCCATTTGGGCAGATTTGAAATATTGAATCAAGTATAATGGTGTTTGCAGAATTGTTCTAGCACCACTGACCAGACAAAGATCCTATAAAAATGTTCCTCAGCCACATGCCATCTTGTACTACTCCCAAAGAACCACTAAAGGTGGCCTTCTCATAGCTGAAGGAACAGGAGTTTCTGACACTGCTCAAGGGTAATTTTCATTATCCAATTAACAAATCTCCTGCTTAATCTTACATTCTTGATAACTCGGTATAAGCCTTTATACTTAAGTTCGTTGGTTTCTACAAATAACCATATAAATGATGATATCTTCTGTTTCTTATGCAACACAAAGGTATCTTGGAAGTCCCGGTATTTGGACAAAAGAGCAAGTTGAAGCATGGAAACCTATTGTAGATGCTGTTCATGCCAAAGGTGGTATATTCTTTTGTCAAATTGCGCATGTTGGAAGGGTTTCAAATGAAGGTAAGTTTTTGATTAACATGTCCCATCGTGGCTTCTCGTCAATGAACAGATCACTGGTGCAAATGTTTCATTATATTTTTTCACTAACATAATTCACGGGAAATCGAAAAGGAAAATGAAACGTGAATGCTTAAAGCTTATATTGCTTGAATCAAAAAATGTTGAGTGGAAGCATGTTCTAGGAGTTATAGAATACAGGCATATAAAGATTCAAGATCAAGGATGATCATATTACCGCTGTAACACATACATACAGTAAGCACTCGAGCATAAAAGGCTTAGTCCCCAGTGCAAACCGAATAGTGAGATTGACTCACTCCTTAGGCTTCTCTTTCAATGTGTGACTTCAATAGGGACTTTTGCAGGTTTCCAACCTAATGGGCAGGCTCCAATCTCTAGTACAGACAAGCCACTGGCCCCTCAAGTTCAAGCAAGTGGCATTGCGGTTGCAGACTTCACACCTCCAAGGCGACTGAGAACAGATGAAATCCCTTCAGTAATCAATGACTTCAGAACTGCTGCAAGGCATACAATTGAGGCTGGTAAGGCTTATATAGTAAAACAGGGGAATACACTCAAGCACTATTCTTTTGAGTTGTTACATAAATAATGCCTAAACATTCAAGCACTAACCTTTTGAGTTGTTAAATAAATAAAGCCTAAGCATGGTCCTAAAAGGTCTTATGATTGGTCATTTCGCTATAGGCTTTGATGGAGTTGAGATTCATGGTGCCCATGGCTTCCTGATTGACCAGTTTTTGAAAGATCAAATCAATGACCGAACTGATCAATACGGTGGATCTCTAGAGAATCGCTGCAGGTTTGCCTTGGAAGTAGTTGAAGCTGTGGTGGATGAGATAGGTGCAGATAAAGTTGGAATAAGGCTATCTCCCTTTGCCAACTACATGGAATCAGGGGACTCAAATCCTGAAGCTCTAGGACTTTATATGGCCAAAGCTTTGAACAAGTATGGGATTCTTTACTGCCACATGGTTGAGCCAAGAATGATGACTGTTGGAGAAAAAAAAGAGAGCCCTCAGAGTCTTGTGCCCATGAGAAAGGCTTTCAATGGCACCTTTATAGTTGCAGGAGGTTATGAAAAGGAAGATGGCAACAAAGCTGTTGCAGAGAATCGAGCTGATCTTGTAGCTTACGGTCGTTGGTTCTTGGCCAATCCTGATCTGCCAAGAAGATTTGAGCTTAATGCTCCTTTGAACAAATACAATAGAGATACATTCTACATTCCTGATCCTGTTGTAGGTTATACTGATTATCCATTTCTTGAAATAACTGATTAGGATTTTTACAGGAACCTTATTCAGTTCTATATTGTTATATATCTAGTAGATTTTTTCACATTGTAAAAGTCAAGCTCATGCAGCAAGAGATGTTCCAAAATACAAAATAAAATGTTTCTACTACTTGCACTTTTTAATTTATTTAAAATATAATTATGAAAATATCATTAATGATTGCAATTAACATATAATTTGGGGAAAAAATACAAGGAATACCAAATCACTAGTAATAATATTTTATTATATGCAGTAAAAAAAATGTTATAAGAGAAGAAAGATGCCCTCACAACAGAGACAGGTTTTATTCTCTCTGGTTGTTATTCTGTATTTTCAATCCAAAATGACCAACCGACAACAAGGGACAAACTTCTTAAGCAATTGTTGGAAACCATAGGAAAGTCTTTCTTTTATCTCAAGTATATTGTCTTTCAGTTCTTAGCTGATTAAGTATTTGAGTTCATCATCATCATCACACCTAATCCAAAATCCCACAACAAAGCGAGGTTTGGGAAAGTCTGATAGTACGCAACCTTACTTTTACATAGTAGAGAGGTTGTTTCCAGTAGATCTACGTGCAGATGTGACAATAAAAGAGTGATGCATGTTAAAGAGTAGATAACTAAAACTGGCACTTTAAATAATTATGTAAATAAAACTACCAAAAAATACATAAAAATGAAAAAAATTAAATATAGCCAAAAGATACACCTGATGGTGACTAGATCTGCTAGTACCTGATATGTTGCAAAGACCGGTTCTTCTTGTTGCTAGATAAGCTAGGGGTCTTTGCTCAGAGACCCTAAAGGTAAGACAATCCTACAGTTTTAGACAGTCTCTCGGGATCTTTCCTAAACACACTTGTCTTGAAACCAAGTTATAGGACCGAAAACCTTGTCCAAGCCTTACAACTAGCAAAGGCCTAAAGGACATTGGGTTGGACTTCCTACACGGTAATTACTTGGTGTGAGTGTAAAAATAAATATCTCCTAAATACTTACTCAACTGATTTGGAGGAGCTTTAAAAGGTATCCTTTATCCTTATCTGGTCACACAAACTTTTCTATTTCTAGTCACTATCTCAGTAAGGACCTACTCTGACATATCTTTCTTGATCACTTTTCTCCAGTTCTTGTAAGGCCTTCCTTTTTGCTCTTGTATTCAGTAAGGGCTATATTCTCACAACGCCGAACTGGAGCATCTGAGGGCCTCCTGTGCACATGCCCAAACCACCTTAACCTAGTCTCTCTTAACTTGTCGACATTACTAGCCACCTGTAGCCTGTCTCTCACCACACGAATCCGAACCCTATCTCTTTTGGAAAATTCACACATTCACCTAAGTATATTCATTTCTGTTACCAACAGCTATCTTGTATGTTTATGTTTGATAGGCCAACACTATATCCCATATAACATGGTTGGTCGAATTACCATTTTATAGAACTTTTCTTTGAGTTTTAAAAGAATTTTTTTATCACATAAAACACCTGATGCACTTCACCATTTGATCCACCCATATCTAATACGATGTATTATATCAGCATCGATATTACCATCTCTCTGAATGAGGAACCCGAGGTATTTAAAACTCAATTTCTGTGGTATGACATCGGGACCAATTGCTACCGCTGCCTCCTATACTATCTAACATCCCGAAAAGTTACATTCTAAATACTTTGTCTTGCACCTGCTCATTCTAAAATCTTTCGATTCTAACAAGTAATACCAAATATTTATGGCCTAATAATGAACAATAGGTAGAAAAAAGAATACTATAAATAATCTCACCATGAAGAACAAATGAATGTATGTGGTTGATCAAAAAAGGTGTGGAGATTGCATCAGCCCAAAATTGCTTGAGAACATGGATTTGGAATAAGAGTGCTTTGTTGATTTTGAGATATAATTTTTTCCTTTCAGCTACACAGTTTTGAAATGATCTGTCAACATATGAAGATTGTTGAAGAATAGCATTCTGGATCATATAGGTTTGGAATGAAGACTACCCTTTTAGAAGAATGTGATTGTAGAATCCCTTTCTTTTGCAAGCCCAAGCATCTTTTCCATAGCCCGATCCTAAAATACAAAAGTGGCATAAGAAATTGCAAGAAAGTTCAATTCTTTTGTAATCCTTTTAATGGATAAGAGATTGGTAGACAATTTGGGATTCAGAAGAAGGTTAGTAACTGAAGGAATTATTCCTTGTATGCAGTCGTTTAAAACTTGAAGCAGGAGCTTTGCCTCCCGCAAAGAACCTACCTAGCTTGAGCGGAGATTAGTCTGGGTGTGGATGGCTTAAAAGTCCCTTTTTATAGTTGGGACCCTCCTAGGACTAGGGGTGTTCATGGTAGGATAACCTGACCCATTCATAACTAGCCTGAACCTGAATCTGAATGTCAAGTTAGGCAATTTCATGAACCTAAACCTGAACCTAAAGAACCTATAGGATCGATTAACCTATTTTCAGATTCGGTTCTCAGGGTAAACAAAATCTATTCATATCAATATATATGACAAAAATTATAAAACTATTTGGTGAAAACAAATACAAATTATTCATAAAAGTATGCATATAAAATCCATCAAAAAATAATCCACTATATTAAACCCAAACAAAGTAAAAAATAAGCCAAACAATGTCTTATAAAAGATCCATACTAGAAAAAAAAAAGATAAATTATTAAACAATTATTCTTCGAATAGGATGGTAGGATGATCCACTGTTATACATGAAGCCACATCTGTAAGAAATAAATAATAAAAAGAGTTAGGCTCGTTATTTCTTTTTTAATTGAAAAAAAGAATTTTTATTTATTAGTATTTTAAAACAAGCTAAAAGTAAATTATATTACCTGATTCAATTTGCTAAAGTTCTTCAAGTCTCTCTTCCACGTAAAGAGAAGCTTGTGATTTTCTTAACCAATCTTGTCCACAAACAAGAGCCTCCATCATCTTTGGCGTAAGAAAGCTAAGAAATGAATCAAGCACTTGACCACCTGTACTAAAAGCCCACTCAGATGCAACAGTAGATACAGGCATAGCTAAAACATCTCGAGCCATTGAAGCAAGCACTGGATACTTAGCAGAATTTAGTTTCCACCAACTCAAGACATTGAAAGTCTTGTCCTTGGATTCACAATCTTCAGCTAAATATTTATCTAGGTCACTTTTGGTTTCCTCACTTGCTTGACTAGCCTCTTGCTCTTCAAAAATATTATCCAAAAATGCTGCAACATCCTTGACGTTATCAACTTCCATATTACTTGAAACTTGAGATTGGACGCTTGATTGTGCAACAGGAAAAGACATGGAGGATCGGTAGAACTCAAACATCAAATCTAGAGTAATTTTTACTTTCTCACGCAACTGCTCAGATGTGACATCATCATATGCTTTACCAATCACAAAGTTCATATACTTCAATTTGCAGCGTGGATCGAGAACGGTAGCAATAAACAACATACAGTTGATATTAACATCTCCCCAATACTTATCATACTTCTTCTTCATCCTCAAAGCAATGTTTCTTGCACTAAAATCACCAAGTCCACATCTCTTTGAAATAACCATCCCAATGCCAAAAATTTCTTTCATATACTTATTAGCAGTTACATAATGAGAGCCAGACAATTTTAAAGTAGCATCATAAAAGATAAAAAGAAAAGGCAGCAGGTTACGTGCGTACTCCCAATCACTTTCACTAGGAACACCTTTATTATTTTTATTCTCAACTCTGTTATTCTCATTTTCATAAAGGTCTTCAACATACTTAGAATCTTGACTCTCCAATAAATAAAATGCTTTCTGAAATTTCAAAGCTGACTCTAACATTAAATAAGTAGAATTCCATCTTGTTTCAACATCTACACAAACAATACTCTTGCTGTCTAATTTCTCTTTTTTTATACAAGACTTAAACTTTGTCATTCTAGCACGAGAAGACCGAACATATTTCACTGCATTGCGAATCCTAAGGATTGAATCACCCAATTCTGACGGCCCCTCTTTCACAATTAAACCTAAGATGTGTGCAGCATATCTTATTTGTATGAACTCACCTTTCAATACACTGCCCTTCCAACTACTAATTCTTTTTCTCAAGTATTGAATAGCTACATCATTTAAACTTTCATTATCCACTGTTATAGTGAATACTTTTTCAATATCCCAACTAACCAAACAAGTCTCAACAGCCCTACCAATTGTATCACCTGAATGACCAGAAATTGGGAAAAAGTTTATAATTCTTTTGCATAATTTCCAATCATCATCAATAAAATGTGTCATGAGACACATATAACTGAGATTTTGACATGATGTCCAAGTGTCTGTAGTAAGACAAACCCTGGAAGGCAATTTCTTAAAAAAAAACCTTCCTCTTCTTTCTCTCTTCTAAGTAAAGTGCATAACAATCTCTAATCACTGTAGTGCGAGAAGGAACTTTAAATTTTGGTTGGATATGTGCACAAAAATCATGAAACCCCTCTTGCTCTACATGACGAAAAGGTAACTCGTCAACAATAATCATTCTAGCAAGTGCCTTCCTACATCTTTCTTGATCAAATATCCATTTTATCATTTTACGTGGTGTGCCATCTTCATCTTCACCTTTTTCTACTATTGCTCCTTCTATAGTTTTTTGTCCACTTTTGGGTTCCTTGTGCTTGTTATATGGATACTTAACACATCTATTTAAGTGATTGATCAAGCTGGTAGTACCATTATTCTTTTTACAAGTAATAGATTTCTTACAGTATTGACATACACCAACCCTATCGTTATCTTCACCTGACTTGACATAGTGTTCCCAAACCCAAGATCGTTTCTTGTTTGAAGAGGTGGTAGGAGGCTTAGCAAAATTTGATGCATTAGAATCAGGTGTTTGGGGATTACCAGAAGTTGTTACAGAAGTCATGTCAACACTACCAATGCTCTGAGAAGTGAGAAGTCTCTCCATTAGTTCCGTTCCGTGAGTCAATGATGGTGCAATGCTAGTGCAGCCCATGAAGGTTGACATTTGATCAAAAAATAAAAAATTAAAGTTTTTGTAGTTACAAATTTCATGAACAATAAAAAAGAATAATTTGGGATATTGAAAAGAAAAAGTTCTACTAAGTATAAACTTTTTTAATCAAAAACTAAAGTTTGTTTCCGATTGAAGTTGTATACAAATTTTGTAATTTTTCTAATGATCTACCCTTTTATTCTATTACTTTATAATAACATTTAAAACTTCATATATATTTAGATAATCAATTAGGTGGTAAAGCAAAATAAATTATATATATATATATATATAAATGACCACTAATTCTAAAAACTACCCACTACAGAACATATACCATATATATATATATATAAGCATTAGCACGCAGATATGAGAACAAAGAACACTGGCAATGGCAAGCACTTCCTGCAGAAATTATTATTATTATTATATATATATATAAGCATTAACACGCAAATATTGGCAAACACTTTCTGCAGACATTATTGTCTACACCGACCGAATATATATGTATATATTAATTCCAAGGTAGATGAGTGTACAAGAACGCATCACATGCTCAAGGCAAAGAAACATCCATCAAGGCAGTCCCTCATAATGCTGCGTTTGGTTAGTGTCTCTGGTAGCTGGAGTCAGAACGGAACTGAACGGAACGGAACAGAAATTGGGGACAGAGAGCTGTTTGGTTGATGGTAGGCAGAACAGAGAATCTTGTCTCCGTTCCGGGACAAATGTGTTTGGTTGTAGGGGACAGAGACAGAAAATAGTACAAATGACGAATATGCCCATAGTATTTAATATGATTAGGAAGATGTAATTCAATGGTATTTTTATTATGAATGGTTTGTAATTCAATAGTTTGTATTATTATTATCATTATGTCTAATTAATATTATTATTATTATATAATTTGTATTTATTATTATTGAAATATATTATTATTAATATATTTAGCATAATTTCTAATAATAATTATACAAATTTATTATTATAATTATTATGTCTAAATATTATTATTATTATTATTGTTATTATTATTATTATATAATTTGTATTTATTATTATTATTATGATTATTATTATTATTATTATATAATTTGTTATTAGTAGTCAAATTTATTATTATTATTATTATTATTATTATTTCATACAAGACAGAAAAATGCACTAACAACACATAGAAAAATGCAGATAGAAGCAGAAAGCATAAAAGCAACCACACTAGATCGAATATAAACCATCAATATTTGGTAGATGAGTAGATGAAAGCAGGACAAAGTCTCATTCAGCTTCTGCCTTATTTTATCCACAAATTATGAGAAAGAAACAACTCCTCTACAATGCTTCAATGGCAGCCTATTATCTTCAGTGAAATTCAACCATATTAAACATAAAAGGAAATGAATGCTCACCAGAAAATAAAAAAACCCAAGATTCAGATTACATCCAGATGTAAGCAAGTTAATAAAACGAATGTCATTAACATAACATTCCCAATAAAGTCAAAAGAAGGTTCCAAGTAAACAAAGTTATCATTACCACCGAAAGAATACCGAACCTGTAGTTGTAAACTCAAGCCCTCACAATTTGCTCACAAACCCCATTATTGAATATACTATCGTAAACACAAGTAGAATAACAACACCACAACAGCATTATAAAGAACGAGAGTAGTCGGTATCTTCAAAATCATATAATCAATTCGAACCGAACAAATACGGAAAACCATTTCTAAACAAGAGTTTAATTTGGAACAAGAAACTGCAGATCAAGTGACAAATTTTCACCAAAGTTACCATCTTTAAGCCAAAAGAAGGAGAATGGTACACAAAACAATCAAACAAAGAAGCCCAAATTCTTGGAATTTGCAAAAGAAAAAAAAAAGAAACCCAAGAAGTACAAAAGCATACACGAAAATGGGATTTGTGAAACGAATCAACCCAGTAGAAAATGAGGTCCAAGGAATGGATCTGATGCAGCAAAAGACGAAATTGATTGCAGAATGTGGGTTGGTTTTAAGAAGAAAAAGGAAGCATTTTGGCTGGTTTTTTGTGTGAGTGAATGCGAATGGTTTGAGTGGGACATAAAAAGGGGTAAAGAGGCTCTCAAATCCAGACAAATCCAAACGAATGCTATTAACATAGTATAATCCAAACAGATCCAAACGCCAAACTCTCACAACACATCACATTCATCAAAATGAGACAGAAAAATCGAAGCTCACCGTGCGAGAGCAACGTGAATCCGGGACGAAGGGAAGGAGGAATCAGAGAGAAGGAACCGTGCGAGAGCAACGTCACTCTGGGCCGAAGACGAAGAGGCGTCGAAGAGAAGGAAGGAGGCGTCGGAGAGAAAGAAGGAGGAGTCGGAGAGAAAGTAGGAAGCGTCAGACGAGAGGGGTAAAAAATCGAAGAGAATGGTCTTTTGTTTCGGGGGCAGGACGATCCAGTTTCTGTCCGTGGGGTTTAGGGAAGACAACGTTTTTATGACGCTGTACACCGGAGATGGGGGACAGTCTGACGGAGACAGCTACTCAAACGCTCGACAAGACAGAAAAACTCAGTCTTGTCCACCGTCCCCGGGCGCGGGGACAGTATCCAAACGCAGTAAGAGCCTTGAAATTAACAGATCCCATAGAATACGACTACTACTCTAAGAAATGTTCATCACATTCACGTAATACGGTTCTTGTGGTTTTGTTTCTTGTTTACAAAGCTGCGTTAATACTAATACATCCTCAAAAGAATGTTAATCCACTTACCTTTGATCACCCGAAAGAGAGTCGCAGAACCACGGAGGCACGGACGACTGTATAAACTATAAGATATTGTAGCTTTGGACGGTGATGGGCAGAGTCTGCAGAGCTCACGGGGCTTCTAAAAGGTTCATTTATGGTAGGAAAAAACCTTTCCTTCGTTTTCATGGATAGAAAAACCTTTCAACTTCGATGATAATTTAATAAAAGATTAATTGTGTTTATTCTTCTAATATCATTAAACCTTATTTTATTATGTTAAAATAAAAATAATAGTAAAACCAATATATTATTGCAACTTAGTGAAAAATTGTAATTAATATCATAGTTAAAACTTCAAATATTATATTATAAAAAGCAATTGTATAAAAAATATAATTCCATAGACTATTACTAATAGATTAAAGACATAACTCAATTTATTTATTCTTTAAAATAAATTATCAATTAAAATGTTAATAATAAAACGTTTTTGTAAAATATATCTAAATTATATTTAAATATATGATAGGTTTTTTTTATGTTTTAGTTCAGGTTTAAACCTAAACCTATAAATCATGTACGGTTCGGTTAACCTAGAACCGTAGGTTAGAAATCTAAACCTGAATCATGAACCTAATTTTTTAGGTTCGGTTCGAATCAAACCTGAACTTAGGTTTCGGTAACTTTAATTATAGGTTTGATTCACGCGATTTAGATCTAGTTTACAAGTTCACAAGTTTTTTTTGAACATTCCTACCTAAAATATGTCGTGAGCAAACAAAAAAGAAAAAGTCAAGTAGGCTCAAGATAGATAACAAGTAATGGACTAGGAATAACGACGCTAGAACCAATAATAAAGAAAGTAGATCTATCAACTACACTAATATAAGAGTCAGATTGAGTGTCTCTAGAATTCAGAGAAAGATTAGAATTACCTACCATGTGAGGAGTCAATAACCTATCACGAGGAAGATGAAAGACACGTGTTAGTAATAGCAATGATAGGGTGAAATAAACTTTTTAATACTTCTCGAGAATGGGTTAATTTAGCAAATTCATCTGCAAAAACTATAATTGTCTTCTTAGTGGATGAGCTGAGCGTTATAACTGCTTATGATTGCTGTCTCTAGTAATTGGAGGCAGAATAGAATAGGACGGAACAGAACGGAACAAACACTAAAGACAGTGAAGTGTTTGGTTATTGTGGACAGAACAAAAATTTCTGTCTCCATCTCGATGACAGAATGCGTTTGGTTGCGGTGGACATAACGGATAATAATAATAATAAATTTGAATTATAATAAATACAAAATATATAATAATAATAATAATAATAATAATAATAATAATAATAATAATAGTACTAATAAATACAAAATGATGCTTAATAATAATAATAATACATGTACAATTACTAATAATAATAATAATAATAATAATAATAATAAGAAGAAGAAGAAAAAAAAGAAGAAGACATTTATTATAATAATAAAAATGTATCATAACAATAATAATAATATTAAGAACAACAATAATTAATACAAAATTAATAATAATAATAATAATAATAATAATAATGTTATAATACAAATAATAATAATAATAATAAGAAATTTATTATAATAATAAAAATGTATGATAACAACAATAATATTATTAAGAACAACAATAATTAATACAAAATTAATAATAATAATATTCATAATAAAAAATAAAAATGTTATAATACTAATAATAATAACAACAATAATAATAATAATAAGAAGAAAAATTTATTATTATAATATTAATAATAAAAATAAAAATGTTATAATATTAATAATAATAATAACAACAATAATTAATACAAAATTAATAATAATAATAATAATAATAATAATAAATAAATAAATAAATAAAATGTTATAATACTAATAATAATAATAATAATAATAATAATAATAAGAAGAAGAAGAAGAAGAAGAAGAAGAAGAAGAAATTTATTATAATAATAAAAATGTATGATAACAATAATAATAATATTAAGAACAACAATAATTAATACAAAATTAATAATAATAATAATAATAATAATTTTATAATACAAATAATAATAACAACAACAATAATAATAATAATAATAATAATAATAATAATAATAATAAATTCTTTCTTGTAAATCTAAACAAATGGGACAGTTCATTTAAAATTCTTGGAAATTACTACAATCGACATTGTCTAAATCATAGTTTATATCTTCATCTATATTGTCATAATCGATCTTGGTGATTTCTATATCTTCTATTTCCGTATCCGAAGGAAATAATTGTGATAGTGATTGAACAATATAATTGTTGTTGTAATTCAGTATCTAAATTTCTTGAAATTTGTTCTAAAAATATCTTGTTGTATTTGTGTTAATCTTTCTATTTCATTTTCATCTTCTAATAATTCAAAAGTTTCGATTCTTCCTCGATGGAGGTGAGAAATCAAAATTATATCTCTATCATCGAGTCGTATGAGATAACCGCATGAGTATTGAGACCTAATATAGTTCTATATAAATAATTAAGAGTAATATCTAGATGATGACAGCTAATTTCAAAATATTGACAAATTATTTCATGAGGAATAAATAATCGACTTGCAATTATAAAGAAAAGTAAAGGCATGCTTGAAATAAAGTAAAAGCATAAACATGTATTTGATTAATAATGACAGTAAACTATAATTAATAAAATAAGATAAATGAAATGTCATGTTGATGGAATGCTTTAATCAATAAGTAAATCCATTTCTTGTTCAAGTTCATATCTATCATTTTAACTGAATTATAAATATATAATGTTTGATCTAATAAAACTCTTGCATTTATTAAAAGTTGAAAACATTGATTTTCTTTTGCCATTTTATATGTTCATGATATAAGTCAATAAACTTTCTTTGTTCGATTTGATTTCTTTATAAAAGCGAATTCTTTGTATAAGTGATCGGCGATGATCAAAATAATTCATTTTATTTAAATGATAAGAAGAGATAATTTGGATACATAATATTTATGCTCTGCAATACAATCTAAAATACAATAATCTAAAAAGCGAATTAAATCGGCTGATTCTTCAATCATTTGCTTTGCAGTAGAAAGAATTTCTTGTTCTTCTTTATAAAGAGGGTGATCTGGAGAATTCTTAAAACGGGGATCAGTGTAAATATCATTTGCTTTCTTGTTTCTTGCAATTGTTTTAATCTTAAGTTCTTAATATTACGCTTCTTTGATTATCTAGTGCTTTGATTCGTTGCTTCAACATACGTTTGATGGAAAATAAGCCATTCGAAAATCAAAATCTTGTAAGTCGTGAAAAGATTTTAAAAGAAGGATAAGAAATTGAATAATTTTAGAATGCTAATGATTGTATAATGAAGATTGCATGAATGATTGCAAAATGAATAAAATAATAAGAAATATAATTTGATAAAATATATGCATGATTTGTATGCTTGAATTAATCGAAGGGTGACAAGAAGTTAACCATAATCACTCTAACTTGTTCTTCCAGCTCGCTTGAGCGTCACACCTGGACTTAAGTGCGAAGAGAGAAGATAGAGAGTAATGTATGGAAAGCTTGTTGTACCCATTAAGGATACCCAAGGCTTCTATTTATAATTGCGAAGGGAATAACATAAATGCAGACGGACTTAATATAAAGAAAAAGCCTAAAAGAAGAAAAGACTTAAAGAAAAAGCAAGATGCTAAAGGGCATCTTACATGACATAAAGAAAAGGAAAGAAAAAGATGACAATTGGACGATCAAAGGATCGCCAAA
This sequence comes from Erythroxylum novogranatense, assembly GCA_029891385.1. Lineage (NCBI taxonomy): Eukaryota > Viridiplantae > Streptophyta > Magnoliopsida > Malpighiales > Erythroxylaceae > Erythroxylum > Erythroxylum novogranatense. The sequence goes on from CM057230.1 coordinate 88,261,950, forward strand.
GTAAAAAGACTACATTATTGCGATAGTAGTGCTTCGTACTTGATCGATGTTTTATTCTTCAATGATAATAAGTTCATCATCAGGGTTGCTTGTGCTTTCTCCTTGTGCTTGAGAGGACGGACAGTGTTTACATCTGTGAGTGGGATATTCTTGTAATTGCTTGCAAAGTGCTTCACGCCAAGCAAAGCTTAGAGTGTGAAAACATTCTGATAAGTCATTGAACGGTGCTTGAAAGCGTTGTAAGGCCGGTAATTCATGTGCTAGGATGGGATGCTTCCATATTGGCGTTAATAAGACATTATGGCCACGATAGTTGATCTTGATTGTTGAGTCTGCTTGAATCTTGAGACATTGAGTATAAATTCCTTCAAAACAATTCAAATTGAATTTGTTTACCAAATCCCAATTGAATTCATAATGAGGTGCTTCATCTATGGGAGGATACTGCATATTACTTATGCCAATCTGTAGAAAGGCAATTCTTGAAGTTATGATTCTTTGCTTTCATTGTTGTTTCTTCATCGATGCTTCAAAATTGGATAGCTGCTGTAGACTTTAATATAAATTTCTCTTTTCACAAGAAAGCGATCCTTGAATTGCTTAATAGCATGGACTAAACCGGATGGGAAGTCTGCTAATAACTTCATATCTTGTAGATAAATGGTGTCACTAATCCACTCAAAATAATAAATAAGTTGTTAATGGTTACGCTCCGGGAAGATGACCGCTTTGGGACCATACTTGCCACGATTTTGTGGGAGTATTGAAATTGTTTCATTTCTTGATCCAATGATTGAGTGCTTGAAACAATCCATAAACATGTCGAAGTGAGGACCTTTGATTCTTCGTGAAGTGCTTTAGCGAGGCTGCATGAATTCGTTCCATGTCAATTGCTTTGCCCAATGTAGTTAACTTGGACATTGGTGGTACTGAGTTTGTAATCTTGTCTTGTATTGTGGTCGAAGTGATGGATGCTGAAATTCTTGGAAAGATTTTTCAGCTTCTGCTTTAGTAGAAAAACTCTTATGAATGACACTGCTTTTGCCTGTAATATGAATTGCTGCCTTATGCCACTGATCATAAAGACCAGCAAAAGGACCATTATATATCACATAGTGCTTGGACTCTTGATTATCAGCCACCTTTTGAGGTACTGATGAGGAAGTTATTGATGACGATATTTATATATGGTTTCACAGAAGTGGCTGGTGCTTTTGATACTTGTATTTGGGGACCTTGGAAGGTGCAACCTGAATAGCTTCTTGTATTACGAGCAGATGCTTTTGGAATTTGAGTAGTTATAGTAGCAATGATTGATCCTTGATCTTGATGTTGATGCTTTAGAACTTTGCTCCTTTGGTTTTAAAACCGAGAGTGTCTCGCTTTAATGCTCAAGTTCACTAGTAATTTGATCTTGCTTTACACGAATATTCATACTTTGAAGATGTAATTCGGTGAGTTCGCTTCCTTTAATTCAATTGTACTTTCGAAATGAGCGATTAATGCTTCCATTCTCTTGTTAATATATCTGCAAGAAAATTGTTAGCCGATTTAATATAATAAATATTAAATTGATCTTGACCTAGCTCTAATTGCCATCGATCGATCGTCATGATTATAATTGGTACTTGATGAAAGTCGATATCTTGTAAATCCACATAAGTATTGAGAATCAGTATGAATTGTAAATTTTATTGGGAGTAGATCTATTAGCCATTTTCTCAAAGTTTTGAGACAAAGCTAATGCCTCTTTTCATGAATAGGATAATTTAATTCATGAATTAAATGTTCCATTTATATATTTGCAAAGTTGGTATTTCTTACGAGTAGGGGTTTGGCTAAAGACAACCCTTACCATACATCATGGCTTGCATCTAATTGAACTAATAACTCATCATTTTGTTGATAATTATAAAGTTTGGGAAGATTTTTACAAAGAAGTTTTAATCTTTGTCTTCTTGTAGTATCTGAAGTAGTCGATGCCATTGTAGATTCTTTCTACATTTTTTCCGTAAAAGTGTCCTTTCTTTAGCTAATTCTTTTAGAAATCCTTGATCTGAAATATAGTTTAATAAGCCTAAGAATTGTTGAACATGTTTTCGATTTGTGAGTTGATCAGAAATTCTTGTAATTTCGTAAAATATTAGGTTGTAATTGTAAATAACCATAATGATTAAATTGAATACCTAAATATTCAATTGTTTGTTGTGCTATTTTGCTTTTCGTTTGCTTAATATTAATCCTTTGTCTTTACATCTTTGTAAGACAATTTTAACTTTCTTCAAATGATCTAATTTATCTGATTTGAATAAATAATAATATCATCTATATACACAAAAGTATATTCTTCTAATCCTATAAGATTATTATCCATAAATCGTTGATAAATACTTGGTGCTTGTTTTAATCCAAAGGGTAGTACATTCCATTGATAATGTTTTTGGGGTGGACAAGTGAATGCTGTTAATACTTTTGTATTATCATGTAATCGTAATTGCCAATATCCTGATTTTGCATCTAATGTAGTGAACCAAATAAATACAAAATTAATAATAATAATAATAATAATAATTTTATAATACAAATAATAATAACAACAATAATAATAATAATAATAATAATAATAATAATAATAATAATAATAATAATAATAATAATAATAATAATAATAATAATAATAATAATAATAATAATAATAATAATAATAATAATAATAATAATAATAATAATAATAATAATAATAATAAGAAGAAGAAGAAGAAGAAGAAGAAGAAGAAGAAGAAGAAGAAGAAGAAATTTATTATAATAATAAAAATGTATGATAACAATAATAATAATATTAAGAACAACAATAATTAATACAAAATTAATAATAATAATATTCATAATAAAATAATAATAATAATAATGTTATAATACAAATAATAATAATAATAATAATAAATTTATTATAATAATAAAAATGTATGATAACAATAATAATAATAATATTAAGAACAACAATAATTAATACAAAATAATAATAATAATATTCATAATAAAAAAATAAAATGTTATAATACTAATAATAATAACAACAACAACAATAATAATAATAATAAGAAGAAATTTATTATTATAATAAAAATGTATGATAACAATAATAATAATATTAAGAACAAAATAATTAATACAAAATTAATAATAATAATATTCATAATAATAATAATAAAAAAAGTTATAATACCAATAATAATAATAATAATAATAATAATAATAATAATATTATTATTATTATTATTATTATTATTATTATTATTATTATTATTATTATTATTATTATTATTATTATTATTATTATTATTATTATTAATTATAATAGTTATAACAAAACATGAATATGTTATAACTAATAATAACATAGTGGCTGGTTGAAGGGGAGACAGGGACAAGCGTCTCTATCCTTCGTTTTTGGGTGGGACAAAAAAGCTTGTCCCTGTTTACCGGGGATGGTGGACAGAAATTCGGAGACAGCAACCAAACGTGTCATGGAGATGAGATTTTTCTGTATTGTCTACTGTCCCCACTAACGGGGACAAGAACCAAACACAGGGTAATAGTAGGTACAATATGCAAAATGAGATTTGAGTTTTATTTTGTAACTTCCGACATATGCATCTGCTATGAACCAACTCATAATAGTATTGACAAATAATTCATGCACCCTAATTCCTATTACCTCAATTGTATGTCTCTCATCGATCATTATTCATATAAGATAATGTCAAATTCATTATTTCGACTAACAAAAGCACCAAGACTCTTAAGTATTGGGCACAATAAATGCATTGACATCTATGTGAAGAATGCGAGTAAAGACCTTACGCAAGTGGGAAATTTCAGCTCTTACGAGAATTTAAGACTTAGCAATCTCAAACTAATGGTTAAGATCATCCAAAAAGATCATTACTAACATTTACTCCCACTAAGCTTGTTTTTGGCACAATTGGCAGTAAAGGCGGTTTGCACCATGCCATCGACCTCCTCTGCCTCTACCTGCTCTTCCTCAAAAGGTATGACGACTTCCTTGTTTTTGAGTGTGAGATTGATTCCTGTTAAAGGAAGTAAAATTTGCAGAAGGGGGGGAACATTGAAAGAGTGAGAAACTGCATTTAGTTGTTCAAGTCTTGTCTCATGCATCATTAGACTGTATTACACGTCCTGTAGAGTTGAGTTTTTCATTGTGTGGGTTAAAAGAACCACCACTGAGTCATATTCATGTCCCAAACCATTTAATGCACTGAGAATTAATTCATGATCTGATACAGCATGTCCTGCAATCATAAGGGAGTCTCCAATTGTTTTTATCTTCTGAATATACTCTGAAATAGTTTGAGAGCCTTTTTAAATGGTTGATAGTTGCTGTTTGAGTTGCAGAACCCGAACCATTGATGTCTGGGCATATAAACTTTCCAATATTTTCCAGCATTCAAGAGAAGATGTAGAGTGATTTACCTGGCCAGCCACATCCTCACCTATTGTGGAGAGTAACCAACATAGGAGTAACTGATCTGATCGACGCCATAGACGATAATTAGGGTTGGTCACAAGCTGTGGAGCTTCTGTATTTGATGAGGCAGCTTCTGTGATAAACTGTGGTGGAGGAGAAACTTCAGGTGAGATATAGTCTTCTAATTCAAGTGCTCTAATTGCTACTATGACTTGTGCTCTCCAATTTATGAAATTATTCCTATCTAACTTAATTGGCAAATTGAAATTAAGTGTTTTTGCCAGGGCTGGAAAGTCTAGCAGAGGTGTGTTGCTAGACTGCCGAATGTGGGTGGAGGTAGAAGATGAGAAATCATGAGCCATTTGACGTTGGTCAAATACAAGGGCTCTGATACCATGAAGAATAAATGAGTACAAAGCAAAATGAAGAGAGACAGAATGTCTGTAAAACTTTCTCTTGTTTATTGTATATACAGTGAAGACAATATATACATGTTACATTGTTTGTAGACTATTCTAAATGTATAACAAAAAAGGAATTTGTTAGCTGTAGCTGGATGTTTGTTGAGAAGGAGATGTTTCACTGTAAACAGGTGTAGAGGACATTTTAGTGTGCTTGAGGGTTGTATTGGCAGATGGGCTTGGAGCAAGGATCTCTGGCCCATGACTTGACTCGGTATATGAGTTCTCGGGTTGAAGTGAATCCCTAATATGTTGAACTTTGGCATAAGGACTAAAAGATAGCAAGAAAATAAGTACTTGAGTTATTTTTTATTAATTGTTGTTTGAGTGAAAGTAGTTAGAAAAATCTTTTGATGAGGTTAACACAGGTAAGTCGTGTTATTGTGTGTAAAATTCTTTCATAAAAAGTGAGATTGAGAGATAATGTCAATGGTTGAGTGGTGTCGACTCAGTAAAGCCTTTAGTAAATCTATTTTACTTTCGTGAAAGTATTAAGCTGGGTGAGGGCCCCGCAGACGTAGGCAAGGTGTGTCGAACTACGTTACCAAATTTTTGATGTTTTTATTACTTCGTTTTTTATTACTTTTGTTTTCATTTGTGTCAGAGACATGCTCTATAAAATTGAAAATTTTACGAAACGACTACCCCCTTTGATTTTTCAATTGGTATAAGAGTAAGGTCACCGATTCAGAACTTAGTAACAAATTGGTGCAAATCCTAGTTTTGCAAACATGGCCATAAGAGAAGGAGCATCAATTATTAGGCTACCGTTATTGGACAATTTCCATTATCTTGCATGGAAATCACGGATAAAAATCTTTATTCAGGCACAGGGAATAAAAGCATGGAACTTGATGTTATATGACTGGACACATCCGATGATTACTGACGATAAGGGAGAGACAGTTCTAAAAGATCCATCTGAATGGACAAGAGTCGAAGAAGAAAGAGCACTTGAAAACTCACAAGCATTGCACACAATTTTTAATGTTGTTGATGAAGAATGATTCTTATTGATATTTCTTATTGATATCAGCCTGTGAATTGACCAAAGAAGCGTGGGATGCTTTGCAAATTATTCATGAAGGGTCTAAGTCTGTGATAGCGTCGAAACTACAGATGTTAGCTATGAGGTTTGAAGAACTGAGAATAGATAAAAATGAGACTATCGAAGACTTTTATGAAAGATTGCAAGATATAGTGAACCAGGCAAATCAATTAGGGAAAAAATATTCCAGTCTAAAACTAGTCAAGAAGACATTGAGATCACTACCTCTAAGATTTATTTTGAAAATTGCAGCAATCGAGGAGGCTTATGACATCAATGACTTGTCATTGGAGAAGGTGATTGGAATTCTTACAAATTTCGAAATGAATTTGTTGAGGGACAATCAAGAGAAGAATAAAGGATTAGCATGCAAGCTGAGATTGGTAAAGTCGTGAATGACTTAGAAGATGAATCTGATAAGAATGAGGATATAGAGCTATTAACATAAGAGTTCAGTAAGTGGATGAAGAGAGTGAAAAAAGACAGACCAGAATTTAGGCAAAAAGGTAGGAGCTCATCGAACAATAACTTCAAACAAGCCAAAACTCAAAAGGGAGAAAGAAAGATAAAGAGAATTCAATGTCATAAGTGTCAAGGTTTCAGACATGTATAAGCAGAGTGCACTAGTACCATGAAAAAGAGAAAAGGAAAATCCTATATGAGCACTTAGAGTGATAACGAATCCGAAAGTGAATATGGAAGTGAAAAAGAAATTATGAATAATGCTGCGTTAGTTACTTTGTACAGCAAAAGCCCAGTTACTTGTTTAACGGCAACTGAGAAGAAGTAATTGAAGACAAAAAAGGGAGTTGTTGGATGCATTTTTATCAATAGAATTAATGGCATTTCCCCTTAATTTTTGGATTAATTATTGGGTCTTATACATATTTTTCCTACTAAATTGTTTAGTTTATCTTAATCTGCATTTTTAATGGGTCTTGTTTAATTTGTAAGAAATATACTTGTTTTTTATTGAAAAAGACCGCAACAACAATTAATTCGAAGAAGGCAAATTTAAAAGCACAGGAGGTGAAGCATAAGGATTGAATAGCGTGATACACAAGGAGATAACCCACAACATTTTAACACATGAGAGCTGAGCTTTTAATTGTCTTGTCACAAAGCAGCATATCACACATAAGAAAAGAGAGACAGCTGGGAGGCATGTAAAAATCACTAAATCAGTTATAAAATGAAGACATAAGAGGCGGCGGCAGAACCCAAATCAGTGGAGAAAATAACGTTAAGCCAAGAGCAAGAGCATACCTTGGTGAGGACAGCTCAGGACCCATAAAAAGAAGAAACAAAAATCATTTAGAGGAGCTACGTTCATGCAGCAAAGAAGAGGAGAATCGAAGCATTTGTCTGCACCTAAGGTCAAAGGAGCTGGTGAAAAATAAGAAGAAAAACGTTACCTGGTTGGAGATAAGCATCACGTGGAGGCGGCACTTGAGGAATTAAATGGAGGAGCATTTGAAAGATCATGAGGCGTGAATATCAACAGCGCAACAACGCATACACGGACAAGCAAATTAAATGGGCAAAGACAAAAAGGCAGCAGACTTTTAATTGGAAAAAAGGAAGCAACGTGGAATTAATTGACAACAATAAAGGAGGAGATTAGCATGACTATGGAATGAGAGCATGAAATCTAAATCAACGCAAGAGAGGACACGTACATGAGCTAAGAAGATTTTGGGAATATAATAGAAGACGTGGACAACAATACAGCAGCGTGAGCTAAGAGGATTTTGGGAAAAATTAATTGTTACAAGCACATGAAATCAAGGGAATTGACGCAAATGAGCAAGAGGACCCAGCAGCAATCAAGGCAACAAAATGCTAAAGGAAATCACGTAGAACACAGCATGAGACACTAATGCAACAAGAGAGGAGAGGCGTGGATAGAAGATTTGCGTGGAGGCTGGGAATTAAATGAGACAAAACATTAGACACTAAATACAAGAGATGGATCATGCACCAGCCAACAGATGGATCACGCAAAATGCTACAAGGAAGCTTTAAAGATTAATTGTCAAATCAAGCAATTAAATGGAGGCATGTGGGATGTGAACAACAAAATAAAACAAGACAGCACATGCTAGGCGTGGGTAGAGAAAGACTCAAAATTCACGCAACAGAAGGCTTAAAATGAACAGCAACAGCTGTTGTGCAAACAAAGGAAATTAAATCAACGCTGGACAGCCAATTAATTGGGGAGAGAAGCAATTAAATCAAGAGTTGCGGCTAAGAAAATGAGCTAGAGTAGGTGGACCAAACAAATCAAGTGGAGGCTTTTATTTAATTATCTGATTGGTTTGATGAATTAAAACAGCAGAGGAAGGCAACACGTGGAAAGACAAAATCAATTTGGGAGGCTAGAGGCTGGCGGCACTTGCACAAGGAGCATATCACGAAATTGAGGGGAGCAATTAAAGCAAGCACAACACATGGAGGCGTGCTCATGTAACAACCAAGAGTAGAATAAATCACTTAGGTTGGTCAACAAATCACGTAAGAGGAGATGATATTATGGGGAATTGACACAAGTTGGGAGCTACCAAGCACCATTCACGCATAAGGGAGCCATTCACGTGATAAACTAAAAAAAGGGAGATAGCTCTTAAAGGCTACCGGGATTGGCTATCAACTGAACATCCAAGCATTAACGTGACACATCCAAGGCTCCAGCACTCACTCCATTTTTACTCAAGCTATTCACACACATCAAAAGGAAAGGGGGGCTGTCAAGTTCAAGCATTGAGGAGGACTCCAAGACCAAGCAATCACCATTTGTTCTTCTATTCTTTCTACTCATTTTATATTCATAATGCTTGCTTTTATTATTTTCATTGTTGCTACTATTATTATGAGTAACTAATCTTTTCATACTAGGATTTTAACCGAACCCTTGATGTAATCTCGGTTAATTGGTATTTTCTCCGTTTAATTTCTTATGCCCGTTTTTACTTAAAGGTTTGATTATTGCAATTTGTTCTTAATGCTTTTCATAATTTGATCACCTATGAAATTGATTTTCTTAATCTTTGTGTAACGTAACAAGGAGCAATAGATTTGAAAGAAAATTACAATAGCTTAGGATCACATTTGTAGTGATTTGTGTTTAGGATCGAGAGATACCTATCCACCCTAAGTAACCACATTAAGATTGATTCGATAAAGCTATCGTCGAATTATCACAATTTACCATAGAAATATAGGAAATTGGTTCGATGATTAGGATTACTAATGATCCGGGAGGGCTTAGTAGTTAATTTTGAATCTTAGGTTATCAAACTCAGTATAAGAATTAAACCGAAAAAATTTCGACACCGAGGTAAAATCAAGGGGGAAGTTAAGTTCCTAGATTTTCATTCCATCGATATTTCTTATATTTCTATCTTGCGTTAATTCTCGTTTTTATTTCAGTTTTTAAACCACAATCAATCAATCTTTTCTTTAATTTTTATGTTATTAGCTTAAGTTAAAAGTTATTACGAGTATTACTTTTTAACTAATTTGGTCTCTGTGGGATCGATATTTTTACTACTTGACGATAGAAACATGCACTTGCGTTTATCACCAACATGAGTAAATTGGAAAATTTCGAGATAAACATAAACCAATCAGCTCAAGGCTTGATCTCAAATTATGACAGTGATGAAAGTGGTTTAGGTGATAAAAAGAAGAACATTTACGAGGCTTACGAATTAATGTATGAAAATGGGTGAAAATATGTTTAAAAAAATGAAAGATTGAAGAAAGAGAATCTTTCCATGAAGAACACTATCCAAGAGTTAGAAAAGAAATTGATGTTGACGTCAGATGAGTTTGGTGAAGCTATAATGAAATTGGTAAGTACTGAAAAGGGATTGAGAATGTTGAATGGAGACATAGAAAAACTAGAAAAGTTAATGAAATTGGTAAGTACTGAAAAGAGATTGAGAATTTTGAATGGAGACATAGAAAAACTAGAAAAGTTAATGAAAATTGGTAAGGTTAAAGGGGATCTTCAAGGCATTGGTTATAAGGGTGAGTGCTCTAAAGTAAATGAGAAGAAAGATGACATATCCAGATTTGTCCAAGAAGAAACTTCAAAAAAGAATCGAAGATTTGTACCAACGTGTCATTTTTGCGGAGTTATCAGGCATATAAGGTTAAGATGCTACAAGATATTACAGATGATGTTTCAAAGGGGTCAGAATTGAAAATTTAGACACTCTCTATTAAATTTTCAGCAGCAACCCATGTTACCAAAGCACACTTGGATTAAAAAGGGTCAGTTACAGACACAAAGACATTGTAAAGGAGAAACAAGAAGCTGCCTAGATTCATAATTAGTTACTGTTTATAAAGAAACTGGTCAAACAAAAGACGAGTCAGTTACTTCAGAAGAAGAAACCGATAACAAAGATAATATGACAAAGAAAAAGATAAGGTTTGAATTCCTTCGAGAGGCACATGGACTATGTGCTTTACATTTTTGAAATATTTTTTGTGTTGTTTCTAAAAAAAGAAAAAGGAGGAAACTTTAAAAAAAATTGTCTTCTTTAGTTCTTTAGTTTTTATGTTGCTATTGTAGTCCCATCTTTTTATTAGTTTGCATTGTGACTTATATTTGGCTCCACTGAAGACTCTTCAACTCTCTCATAGGTATGAGTATCTCTCTCGGGTATCTCTCTCTCTTTCGGGCATATCTCTCAGTGTTTTAAATGGTGATAATTTGTCTTCTTAGAGTGCTTATAATTCTTCCGCTAAACCTACTACTGATTTTTATGTTTCTTTATTTGTTGAGATTGATTGTGTTGAAAGTATTCTTAGTCTTGACAATGTTTTGTTCCAAGGGGACGCATTAGATTGTTTATGGTAAGTGTACGATTCAAGGGGAGCTTTCAAGGTATATGCGTAATTATTCGTCATATTTTTTGGCATTTTTTTATCCCAAGGAGGAGAATTTTGGATGATTGGATAACTTGATGTTCTTTGAGACTTGATGTTTGACTAAGGGGTAGTATTTGTCATATAAATTGTGAATTTGATACTTATATATCCAATTATGTTATTTAGAGGGAGTTTCAAATATGTGTCAAAAAGGGAGAGATTATTAAGATATATAGTTTATATCTTTTTATTTTGTTTTGGCATCTTATTTATTAATTGGACATATAAGATATTAATTGTAGTTGTGACAAAATCCTACATAATATTAAAGTATATTATCATGTTGGTATTTGAATGGTGTACGGCTGGATTTTGTGGATAGAAGAAAAGAAAGGGATGAGTTTGTTGAGTGTTTAAAACTTGGATGTGGTTATTGCATGGTTAAAGAGGGATTCTTTTTGCTTGAGTGCATGTACACATCTCCATCTACAGTTGAAGAAAATCTGATGTTAGTGTGAAGTGAATTAACAGCGTTGTGGGCTAGTGTGGGAGTTTTGGAAATAAACAATGTAGTGGGGCTTGTGCGTTAATTGATTTATGGGAAAAATATAGCTGAAGTGAATATTGTGTGTGAGGGATATAAATAGTGTAGTGGGGCTTATGCTTTAAATGATTTATGGGAAAAACATAACTGAAGTGAATCATAGGTGTATGGGACATATAGTTTTGGGTGAGTTAATTGTTCATTGAAAAAATACTGAAGCAATTGCGCATTTCATGTGTGTGGCATTGAAGTGAGGTGAATTAATTGTTCAAAAAAACAGTGAGTGTGTGTGTGTGCAGTATTGAGCAACAGGTGTGTGTGTGGCACATAAGTGATGGGCGTTAATTGTCAATGAAGAAAATACTGCATTCGAGTGTATGTTTTGGAAGATAGCTGAACAACATGTATTGTCCAATATATGCTATGGTGAAGAGAGCCACGATGTAGTGAGTTAACATGTGCTACGATGCAGTGGCTTTGTGAGTGATTTTATTCAGACGGCTTCATCAATTGTCTATACTTCCATATGGTTTAATTGAAGCTGTTAAAGTTGGGATGGATCGTTTCAATTGAAGGATTATTTTCGAGAAGCAAAAACTATAAGGGAGTTTTTCTTTTATCTCAAGTATATTATTGTCTTTCAATTCTTAGTTGATTAGACGAGATTAACACGAGTCGATCGTATTATTGGGTGTGAAATTCTTTCACAGGAAGTGAAATTGAGAGATAGTGTCAAGAGTTGAGTGGTGTCGGTTTAATAAAGTCTTGGGTAAATCTATTATACTTTCATGAAAGTATTAAGCCAAGTGAGGGCTCCGCAAACGTAGACAAAGTGTACCGAACTGCGTTACCAAATTTTTGGTGTTTTTATTATTTTGTTTTTTATTGCTTTTGTTTTTATTTGTGCCAGAGACGTCCTCAGTAAAATTGGAAAATTTGCAAAATGTCTACCCCCTTCAATTTTTCAGATATAATTCAAAATGAACTTTTAATACCCTCATTTTCCTAATATCTGTTTTATGGTCATAGGTTTTGATGGAGTGAAAATTCATGTTGCTCATGGCCACCTAATTGATCAGTTTTTGAAAGATCAAGTAAATGACCGAGAAGACAAATACGGTGGATCTCTAGAGAATAGATGTCGGTTCGCCTTGGAAGTACTTGAACATAGGCAGAAAAGGAAAATAACAATCCATCTAACTAGGACTCCTATTCTGGTATAACTCTATTAAGAAACAAAAAACCAAAAAGGGTCTTTCAAAAGCTAACTATCCTTATCAAGTACTATCCTAATCTAATCTTCTATTATTTCTGATGTCAAACTAAATTCTCCAGCCTTCTCCAGCTTATTATTCATTACCCAACTTCTTCCCTCTTCTTTGATAAGTTCAACCCACTAAAGCATTCTTATCATTACTCCCCTCCTCGACATTGAGCTTGCCCTCAAGGTCGAATTCGGGATAAGCTTGTGTAAAAGCCTCTAACTCCTCTCAAGTAACATCGTTAGCTGAAGAACCAGCCCACTAGATTAGTAACTCCTGACGTCCCTTGTTCAACCGTGACTTCACCAACTGTTGTGGATCTCGCATTGGTGGTAATGAGGGAATGGAGTTGGGGGGATTACCTTTGAACTCCTTCAATAAAGAGATATGGAAGACATCAAGAGTACAACTCTTCGGAGGCAATTCCAATTGATAAGCGACGACACCTATTTTCGCCAAAATCTTGAAGGGTCCACAAAATTTAGGAGCAAGCTTGTTGTACTTGCATTTTGCAGCACTTTGTTGGCGAGAGGGTTGGAGCTTAAGTCACACCCAAGTCCCCGACTCAAACAACAACTCTTGTGGTTTAGTATCATGATAATGCTGCATTCATTGCTGTAAAATCCATCTCGCTCCTTCAATGCTTGGTCGATTGCCTCGACATTAGTGCTTCCTTCTATATAAGATAACAAACAGGGTGGTTCCTTGCCATAAACCACTTAAAATGGAGTCGTAAGAAGTGAAGAATAGTAGGAAGTATTATAACAATACTCTGCCCACGGTAACCAGTCTACCCAAGATTTCGATCTATCACCGACGAAACACCTCAAATACATTTCAATTATTTTGTTTATCACTTCAGTTTGGCCGTCAATTTGAAGGTGATAAGTATAAGACAAGGCCAACTTGGTACCACATAGACGAAAAAGCTCCTATGAAAATAAACTAGTAAAAACTAGATCCCTATCTAATACAATAGATTTGGGAAGATCATATAAGCGGAAAATACTTTCAAAGAATACATGAGCTACACTAAGGGCCTGTTTAGTTGGATGTTAATTAATGGAATGGAATGTAATAGAATGAAAGGGAATGGAATGAAATGTAATATAGTAAAAAGTTGTTTGGGAAGGATGGAAGGGTTCATAATGTAATGTAGTGAAATATTGTTTAGAAGATAGATGGAATGTAATGTAATGTATAATAAATGACTTTTATACCCTTTATATTAAAATGGTTGTTGCAAGAGATTTATTATTTTATTATTAATTATATAAAATATTAGTATTAATTATTTAATATATTTTATTTAATTTTATTTTATGTGATTTATATTAAAATAATTTATTTATATAAAATATATACAAACAATTAAAGAATATTTTTTACATATTTTTATTTTCATTAATAAATTTTTATTAAATTTATCATTAATTGTATACAATTTATTATTAATTATATAAAATATTATTATTAATTATTTATTTTATTCTATTCTATTCTAGGTGATTTATATATAAAATAATTTATTTTTATTTTCATTTATATAGAAATATATACAAACAATTAAAAATAATTTTAAATATATTTTCTATTTTCATTAATACAAAGTTTATTTATTTTTAATTATATACAATTTATTATTAATTATATAAAATTATTATTATTAATTATTTAATAAATTTTATTATATTAAATTTTATTTATTTATTTTATTTATATAGAAATATATACAAATAAGAATAATTTTAATATATTTTATTAATGAAAATAGAAAATATATAAAATTATTATTTAATTGTTTTATATATTTCTATATAAATAAAATAAATAAATAAATTTTAAATATAAAATTTTATATTTTATTATTAAATATATATAATTTATTATTATTATTATAAAATATTATTATTAATTATTTAATAAAATTTATTATATTAAATATTAATATATACAAACAAGAATAATTTTAATATATTTTTATTAATGAAAATCGAAAATATATAAAAATTATTATTTAATTGTTTTATATTTCTATATATATAAATAAATAAATTTTAAATATAAAATTTTATATTTTATTATTAAATATAAATAATTTATTATTAATAATATGAAATTATTATTATTAATTATTTAATAAAATTTATTATATTAAGTATTACTATATTCTATTTGATATGTTAATATTATGATTTGGTCAGAGTTGATATTAAGAAGAATTATTGAGGGTATATTAGGTAGTATGTATTTATTAGGTTACGTTCCATCCTAAACCCCCCAAATTGAAGGTTTCTTATTTTCACTGTTTAGGATGGAATGGAACGTAACATGAAACCCTCCGCTTCCATCCTAGTCCATTCCATTCCATTATAAAACTTTCAAACAAACGATAGAAGTTTGTTACGTTCCATTCCATTCCATCCCTAACCCTCAAAACAAATAGAGCCTAAGAGAAAAATAAGGATGAGCGAGAGGCACAAAATGAGTATATTTAGAGAATCTATCCACGATCACTAGTAATACAGATTTACCTCCCACTTTTGGAAGTCCATCTACGAAATCCATTGAAATATCCGCCCAAACACTCTTAGGGATCCCCTCGTGTGCCATATTGTGAAAATGGTTAAGGATCATCTGAATTAATGGTGAATGAGGCAGTAAATATACTCAGTCAGTGTAGATTATCAAGTCATCTTCCACTCTCCATTCGGCCTTTGCGTGGCCTGCAACAATCTGTTGATATAGGTATCACAGTTCTGCCACAGTGGCAATTTCCTCTTTTTTTTTTATTACACAAGGGGGTTACAAAACTAAATTAAAGCCCATGGGTACAGAGCGCCCTGCTCATCGCTGCGGAGAAGCTCCTGAATGCCAAAAGGAGGCTCGGTGAGTAGATAGAGACTCGGACTGCATACCCTAGCAAGTTGAGCTAGGTTGTCCGCACACTGGTTGCCTTCTCTGTACACATTCTGCAGTTGAACAGTCCACTCTCGCTGCAACAGCTGGTGCACACCTGTCACCAAAACAGATAACTTAGTCAGTATCCCGAGGGAAGAAGAGAGCAGATTAATAACCTCAAGGGAGTCGACTTCTAAAATAACACGTCGAAAGCCCATGTCTCAGGCCAGCTGGAGCCCCGAGACGACTCCCCATAACTCCGCAGAGAGCGGTGAACCACCTTTCGAATCTTTGCTGAAACCGCCTCTCCACTTTCCATCTCAATCCTGACGGACCCCAGAGTAAACCACAGGGAAGCCGGGTTAAATGGCGTCATCAGTGTTAACTTTCACCCAACCCTCCCTAGGCTTCTGCCACCCAACGCAGGTACCCACTGGTAAGGCCAGTGTAGGAAAGACACACTTCTCCATCATCCGGGCGTGGGCAATTTCCTCTTTAATTGAGTCAAATAATGCAATTTTCAGCTGGGACAAGGCATTCAACTATCCCTCTTCCTCATTTCTTCAAGATAATGCATCAATGGCAACATTAAGTTTCCCTACTTTGTATTCCACCCTGAAATCATAACCCAACAATTTACTCATCCAATGTTGTTGAGGAGAAGTTGTTAATCTCTGTTATAAGAGAAATTTAAGATTGTAGTGATCAGTCTTAATTAGAAATGCCCTCCCCCATAAGTATGGTCTCTAGTGTGAACACTTTGATCTCTTCAAAATGTCCCAAATATGCCACTTGTTTTTTTTTCCCAAAGGAACACTTTGATCTCTTCAAAAATAAGTGGTGGGCAAGCAGTGAATCAAAAAAAATACTCGAATATGTTGCATATGTTCTTCCCATGTCCGACTATAGATTAAAAAAACAAAACGAATCGCCTTAGATAAGAATGAAATACCTCATTCATTAGAGCTTGAAAGGTTGATGGAGCATTAGTTAAACTAAAGGGTATAACCAAGAACTCAAAAGTGACGATGATGAGTTCTGAACGTGGTCTTCTCCACATCTTCTTTATCCATCCTTATCTGGTGGTAGCTTGACCTCAAGTCTAACTTAGTAAAAAATTTCGCTCCATATAGTTCATCTAGTAACTCGTCGACCATTGGAATGGAAATTTTGTCTTTCACTGTTGATCATTCAATGCACGATAGTCAACACAAAATTTTCATGTTCCTTCCTTCCTTCGGACTAGTAGTACGGGTGAGGAGAATGGGGATCTACTGGGCTGGATGATACCTTGATTCAGCATCTCATCACATTGTCTTTCAATCTCTTCCTTTTGTAAAAAAAGTTAACTATACGGTCTCACACTGAATGGTTCTGCCCCCGGAATGAGAGTGATTTGATGGTCACAAGTTTGAATATGAGGGAGTCCAGTTGAGTCCTGAAATAAGGCAGAATTTTCCTCGAGAAGTTGATGCAATTCGACTTGTTCTAATCACTACCCTGCACGATATGCAGTCCCAACTTAGCGTGTTGCAGCTACCCCTGCCATTGAAAGCTTCTCCCTTCCACGTTAAAACTCATAGTAAGTGTAAAGAAATCTCATACGATAGAGCTAAGTGTTTGCAGCAACTTAATTCCTAAAACTACATCAAATCCAGCCAAAGGTATAACATAAAGATCAACACAAAATAATTCATTATAAACCTTAAAAGATACCCCTTTGCACATCCCTTGGCTTGGTATTTTACTCCGTTGGCTACTGTCACATTCAGCTCTTATCGTCCTTTCACAGCCAGCCCAAGTTGCTGAGCCAACTTTTTCCTTATGAAATTATGGGTACTCCCCGAATCTACAAGTACCAACAGTGGCCACTCATTAATTTCAGCCTTAACTTGCATTGTTTGAGTGTTGTTTGTTCCTAACATGGCATGTAATGAAATTTCTGGTGCATCAGCCTCTTCTTCCTCTGTTGTTTCCTCTTCTTTCTGTACTACTGCTATCTAACATAACATTTTGCACCTATGTCTTGCTGTGTACAGCTCATCACAATTATAACATAGGCCTTTCTCCCCTTTTTTTCTACCATCTCAGCTCAGGTAAGCTTCCTCACAAGAGATGTTGTCCCGTTGCTAGAACTTACAGATGATATTTTATTATCCAAACTGCCCTTGCTGCCTTGGGAGGTTATCGGTATAGCAAAGGAGTTTTGTTGCTTCCAAGAGTTCCACGAGGTGGTGGTTTTCTTGCTTCCCATGCCTTGTGTAAATTGCATCTTCGTCTCGTATGCTCTTGCCAAGTTCAAGGTAGCCCCCAAATTAATAGGATTCTACATTTTAACATCAAGCCTTAGTCCATCAATAAGTCCAGCTGTAAATAAATTAACCTCAAGATCTTTAAGAAAGCCCACTGTCCTTTCGAACAAAATCTGAAATTGATTTTGATACTCCTCCACACTCCCTATTTGTTTCAGATTTGCTAGCTCCCCAACTGGATTATTGTTGAAATGGGGTCTAAACCTCAAGTTACAATGTTTATTAAACATGTCACAACGTAATACTAGCTCTTCTTGTTTGAATTGAAAATACTGCAATTGTGCCTACCCAATTAGGTAGAAAGTCGCCAATCTAACCTTCTCATCTGT
This sequence comes from Erythroxylum novogranatense, assembly GCA_029891385.1. NCBI lineage: Eukaryota > Viridiplantae > Streptophyta > Magnoliopsida > Malpighiales > Erythroxylaceae > Erythroxylum > Erythroxylum novogranatense. The sequence goes on from CM057230.1 coordinate 88,280,177, forward strand.
CGGTGTCCTTTGGGCCAAAAAGAACTGCTCGTACCTATGGAGCCACCCTAATGGGTCTTCAAACCCATCGTATGTAGGAAATTCCATCTTGGAATAACGTGGCACTATGTAAAATCCTGAACTCCCTTCATATCTTTCTTCTCCCCCATATGGCACTGCCTTACTGTTGCTCTCAACTCCTCTTAGTCCTTCCCTGCTCCTCTCTTGGCCGAACCCCTCCATCATTGGAACTAAGCAATCGAACTTTTCTTGCTTCTCCATAAAACGTTGATCTACATGTTGATATAGGGTTATCAGCTCTAGAGTGGAATTATTAGCATTGTCTATGACGACCGGCTTTAATACCAAGTTGGTAAAAGCCCTACTATATGATCTCGTCACTGGACGATTAAGAGAGAAATCCAACTCCCTTCCCTTATTGCTATTCTTCCCTTTGGAGAAAGAACCAATGTTGAATGAATATTAGCTAACTCTTGACTAGGGATGGCAGTGGGTTTTCAACCAGATTAATATCTGCACTACCCGATCCAATGGATTTGGATTTGGACAATAAATCGTAAAAACCGATGGATATGAATATGGATATGGGTTGAGTCATAAAAAATGGATATGGATATGAGTTGAGTAAAACCCGAACCATGGATACCCATATCCTACCCCTTTTTTATTAACTCTATTTTTTCTTGAATATTTATGGTTAAATATAATAAAATATTAAAATTTGATAAAAGAAACAACTTTAAAATCTCCACTTTACTCCTCAGTACTCACATTTTTCATCATATTTTATTTTTCTTATAGGATGATAATAATGCAAACGATATGGAGATGGAGTTTTGAATGTTTTAGAGTTCACGCAAAGACAATTTGAAGCTTTAGTTATTTCAATCTTTGTTTCAGTTCTAAATTGTGAAAAATGTATGTTGTCTTTGTACTAAATATTATAATTTTATTATTCCAATTTTATGATTTTTAATACATACAAATCAAAATATTGACTTATTATTATTAAAGTTATTTTGATTTGGGCGTTAAAAATCTACTCTTTATATTTTTATTTAGAAGTTATATTTTATGTGTTATCTGACCCGATGGATATCCAAAACTTCGAACAACCCAATGAATTTGAATATGGGTAGTAAATCGTAAAAACCGATGGATATGGATATGGATATGAGTTGGGTCATAAAAAATGAATATAGATATGAGTAGAGTAAAACCCGAACCGAACCCTACCCATTGCTATCCCTACTCTTGACAAAGCTAGTTGAATAAATTATAACTAAAGTAACTAATGTTTTTCTAAAATGATTTTGATACCTTTATTCATTGATAATTTTGTTGTTATATAGGCAAAAAAAAAAAAGCAATACATCTAACTAGGACTTCTATTATGATAAAACTCTATTAATAAACAAAAAACCAAAAAGAATCTTTCAAAAATTAACTACCCTTATCCAAATATTATCCTAATCTAATCTTCTATTATTTCTCCTACCTAACTAAATTTTTCAGCCTTCTCCAACTTTACAGTCGTTACCCAACTTCTTCCCTCTCCTTTGGTAAATTCTACCCAAAAAAGCAACCTTATCACTCTGGTCGCCACATGGCTGAAGCCCGGAATCATACGATATTGCCTACTGCCACATGGTTTGTACAAAAGTGGGAATAATTTTCACTGTTATTGAATAGAAAACATAAAGCCATATATAGCCTATTACAAGATAAGTTTAAATCTGGAAATATATCCAGATATATCTAATCTAATCTAATCTGATCTTATCCCTTAATTTAAAGGATTTGAACTTATTCTATAAGATCTATATACGACCTATCTATATCTCAATATAATCTAGATACAATTGTATAGTATTTGTAAAAGAATATTAGTATATCACCAACACTCCCCTCAATGGTGAATAGATATTGATCATTCCCGACTTGCAACTAAGTTCTTCAAATCGACTCTTGCTAGTGCCTTGGTAAACACATCTGCAACTTGACTTTGGTTGGCACATAGGTAAGATCAATTAATCCATATTCCACTTTCTCTTTGATGAAATGACGATCTATCTCCACATGCTTGGTTCTATCGTGATGTATAGGATTCCTTGCAATCCTATTGTGGCCATGTTATCACACCACACTTTCATTTGAGATCCAATTGTGATTTGTAATTCTGCTAGGAGCCTCTTGATCCATATTCCTTCACATATTCCAAGTGCTAAAGCTCTATAATCTTGCTTTGCGCTTCTTGCTACCACCGGTTGTTTCTTGCTTCTCCAGTAACTAAGTTGCTCCACACAAAGGTCTGATAGCCTATTGTGGACCTTCTATCGATTCTGAGATCCGGCCCGATCGACATCTGTGAAAACTTCAATGCTCCTTACTCCCCCTTTCTTAAAGAATAACCCCTTTCCGGGTGTCATTTTCAAGTACTTCAGGATTCTATACAATGTCTCCATGTGTTCCTCTTGAGGATTGCTCATAAATTGACTAACCACATGACGGAAAACTAATATCGGCGAGTATGGGATAGATAAATTAGTTTTCCACCGATCTCGATATCTGCCGGTGTCCTTTGGTGTACCACCCTCTTTAAAACTTAACTTATAAGTTGATTCCATAGGTGTTTCTGCTGGCTTTGCACCTAGCATTCCGTTTCCTCTAAAAGATCAAGTATACTTCCTTTGAGACAACGAGATACCTTTACTAGATCATACCTCCATTCCAAGGAAATATCTCAAGTTACCCATATCTTTGATTTCAAATTCTTGAGCCAGAGAATTCTTTAGCTCCTGTATACCTTCCCAATCATCACCTGTAATGACGATATCATCAACATAGACAATAAGGATAGTTATCCTACCACTAGTCAAACGCCGAATAAATAGGATGTGATCAGCCTGGCATTGATAGTAATTAAGATTCTTCATTGCTCTTGTAAATCTCCCAAACCATGCTCTAGGTGATTGCTTCAAGCCGTACAAAGACTTTTTGAGTTTGCATACTCTCCGAGGATGGTTGTTTCTTCCTAATCCTGGTGGCAACTCCATATACACCTCCTCTTCAAGATCACCATTCAAGAAGGCATTTTTGACATCAAGCTGGTATAGGGGCCAGTCTAGATTTGCAGCTAGTGACAATAGAATCTTAATTGTATTGAGTTTGGCTACAGGAGCAAATGTTTCTTGGTAGTCAATCCCATGTGTCTATGTAAATCCCCTAGCCACAAGTCTTGCCTTATGCCTGTTAAAACTTCCATCTGAATTGTATTTGATGATAAACACCCATTTGCATCCCACCACAGTTTTTCCTTGTGGTAAGTCTGTCTCCACCCAAGTCTGATTCTTCTTAAGTGCACTTAGTTCATCATTTATTGCCTCCCTCCATTTAGGATCCTTGATAGCCTCCTGAAAATTATGAGGTAATTTTTCAGTGGATAAGCGAGCAACAAAGGTCCGAAAATGGGAGATAACTTTATTATAAGAGACAAAGTTGTTGATTGGGTGCCTTGTACATGATCTTACTCCCTTCCTTAGTCTTTATAGGCCAACCCAACTCCTCAAAATTTGTAGTAGGTTACGATTCATGACCTTGCTCGAGAAAGTATGATGGATTTCTCTTGTCCATTTCCATTTGCTACTTGATGTTCATTTTCTTGTGTTGTACCTTTCTTCTTGTGTAAAATCTGTATAATTTCTGGTTTTCCACCTAGTTTCGGTATCCTTCTCCTTATCACATTCACCATATTCAATGGCATTATTGTCTAGTTGGGGCTAGGATCTTACATCACGATGGGCTCGAAAGGGTTCTAAAGTGGCGATGTCGGTCCGATCTAATTATGGTCGGTGAAGAGGTGAAGAGGTGAAAGAAAAGGTATATTTTACAGGATAGTGTATCGGTATGCCATCATTATCCAAAACAACCATTCACTCTCACAATTCTCCCCGAATGGGTGTTTTGGGATAATAGGTTGATTCTCAAAAAATGTTACATCCATTGTTACAAAGAATCGGTTGAGAGTAGGAGAAAGCACTTGTAACCTTTTTTAGTAGAGGAATGGCCCAAAAAAATACACTTATGAGCTCGGGGTTCAAGTTTTCCACCATGGTAATTATGAACAAAAGCAACACAACCAAACACTTTGTGAGGTAGTTGATGAAGGAAGGAACCAAGGATAGGTTTCAAGTAATTTTGTAAAGGTGTAAGGAAACCCAATGTTTTTGAAGGCATTGATTTATTAGATAAGCGAAGTAAGAATAGCCTCTCCCAAAATAGTTGGGAACATTTGTAGTGAGCATAATAGAATCGAGCAACCTCAAGTAAATGCCTATTTTTCTCTCGGATACACCATTTTGTTGTGGTGTATTGACACGAAGTTTGATGTATAATACCATTGGTGATAAAAAGCTGGTCAAAGGCTTGACTTAGGTATTCTTTCCATTGTCACTTAAAAATCTGGACTTTTGTGTGGAATTGATTCGATATAAAGGAGTAAAAGTCCTTAAAAATCGAAAACTTCGCTTTATCCCTTATAAGGTATACCCAAGTCAATCTTGTATGATCATCAATGAAAGTTACAAACCATTTGACATTTTTCTTGGTTTTAATCCTTGATGGCCCCCAGACATCACTATGAATGATAGAAAAAGGTTTAGTGGGTTCATAAGCACGAGGAAAGTAGGAATTTCGTGTATGTTTAGAGAGTTGGCAAAATTCACCTTTGAAAAGATGAATCCTTATTATTGAATAAAGTTGGATATAATTGTTTCATGTAAGATAAACTAGGATGGCCTAACCTATAGTGCCAAAGTGCGATTTCGGTGTTGGATGACAAAGTAGCATTTGCTTTACTCCCATTTGAGCTATCAATGTAATATAATCCATCATACTCCCTAACCGCCAATCCTCTTCCCGACTTCAAATCTGGAAAACACACCCATTAGAGTAAAAGTTAGTGTGCAATTCACTCTTTAGTAAATCTCTTCACGAACGATAAGTTGCACTCGGATCGGTACATAAAGGACATTGGTTAGAACAAGTTCATCAACTATTATAACAGTTCCTATTCCTTCAACCTTAAGAATCATCCATTTGCTACCTTAATGTTCTATGACCTTGACAAGGCGAATATCAACAAATAGATGTTTATCACGGTCATATGATCATTTGCCCTGAATCAACAATCCAAATACCACGATTTGGGGTTTTAACACCAAAGGCGGTCGTGTGTTACTGTATTCACCATATGACTCGTAGATACCACCTTTTCAACTTTTAGATCATACTTGCTCGAATTTTCTAAGTAGCTCGACCTCCTCCTTGCTCACCGGTACATTCTCACCTTCGCCTGTCATTTCTATCAACTGCATAGCTTTTGCTCTCTGCTCGGTTCTATTTTTGATTGGGTGGCTTCCGTGGATCTTCCAAAAGTGTCTCTAATATGCCCACTTTTACGACGATGCTCACACCAAAGCTTACTTGATTTTTCCTTGATTACGGTCCAAGAGTTCCTTGGCGACCATAGGCGAGGATTCAGAACCCATTGTTGTTTAGAGTCCCATGTATCGGTTGTCTTCGCTTTCTTCACACTTAACAAGATTGATTGCTCCATGATGTTTGGGAGTGGATGGTAGCCATGATTACGCCACGAACATCATCATAAATTGAGTTTAAGCCAGAGAAACTCATACACTCGTTCCCTTTCCACAATCCTCCTGTAGCGATTCAAATCTTCATTGCACATCCATTGGTGAGGATCATAAAGATCCAATTGTTGCCATTGTTTCACCAATGCTGTGTAGTATTGAGTCACTGTCTTCTCTCCTTGCTTGGTCTCTCTCAAGAAACTCTTAATCTGGAACAAGGCAACAGTATTTTCGATAGTAGAATAGGTCAGTTTGGCATTCTCCCAAATTTCTTTTGCAGATGTGACTAGGACAAACTGCTCGCTGACTTCCAGGGTCATTGAGTTGATCAACCAACTCATAACAAGGTTGTTTTCGGCCATCCAAGTCGATATTTTGGATCCGATGGGTCGACGCAGACAGTGGCGATTCTGCTTAAGTATTTGTCTTTCCTCTCCTCTTATGAACATGAGCAAGAGTGAGACCATGGTAGGTAATTATTCCCATTCGATCTATGATGACTATCTTTGATTTAGGAATTATCGGTCTTTGCTTACGGAGAGGATGGGTTCGATGCTAATAGAGCCACACCGATGAGCGGTGAGATTTCCTCGACTCGACTGCATGGCTCGATCGTCCGAAAGAAATCATTCCCTAGTGTTCTGTTCTGGCTTTGATACCATGTACAAAAGTGGGAATAATTTTCACTGTTATTGAATAGAAAACATAAAGCCATATATAGCCTATTATAAGATAAGTTTAAATCTGGAAATATATCCAGATATATCTAATCTAATCTAATCTGATCTTATCCCTTAATTTAAGGGATTTGAACTTATTCTATAAGATCTATATACAGCCTATTTATATCTCAATATAATCTAGATAGAACTGTATAATATCTGTAGAAGAATATTAGTATATCACCAACATGGTTGAACCAAGAATGATAAAAGTGGCAGAAAAGAGTATTCGTAGTCTTCTAACTATGAAAAAGGCATTCAGAGACACATTTATAATTGCTGGAGGCTATGACAGGGAATATGGCAACCAAGCTGTTATTGAAAATCGAGCTGAGCTTATAGCTTTTGGCCGTTTGTTCTTGGCCAATCCTGATCTGCCTAGGAGATTTCAGCTTGATGCTCCTTTGAACAAATTCAACAGAGAAACATTTTACAACAGGACCTTGATCCTGTCGTAGGCTATACTAATTATCCATTTCTTGAAGAAACCGGATATATATAGGTTTCTATCTTTCAAGCTTTCTTCACATTTTGTCCCTATCTTTAACAGTAGAGACTCTCCTATATTAAATTCTGTGTTCCTCGTCATTTACGATTGGAACTTCAAAACATGAGTCAGTCCAAAATAGGTAGTACTTGTATGACGCTGGAATGTGAGACGTTAAGACACAGGTGGAGATTTAAAAGTAGAAAATGATACTTCATCCATCAATTTAATGCATATAAGAACAGATTTACAAAAATTGGAAATTCGCATGACTTCACATCATTCACCATCTGCTAACTTGTTCATCAATATCCATAAATTCGCCAGTTGCCCTGCCAGAACATAATGCAACAGCTCATTAGCTTTTGTTCTTGCCATGTCAAATACCAAAAGAATAGAACACAGTCACACCTACAATCAATTTGGCAAGTCAGAAATAAGATCTCCAGACACCAAAAAAAATATAGAACGTGTAATTACAAAACATCATTCTCACTTCTGTTAGAACCACCAGAACAGTGCATACCTATTGTATGACAAGAATGCATCACCTATATTTCCAGCCAGCTTGTTTCGTACCTTCCGTACACAAACCTATTAAAACAAAAGGTCGAATTAAGATTTGTACCGTGAGTAATTATTTTCCTTTCATTTTCCCTTTTCTTTTTAACATTTTCTTGACATGTAGCATGCAGAAAGAGCTTGAAGAGGGCATAAGAGGACGGTGCCCATCTTTGCCCATGCGCAAAAGCTTTCAAGCCAGTTTCCTAGGAAAGTATTTGATTTCTAAAATCTGATGAGAGGAACAAGCTACACATTTGTATTGATTTATACACATGAACAAGAACATGCCCAGAAGTCTTTGTAACCCACCTGTACACGATCGATAGGCCCAGCATCAGGATCTCTGTTTCGATGAATAACAATACCATTGTCACACTTGTTGATGAAATGTGCACTACCGCTTATGTCATACAAATTAGGAGGAGCCCCGACCCAATTATGCAACTGTAGATCAACAAATAGAAATTGCAGGTCAGTGAAGGCGAACGCTGGTCACTGGAGGAGAAACGAAATCAAGAAACTTCGAGTTCAGCCAACCTGTCTTGGATGAGCTACAAACCAAATATGACAAGAATGATGCTGAGCAAATCGTTTGATTAGCGTAAGCATCTGACTTACATACTCTGTTTCAGTCCTGTCTTAAAACAAAATGTCATGTCAAGAAGGTATGCAGATATTCAATTTCCAACCCAAAGAATGCAGGTGAAAAAAATTTCCAGCACCAATTACTATAGTTTCTTTTTGATGATTAGAAGGAACTCATTCCAACAATTAAATTGTTGGCATAAAGTCATTTCCAAAAAAGTAACCAAATTTGAGAAACATGTAAAAAGAATAATTTATTTTCCTGCATTCTGCTGAATTCTGCATCCAATTAATAAGATCAAATTCAAGTTTTCAATAAACAGGTGACAAGAATGACAGGAAGAAAGCATTTGTTAAATGCTGAGATAAAACCAACTGAAATTCATTAATCAGGGAAAAACAAGGAAATGACAAACATAAAAGAAGTTAATTGGAGAATATTAGAAAAACTGCAAAACATCAAGCAATAAAACTGGAAGTGAAGGAAGTATTCAGATCACAAATGCAATCTTCGCTTTATTTCAAAAGTGATTATCTTAATGTAAACACACCCGCAGACTTCAAATACTTAAAATGAATACAAATCATTTAAATTTCTACACTTAAGTTACACCATGTGTATGACAGACAAATGATGCAATTTTACTGAGAACAGTGAACAGCAGTAAGAGACAAAAAAAGAACTTTCCAAATGCATTAAATAAATCTGACAGATAGACTAAAACAAATCCAATTGCATAACTACTTTCAAATAAAAAATGCCCCATCCAGCAAAAGCATATAGAAGCAAAGAATTCAACTAAGTAGAGTGCATCTTCAAAACAAAAGGGCACAACTGCTTGTTACAAGATCATAACAAATAATTCCTCAGCAATTTAAATGCCTTCAGAAAATTTGAAGAATTTCGTCCAAAAACTCAGTTCTATCAAGGACAAGAATGGTTTTAAACGTCAAAGTTAATGAGGAAGATTATCCCTCGCCAACAACAGAGGAACCAACAGAACATTCAATGACCAAGAGTTCATAATGAGTGATAGCACCCATGACAATAGAAAGAATCAGGATGACTAAGCAAGCAATATCTAACAGCAAACAGATGATAGAACTTACCAGCATAGCTTATATTTATATGAAATACTATATATATATATATATATTTATATAGAGGGAGTATATCAAAACATCACATCAAAAGTCAAAACCTTACATGTGATGATGACGTTGATGATCAAGCTCATTGTAAGGGTCAATCACAAGTCCCCGCACCCCATACCTTAAAACTGCTACTCTTGCAAGATTAAGGACCCATTTTACACTTGGAAGTTGATCATCTTCACACCTACATATGTAAAGAAACAAAATAATAATAATAATACATTAATGCGCTCACAGAAGATCAGAGACACGTCATCAGCACCTAGATCAGACTGAACATTTTAAAACTTGAATTGAAACAAATCATTTCTAGTTCCCTAAATAACCAAAATGGAAACCTTTGATGCTCATCCAGCAGGGTTTCAATTAATTTGTTGGACTACAACTTTTTCTTCAGGTTCATTGTGCTGATTTAGCATAATTGTTACTAGTTTGTTGAAGAAATATTTTTCTTTAACACTAAACAAGTTGAAATGTCCTTGGTTTGTTCGAGGGATTTCAGTTTTCTCTTTCAGGTTTCTTACTGCTACTGAATGGGTGGGCTGTCATCAGTTTGATGAAGATAATATAATTGAAGGGAAGCTCAAAATGTCTACAAACGAGGCTGACATAAAAATTATTGGTAACAAGTTGAACAATTAGGATATTAATGCTCAAAACTTAAAAGAGTATCCCTATATATTATGTCTATACAGACCTACTATGTATCCTACATCAGAATAGTACCAATAGTTTTATTACCCTGATATTTTTAAAGACAAGCTAACTCCTAATTACAGTTGACCCATTCAACTGAGTCTTGCTTTTTTGAGGAAGCAAAAAAATTAGAATAACAGAAAGATTGGAAGTGGCATCCAGAATTTGGAATATGAAACATTTTTAATACAATTTTAACAAAATGCCTGATTTTTTAATACAATTTACCCTATTTTTAATGCTCTTATGGGTACTGTTTACAAGTAAAAGATGGACCACTTGGATTAAAATCAAAGATGCTACAATATCAAATGCCCCTTACAAGAAATACTGCATCAAAAAATTAAATCATTGGGAGAAAGTTCAAATAACCATCCAACTTTTACTCGGAAATAGAGCATAGCCCCTTGCATTCTAAAGTGTTCAGTTAACACCCATAATCTTATAAATTGGAACGATAACCTTATTTAGACGAACCATTAATGGAAGTTGTTAAATTTGAATAATGTGGTGTAAGATTTTTATTCAAATAGAGTGTAAGGGCTACTTTATATCATTTCCACTTTACTTTAAACCATAAGAGCTAGCTGAAGTGTATCGGGGAAATTCTAGAGTACAGCTCACCTTATGAGATAAAATGTATTGTTCAACCACTGTTTCCCCTGTTCTAACTCCTCAGTCTTCATTCGTTCAATTGATCCTCCATAGCTATGAATGGCAAGGAGTGTAACAACAAAATTAATAATAGTGGTACAATTTGGGAAAAGAATCACATAAGAATTAGAAAAAAAAAATGACAATCCAAAGGATCAAGAAGAGAAAATAACTCTGAACCCACCCTGCGTCAAAGAATGGCTTCTTAATGTGTTTCTCCAAAAGTTTCCGTGCATGATCTCGAACCTATAATGTAGGCAAATAAGGTAGAATAGACACAAATATTGGTCAAATTAGAAATATCAAGGTTGTAAAGGTTTTACAACTGTTGAATAATATTTGCATCCACAAGACCTTATTCTCCAAAAGGCAAAACCAGGTTTAAAGGCCGACCTTATTCTCCATAGAGCAAAGTGCAAACTTCCAACCAACAGTTCTGTTCAGATTAACTAAGAGAGCATCAATCCATTCACTTTTGCCTGAATTTGGGACACCAGTTACGATAGTTAACTCTCCTGGTACAACCTGATCAACAGACATAAATCCAAGAACTATGAAAACCCTTTAAAACCAGGCCACATGCACAGGGAAAGGGGGATAACAAATATAGAAGAATAGAACATTTGATAATGGAATGCCATCAGGCATAACGTAGTTTTTCAATTAGAAACGAACTCTGATAAACAAGATGGTTGAAGATTATGTTTTGGAACAATTGCAGGGTTCATTCTTATCCGTTGGTTTATAGTTCAGCTTCCCATAAGAAAATACTGGTCTAAGATTACGGCATTCTCTCCTGAGAATTTGATAGAAAGAAAGAAGCAAGAGACATTTTGAAAAGTAGGATTAGGAATCTTCATGAATGAAGACAAATAAAAAGACATGAGTCAACTAAAAGATACTAAACAACATAAAGATCACACAGAAACAGAAGCTAAAGCCAGCAGGCCACGGTATACCAAGGTGGTTGCTAAGCTAAAAGATTATAGAACATGATGAGTAATTAGGTCCATGGACAATTCTGAAGACAAGAATTCACCTAGAAAAGCCACCTTTAATGAAAATCTTCCTTTCTTCCCCATTATAAAAACTATCGTCTCTTATAGATGGGCTCATATCCCCCTAACAGTTGTTTCAGAAATCACACATCCTCAAGTACAGCTATTAATAAAGTAAGAAAATAGGGAAAGCACCTATCACTTGTCAAAAATCTTGAACCACAGAATTAACATCACTGCCTTCACTCAATAAAATTTATTACAATCACAAGATAAACACAATATATATGCATAAGGCCTTCTCCAAACATACAAAACTTAATCATAAGATCAATATATCACCAGATTCATTTAGACTAGAACTGCCACTCCAGCAAAAAAATATTTGTTTAATACATCCAGTTTTGCTGACCAAGATCTCATGTAAGGTACTGCAAATTCGTAGACGATACCAAAAATGGGTTTCTTACCCATTAGAGAGGAACAGAGAAAAGGTTCATAAAGAAGGAGCAAATAAAGCTTACATTGTATAACTCATTTAGCGCCCTCCATCCTGTTGATACACCAGATCCATATCCAAGGGACTGATTGTAAAACGCATCAATTTCATCGAAGTAATCTCTAAAGTTGAAGAGTCCCCGTATTGGAAATAACTCAGCATTTTCAACTACTTCCTTGAGTGCATCAGGGCCCATATACATCAAAACCTGATGATGTTACAGCAAATTCTATTTAGACATCATTCTTGATTTGTCAGCTTATCACTGGCCATCATGGAATCCAAATGTCTAGGGATTTCAATCATCGTTAACGTAATAAGTGCACAGATACGTCAGCCAATCATGCCTAACCTCATTTGCATCCTTAAAATGTGAAAATTCATTCTTTTTTGGCCATTTAACTCGCCAGCATCTGCATCCCAAAGTGAAACAGAGAATTTACATTAAGAAATTTATAAATAATTTTCTATCATGAAAAAGGACGATTTTCAGGCAGAATTGCAGACCTTTCTTTTCCAATTCGACGTGCAAGCTCTTCGGATAATGCTTGACCAGGCAGATCTCCATCAGTAGCAAGTATTATTCGAGATGCCTACAAAATAGATGTTTAAAATCAAAGACAATTGTACAAGGTAATGAGTTAAACGGCTAGAATAGATGTTAAACGGCTAGTTCTACATCTACTAACCTTGTTCAAGTACTCTTTGCAGTTCCAAAGATACTGATACTTGGTGTCCTGGCTTGACAATGAACATGGATGAAAAAAACAAATCAAGTCCACAATAACAGTGTAAACAAGCCATAGACTACTATAATGAATAGCGTGAGAAAATTATGCTTGTGATTAATTTACAAGAACTGAACTCGAATATGCAAAGCCTTGGGACTTCATTAACAATAACAAATTTTAGTCATTGATAGCCCAGAACTTTTTATAGTTCTTATTGATGAAGCACAAAAATATTTGATTTTTTAGTTTCAATAAAAACCATGTCACAAAATCCTGACCTACATAAGACTTTGCATGCAACTAGAGAAGTCATAATAATCCTGCCCTGCCTAAAGAATTTAAAAGACTCCTGACTGGCATCATTGAACACCATGTGAAGAGCATTTTAATAGGTACTCCCAATACAAACAAAAAATGAAAAATATTCTTAATGAATAAAGGTGACTTATGAGTGTGTTTGTCTACATGAAAGCACAGAGAAACTACAAGATGAGACATCAAACATCTCCAAATAGTAACATCTCAAAAAAAAATTATTTAAAAGGTCTAGCACTCATTCGTTGGTATTTATTCACATTACAAAAGAAATATTTACTTGATTTAGGTAGGTGGCCTACATACACAATGCTATTGCCATGCATGTATAAGCGTGATGCAAATACACTTCGTCTTTGCACGACAATTTACAACTTCTTATCCAATAAAAGGAAACAGTTTTTTTTATAACTGCAGTCTGCATCGATTACTGTATACCACTGAACAAATCCAGAACTTGGAAATTAACACTGACCTGATCCACAGGTGGCAATTCCTTTGGAGAAACTGATGGAGGCGCTCCATCAGGGACACTCACACAATTATGAAACCCAGCCTCCTCCATTGCAAGTTTATCAAATTCACCTTCAACCTATGCAGACAAACATAATAATTAGCATAACTTTATACTCATGAATAAGCAATTTCTCATAGACAGATACTCAGGCGTACTATTATTATATCCTCAGCTCCCTTTATGTCATCAAGCCCATAAAAAACTTTTTCAGCATCCTTTTCCTGAAACAAATGCACAATAACTAAAGGATTAAAAAGCAGAACTACAGAATCATTCTTCAGACAATTTTTAGAAAGAGAAGTTATGTATATGATGTGATATGTGTTTGTTGAATAGAACAATGTGAAAAAATCGGGGCAATCTTAGTTCCCAGTTAAGATATATAAAAGTCCAACTAGGAGCAGACATAAAGAACAACAAGTAGGGAGGACAAGAATCCTCAAGAAGTCCTCATCTCCAAGTGAACCTCCTCTATAACAATAAATATTTGCTTAGATATATGGCACCAATTGGAGAAGCTTAAAATGTTCAAAACAAGTACTCCGTATACAAACATACATGTAAAAGGAATTACTCAGTATAAAAACATACATGTAAAAGGAATTAGTAATTGGAGATTGAACATATGTCACGATACACAACGTAACACCAAATGTTAAGGTAAAGCAAGATGCAAAAGTAACACCCATAGAATAACCTGCCAAAATCTCTTTTGAATGTCCCGATACTTGCAGTTTACAATCACCCCTTTCCGTCTATAAGGAAATGCAATAACAAGCTGCACATGAACTGTTAAAAATTGTATGGTGGAAAGAATATATCAAATCTTCAGTGAACAAAAAATAAGCAGGAGATATTTCACCTTTTGTTAAGTTCTATATACTAAAATTCCAAGTCAATGCAGCAGGGATAACCAGTCTTGTATGCTTAACATACAGATCAATGTGTAAAGGAGATGCTTTGTTTTTCTCTTCTGAACCATTCCCAATGATACAGAGTTATTCATCCCATGGTTAAATATATTAACACCAGGTTCGATTTTTTCAGTAAAAATGCATCATATGCAGAATTGATTCAACAGTGTGGCCAAACCTTTCAATGTTTTCAGTTACAAAGGCAAGATAAGAACTAATAATCTTCTGTTGGATACTTTATTGCCAAACCAAAATCAAGTCAGGCCAATGTTATTCAAAATTCAGATTGACTAAAATCTCTGCAGACATACCACTGACAAAATCTAAATACCTTTATTGGTTCAGTAGCTTACCTGATCACCATCCCTTTTCTGCATAACTCCGTTTCTACTCAATGTCTCTGCTGATATTAGCCTCTCTTTACAGTATCCAAGAAGCTTAAAAATTCCAGAATCAGAAGTATAATAGTTATAACACATTCGGCAACAGCAAAAAAATGCACCATTAAAAGCTAAGGATAAGTGGAACGGCAAAATTCTCAACCTCTCGCACGTGCTGGGCACAATTTTATAGCACATGCATGGAATTACTCTGGAATTAACGATCACATCCAAGAGCATGAATATGTATTGATTCTAGCAAGGGATTTTAAACAACTATAAGAGCATCCAAAAGCACTCAGACAACCTGTGTAAGGAATGATGACAATTTATAGAAAGAAACTGAACTATAAGAAAATCTATATAAGAATAAGTTGAACTTGAGAAAAGGGAAATGACAGAGAGTGAGAGAAAGAGAAAGAAAACAAAGAAAGTGGTGAGCACGATATCCTAACCTAGTTCACATCCATGCCAATGATAACCTCAAATAGTGGGACTGCTTAGAGCAAAAAAGGCAGTCCATAAAATCAATGAAAGGAGCCTCAAGAAGCACCCTGTCCGATCATCATGGACACAACAAAAGAGTTACCAAACACCAGAAAACTGATTGAAAAGAAAAACCATAGCAACAAGCAGTTTCTACTGCATATAAAGAAATAAGCAACCCACATCTCAAGTAATAATATGTATATATCAATTACAAATGTAGGATAGACAATTGGAAATTAGTAACCTCGTCACATAGAGGTTCCAGTTCCAGACTTTTCTCTGTGAAATCTCTTGTCTGCTTAACTTGGGTAAGTTTTTTCATGCTATTTGTCAACTTTTTATCTGCAAATGCCTGCAATAAAAAGGAGTGTTTCCCAACAAGAGTTCCTACAAAATGTATGACGAACAAGTAACTTCATTTCTAATTTAGAGGATTAACCATCTCACCTTCATTCCTCCACTCCACCCACATTTTGCTCGGAAACAAATCCATGATGCATTATTCCTGACATTGAAAGAGTACTCAATTTGGTAAACTAAAGCGACAAATAAAGTATGGAATGAAAAGAACAACAGCTTACCCATCTCCACTGATGAAAAGAGAAAAGGACTTCTCCCCTGAGTCACCACCTTTACACTAGCAGAAATATAACAAAAAAAAATTACTTGGATATAGAAAATTGAGGAAGAGTTCAAGCACCAGATCCGAGTTGAAATATTATCAATCTTTTCCAAATGACAGTCAAAGTTTAAAGTACCCAAGCTATAATCAGTTTAAACTTTCAATCGCAGCTTGGTCGGGGAGTGTGAGAATTCTGTGTTACAGGTCTTCCAGGTATTTTACAAAGCTGAGAATGTAATCACAGACTCCCCCAATGCCGTAAATATCTAATGTCACTTTTAAATTCCTAGGCTTGGATGAAATATGAAACTACTAAATACTAAATACGATAACAAAATCAACACTTCAAAACAATTTTATTCCCAGAAGATAAAGATTATGTTGACATGGCAACATACGTTATCCCAGAAAGCTTACCATTGGACAAATTAAGCTATTGTACTGTCCAGGCTCAAAAGGGTCCACATAAACATGCATTTCTTCTAATTTTCGCTTCAAAATCTCCAACTTCATTTCTTTCATTTCTGGGTGTTCTTGGCGCGCTGAAAATAAGTCAAAGAAGTTGAGCCTCAAAAGTAATATTACAGTCTTAACACATACCTTCTGCATTTGTTCCTATCAAACCAAATCCAAACAAGACTAAAATAAACAAATAGAATAAAACCAAAAAGAAGGCAAAATCCCACACAACCAATAGACAAACGATTCTCCTGGAGTAAGTACCAGGTGATGGAACAGGTGTAAATGACACGCCATTAGTTTTAAGGAAAGAAGGCTGGATTCTAGAGAAAGGTTTGGAACAGAGCACTGGTAAAAGGCATGTACAGTAGTGATAAAGGTGCCTACTTGAAGAAGAAGAAGTGGAAGGTAAAAGGGGGGGGAAAACGAAGGGTTTGAGCAAGAATTTGGAGCTCATGGGATAAACAGTGTTTGAAGAGTTCAAAGACACGAACTTTCGAAGATGGCCGTGTGGATTGTAGTTAGCAAAGCGGAGCATCTTATTAGTGTTTCAGCTTCTCAAAAGGGTTTCATGGCTCAGGTCTGAAAGAAGAAGACGGAGGACGAGAGAGGCGTAGGCTTAGCTACTAGCTCTACCTCTGAGCCAGAGGGTTTAAGGGTGGGATTGTGAAGCTTTCCATTTGTCTTTTAGCCTCTTCGTAAATTCTAATTAGAAATAAATCGAAACCATGCATTACTGGGGGCTTTCTTTTGGCTCGAGGAATAGGTAAATGAGTCCGAGAATAGGTTATTGGTAAACAATAAAAAATGAGTGATCGGTTGGTAATTCTAATTATAAGGTAAATAATTTGATATTTAATTTTGAGAGAATTCTTTATACCTTCTACTGTAATTATAATCATAAGGTTAATAATTTGATATTTAATTTTGAGAGAAATTTTATACCCTATTTAGTAAAGGAATGAAACTCATTTTAGTAAAGATTCAATTTTAAAAATATTTTTAATACTAATTAATTAAATACAATTAATTAATTAAAATATAATTAATTAAAATAATAATATTAATTAATCAAGTATATTATAATTAATTACAATATAATTAATTAAAATAATATAATTAATTAATTACTATAATGAATTAAAACATAATTTATTTATTAATTAAAATACTGTAATTAATTAATTAATTAAAATATTATTATTTATTAAAATATAACTGATTAAAATATAATTATTCATTAATTAAAATATTGTAAGCAATTATTTAATTAAATTATAATTAATTAAATTATTAATATTAATTAATTAATTACATTATTATTGATTAAAATATTATTATTAATTAAAATATAATTATTCATTAATTAAACTATTGTAATTAATTAATAATTAAAATATTGTAATTAATTGATTGATTATAATATTTTAATTAATTACATTACATTATTTTAATTAATTAATTAATTAATTGAAATATAATTTATTCATTAATTAAAACACTTTAATTAATTAATTATAATATTTTAATTAATTAATTACATTATTTTAATTAATTAATTAATTACAATATAATTTATTGAAATATAATTTATTTATTAATTAAAATACTTTAATTAATTAATTATAATATTTTAATTAATTAATATATTGTAATTAATTAATTATATTATTTTTACAAATCAACCACTATCAATAATAATAGTAATCAACCAACCATTATAATTATATTTATAATACCTATTCATATTTTTACTATGTTCATTTTCGTTACTTTTATCGTTACCTCCTATAAACCATCTGTCCCCTAAGAGGTTGTTTGGTCCCATAGTAATTATTTTATTACTCATTTATTTTTAATTATTAGAAATTTTGTGTTTTCTTTTAAAAAAATTGACAGAATAATCATTTCATATATTAGATATTCCTGGATAATGGAGAATAGATAAAGATAATTAACCTATGTTTTTACCTATTCCGCACATTTCTAAAATAGGTAAATGTGAAACTTTACAACTTTGTCCACTCCCATTCCCGTGATGCTCTAACTGTTCGTATGATTCTTTGCCTTGATAGCTAAAGGCATATGAGCGAGCGAGCGAATGTAGCGTAATGTAAATTGTAGATGAAGATATTTGGTTGTGGTAGACAGAACAGAAAAAATTGTATCCATCTCTGGGACAGAATATGTTTGGTTACAATGGACAGAACGAAAAAATTGTATCAATGACAAAAATGCCCCTGATACTTAAGATGATTAACAAAGTGTTATGAATTGATAAGTTTATTACAAATGAGAAGCTTGAGTTAAAAAGTGAACAAATAATAATAATAACATTTTCAAATTAAGATTGAATAATAATAATAATAACATTTATTAATGATAATAATAATAATAATAATAATAATAATAATAATAATAATAATAATAACATTTATTACTACTACTACTACTACTACTAATAATAATAATAATAATAATAATAATAATAATAATAATAACATTTATTACTATTACTACTACTAATAATAATAATAATAATAATAATAACAACAACAAAATTAACTTGAATTAATTTTTAGGTCAAGTTCGAGTCAACTGAAAATAAAATTGTGCGTTTTGAAATTTTAAAAAAATAATAAAATAATCAACTCGAAGATAACATTTTTCAAACTCAAGCTTAATCTGACTCGAAATATTATTATTCTTAAATATACATATACTGTAATCACGACAGTAATTTCAGTCTACAAATCATAATTTATATCATAGTTTTAAGGATCAAACAAATTCATCTAAATTGAATATTTCAAAATATATGTAACGCCTCAAATTAGAGGTTAGAATATTAACGAAATTTAGTACGAATTATGTTTGTTATTTGCATATTGAATATTTGCTTAATTGTGCATAAATATTTTGGCAAGCATTCATGACATTTTCCGGGTAAATTGGTTTAATGAGATTTTTGAATTGTTCGGACAATATTAATATAATTTTAGTAATTTTTGTATACTTCAAATATTTTTAGAAATTGTTGGTGAATTATTTTTTAGTTAAAAATTTATTTTGAGAGTCATTATTTGATAATGGAATTTTGGTGAATTTTCGAAAGTTTTCTGAAAATTTTGGGTAATTGTTTGTTTTACGAATTATAACAATGTATTTGGTTGTTTAAAAAGAATAATTTATTAATACAATAATAATAATAATTAAATGAATGGACGAATGGCAATATGGCAAGAGGTTTACATGCATAGTAACATCTGGATTGAACATAAGACATGCATGAGACACACGTAGTCAGATGTTCTTCATTAAAAATGGCTTCTGTAATTTATATTCTTCATACTTCATCGCCTTCACCGAGTAGCAAGTCTACTGGAAAGACCATCTAAAACAGGTAAGTCACGATGCTATGTTTATAGTGTATATCGATATACATGGGTTTGTACGGTGATGCTCTTTTCTGTTATATATATATATGTGTGTTCTGTTTTGTGTTAGAGAAAGACTGATTTTGGTAATGCTGTCGTGCTTGAGGAATAGTTATAAGATATAAAGGATAAGTTGGAGCTAGAAGAAAAGAATAAAAACCAGACCTGTAGAAGTTCAAAATTTCATTAGTGAGAGAAAGCGTGAGGGAACTTTCGGTTTTGATGGTAAATATCATATAAGTTGCATCTGAGTTGTTTGAGATTGTAGAAGGGCTGGATAGATATTTAGGATTGATTAATCAGTAGGAAGAAAAAAAATTAAAAAAATTAAAAAAAAAATTTTAAAAAAAATCTGAAGTTCAAAAACTCTAGGTTGAAGAAGAGGCCTTCTCGCGACTGCGACTGCTCGCCCTCGCGAGAATGGCCATTTAGGCTGCGGCTCGCCCTCTCGAGGGGGGGGACCAATAGCGGCTCGCCTTCCCGAGTCGTCGCCGTCGCGAGCCGCACTATTAAATTTTATATTTTATTATTTTTGCATTCTTTTACTCTTTTGACCATATCCTTGTCATCCGACCTCTGAATGATTTGATTTTCAAGGCATCGGATTTATAAGAAAATTTTCTACCTCTCCGTATGAAATTGAGGATTTAAAATAAGCCCGAAAATTTGTTATGAACATGCATCATACTCATTCTTCATACAGTAATTATGCACAATAGTAATTTGTATCTGTTTTCCCTATTATAGAGGAACGACCACTACCAGATATTGTCGGGACTTCGAGGCAATAAACAGTAAGGCGATTTAGGTAAGTAATATAAGTAAGGAATTTCAGTAAGTAATTTTAATGATAAATTTTGTGAGTCAACCTGGATGATGTCTAGGATTGATTTAATTTGATTTGTTTCCGTTACCAATATTTTATGCTGCTTGCGAATTGTTTATGAATTCCGGACTTAAATTGTCTGAGGAGATCAATATTCGGGAATGTATTGGAAGTGCTAATTGCTTGCACGTGCATTATCTGAAATGACCTTGTGTTGTTTTATAACTGTTAAGTCCTAGTTGTGGGTAAATAGGCATGCCTAGAAAGGTCTGCAGCTGCTCCTGTTATTTGACACTTTGGTGTCTCCTGTCATCGAGACATATGTCTCTCCTGTTGATACTAATTATGGTATCTCCTGTATAAGTCTCGTTACCCATTTCTGTTCATGGATTTATAGTTTGATTTGTTCTGTAATCTGATATCTGTTTGATTCTGACATGAGCTAAAACATGTTCTGATTCTGAAAGATTTATTACTTCCTTGGTTATGCAACTCTGTATTCTAAAAAGCATTATTTCTGTTTTATTGGTAAAGAAATCAATTAATATAGATAAATTATTACTCACTAAGCTATATGCTTAATACGGTGGATTTACCCCGTGTAAGTTCGAAGCTAAGAGATTAAGGACTGGACAAGTCAACCGCAGTGGCCAAAGGAGTCTGTTTTCTAAAAATGTATTTTGTTTCCTTCGTTTGGGGCTTGTACATATTCTTTGGATTTTTGTTCTGAGACTACAATATGTAATATATGTGTGTGTTTGAGATTCTAAAGAAGATAAAAATAAGTGTGATGTTTGGTTTTATTTGTTCTGCCTTGGGTGGCATCCATGTATCCTCCCAGGGGGTATATGGGTGTTACATCTTTTGGTATCAGAACGCCTGGTTTAGGCGATTTTGGTTTAAACACTGCTTATCTATTATGAGTAATTGAGAGTGTCTAAGTTGTGTTTTGGCCTAATGCGGTGTCCCATGTTTTGTCTTTAGAAATTACGATGGAAAGATCTCATGAACTTGTTGAAGAAGTTGCTGAGAGTAATCAGCCGGAGCAAACTCGTTCAGAAATACCGGGACCGTCAAGGGTCAATTATGGTGAAGCTGAGGTTTCACCTCCTCCTCTAGCTCAGGGAGAAGCTTTGATTAAGTTGTCCCAGGATATGATGATTTTGCTGCATCGGATGACAACACCTAAAGCTCCGATTGATCAACTAAGGAAGTATGGGGCTGAAGAATTTTATAGGACTTCTCTGGAGGAATCTGAAGGAGCCGAGTTCTGGATTGAGAAGGTGAAGAGGGTATTGGACGAGATTAGTGCTCTGCTGGAGCACTGTGCTGTTTCCCTTCTTCAGGGAGCTGCTTATGAATGGTGAAAATTTGTTTTACGGAGTCCTCAGTTACCGGTGCCTCTGACTTGGGAATTCTTTGCCCAAGAATTTAGAACTAAGTATGTGACGGAAGCTTACAGAAAGGATCGGTGGAAGCAATTCCTGAATCTTAAGCAGAGGAGTTTGTCTGTTGCTGAGTATGATCGGGAGTTTAATCGGCTCAGTAAGTATGCCCCTGAATCTGTACTGACTGAAGAGTTCCAATGTCATCAATTCGAGGAAGGATTGCATGATTCGATCAAGGAGCATCTGGCAGCGTTTTCTATGTTACAACAAGTTACTTACCATCAGTTGGTACAGGCTGCAATAAAAGTAGAAAGACAAGAGACGATCAGGAAAGAAAGAAGTCAAAGAAGAGGCTTTAATAGAGGAGGTCAGTCTTAGGGGAAATGAAGTCGAGAAGGTAGTTCCTCTGCACCGAGAGTTGCTCAGAGATCTGTGATGAGGGGAAGGCAACAAAACTTTCCTACATCGACTGCCTCTAGTAGGGGTTCCTCTGGGGGTCGAGGTTCTGGTGCTCCAGAGTGCCCACACTGCTCTATTCATCATTGGGGTGTCTGTTGGAGAGCTACAGGTGCATGTTTTCGTTGTGGCAGTACAAAGCATATGATTGCAAATTGCCCTCTGAGACAGTCTGGGATAGCACAAGCTAGTGGAGAGGTTTCTCATGCATCAGCTGGGAACAGAGGTCGAGGAAGAGGTCGAGGCGGATATAATCAGAATAGGTCTAATCCGAGTTCTCACTCAGAAACTGTGAATCGGCCAGCTATGCCTACTGCTTCGGGTCAAGCTTATGCACTGAAAGCTCGTGAGGATCAGGATGCACCAGATGTCATTGCTGGTATGGTTTCTCTCTTTGATTTTGAATTGTATGCATTAATTGATCCTGGATCTTCACATTCATATATCTGTGCTGGAGAAATGTTTGATAAGAAGATTGTTAGGCCCCAAATTTTTGTTTTCTTGAAGTTATTAAGTATGAAATTATTTGAATTATGATTTATGGTATAGTTTGATTTTATTGAGAATATTCATGGAAAATTTGGATGTAACTGAGTTTAGCATGGAATAATATGTGTTTATGGAATAAGTGTTAGGAAGAGTAAAAATATGGTTATGAAAGGGGGAAATATGGTTAAGGGCATATTGGTCAAGTATTTGAGTTAGGATGATTTTAGCCTAAGTAAGGAGGGGCATATGAGTCATGTGCTATTATGTAGGTTTAAGAAATTAAAGTAGGGAAAAGAAAAGAGGAAAAGAAGAAATAGAAAGAAGAAACGAAGAGAGTGGGCGGCGGTGAAGGAGAAGAAGAGGGGAAGAAGGAAAACTTTCGTTCAGTCGATTTTTGTCAGATTTCAAGTATTCCTAAGGTAAGTTACACTCTTCTATACTTGTTTAGGTTGAATCTAACTTTTGATTTGCTGAAAATGGGTTGGATTGAGGAAGAAATCGATGGTTTAGGGTTTAGGATGAACTTTGGTAGATTTGTTGTTTTGGTTGTGTTTTTGTGGTTGTTGTTGTGTTAGATAAGTGTAGAAATGGAGTAGGATGCATGATGTAGGGTTCAAGAGTGTTGAATGAGTGATCTGTGAAAAATCTGGAAAATTTGGGTTCAGATGAGTTTCTGCGACCCACACGCCTGCGGCATGTTCATGAACACGCCGCGGCGTGCGAGGAAGGCTTGCGCACGCCACGACGTGCGTTTATGTTGGTGAGACGCGGCGTGGTGAGACGCGGCGTGCGTATGGGTTTAGGAGACGCGGTGTGCAAAGAGCTGCGTGCACGCCGCGGCGTGCAGGCCTCTCGCCGCGGTGAGACGGCCTTTGCCGCGGCGAGCACGCTACTCAGCCGCGACGAAATTCCAATTTTTGGCAGAATTGGTTCCAAACTTATATCTTTTTCTACATAGGTCCTTTTGGGGTGATTTTAGAGGCGTTGTGAACTAGATTCATAGATCTACAAGTCTTATGAAATGATGAAGTTATTAATTGGTTTCCAAGACTATGGAATTTCGGATGGAAGTTAAGAATGGAATTTAAGGTTTCAACATGAGTTTTGAATAAGATTTTGGTTCTTATTTTAGGAAACCAAGTGAGGCAAGAGGATCAAGAGGCTCAAGAGGAAATTCATTCCTAGGCAAGATAAGCAAGGAAATTCAGGTGGGTTCATGTTTATAATAAAGTATATAAGTGCTCATTGTTTAGTTCAAATCAAGCAAGATCTTATGCATTTACATTACATCATTCACGATCGCATTTCATACTACCATGAATGATTATATTCTGCATTGTGGATTGCATTCATGATTTTATCAAGATTTTTACAAAAGGAATGTTTTCCTTTCACGAATACAAGTGCATGAATTTAAGCTTGACGAAATATTTATATGACAAGCAAGATTACAAGCAAGATTACAAGCAAGTGCCGGATTGGCAAACCAGTTTACAAGAATACGAATTATGCATGCTTATGTGGGTTTGTGGTGTCTCTCACGATAGTCAAGTGCACATTGACTCAGAAAGGCTTCTCCCTTTGCCCGATCGTGGGCACGGGGTTTCTCAGATAGATTCCCTCATGAAACTACGTCTACACATCAACATTTCGATGGCTATGTGTAGTACGTCACAAACCCGGGACACCCAAACCATCATGTTATGTGCTATGATTTGTTATGTGACATGCATCATGATTTGTTCAAGAATCAAGCATTTTGCAAGAAATGACTCATACATGCTCTAGTATTATGATTTCAACAAGTATCACGGCAATGAGATATTTTGAATATTTTTGCTTATTGCGATATTATAAATGTGTATCCACGAGCTTTATAGCTCACCCCCTCCAATCTCCCCCATACAGGTGACGAGCCAGAGATCGAGTGAGTCGCGAGTATGGCAGCACTCCAGTTTCATTTTGTCATGTCTATTTTCAAGACTTTACTTTCATTTCAAGTAGCATTGGTTCAAGAGTGTTTTATACTTTTGGCTCTTGAACTCAAAGTTGTAATTTGATTTGAGATATTAGTAAAGCTTTATGAAACTCTTCTTTGCATGCATTATGAATATGTTTACAAGCATGAAAGCACGTTTTGAGTATGTTCATGATGGGTCCATTGAACTTCCGATGGATTCCTTTCTAAATCGTTAAATTTGCATGTTTGGATGTGATGGTTTAAATGACAAGAAGCGGGTTTGCAAGTATGTTAAGTTTTTCCACCAGGCCCATTACTCTTCCGCGGGTCTTTTTCCCTTAAATGTATTACGATCAAGTTTTCCCGCCACGCTCTCACGACAGACGTTGGGCTCCGGCAGCGGGGTCCAACATTGTTTGGTATCAGAGCGCCTAGGTTTTTGATCTAGGGCTACATGACATTGCTTTCAAGAAATAACTTGCATGGCTTTACACGCTTTGAACTGTTTTTGCATACTTTGAAAATTGTCGTACTTGAACTAAAGTTTTCAATGGTTTTCTATCAAGGAGTGAACATGCCACCTCGAACGAGAACTCGGGGAGCTACGACTCGATCTCATTCTCGTCAGGGGAGTACGGATGAATCTCATATTCCTCAGGATGCCGGGACACACTCTGTTCCGATTTCAGAGGCACCTAGTTTGCAGCAAGAAATGCCTCCTCCTATGCCTCAGGGAACTCCCATGGACCCGAGTTTCTTTCAAGCCTTTGCTCAGGCTTTCACGTATGCCATGGGACAGGGATCTCAGATGTCGATCTGAGCTCCGGTGAGAGAGGAGGGCGATGTATGACAAGCTCCGGAAGTTTGGGGTTGTGGATTTCAGTGGGACTACGAATCCAGAAGAGGCAGAAGCTTGGTTGAAGAGGATCGAGAGGGTCCTAATTCAGATGAGATGCTCAGATGAGGACATGCTAGATTATGCTGTCAGTTTGTTGCAGGGTGACGCACTGCATTGGTGGGAGTCAGTGCCTCACAGTCAGGTTGTTCCTTCAGTGCTGACATGGAGGGACTTTGTGGAAGTGTTCAGGAAGAAGTATCTCTCCAGGGTTTATGTGCAAGATAAGGCCAGAGAGTTTCTGAATCTGATGCAGAGGGACATGAGTGTGAGCTGAAGTTCACACAGCTTTCCCGATATGCAGCTAACATTGTGGCAACAGAGGAAGACAAGTGCCGCAAGTTTGAGGGAGGTCTTCACTTGGGAATAAGGGAGAAAGTCCTGATTCATAATTTCTGCGACTACCAGCAGTTAGTGGATGCTGCTCTCCAGGCTGAGAAGCTGGAGAATATCAGGAATGAGGCAAACAAGAAGAGGAAGAACAAGGAGCAGAGTTTCAGGAAGGGTGCCAGTGCTCCATTGCACGAGAGGAGCACGAGGAGCTCTTACACTCGAGTGAAGTGGGTAGCGATGGGGCTACCAGAACAAGCAGATGAGAGTCAAGCTTGCAAGCCTCTAATGTGGGAGGCGCAGTAGAAACGTGCAGGAGCGAGTTCACTTACCCCATATGTGACCAGTGTGGGAAGCACCATCAGGGAGAGTGCCTCAGATCTCTTGGAGTTTGCTTCAGATGTGGAGAGAAGGGGCATATAGCCAAGCATTGTCCGCAGCACCGAGACCGAGGGGTCACAGATTTGAGCTCCTAGCGTGCAGAGACAGTGGAAACCGGCCGATTCTTGAGGTAGGCGCCTGGGACCTGCAAGGAAGACTGTTCCTCCAGGAAGGCCAAGGGGTCAGGCGCCGACAAGAGTGTTTGCCATGACCAGGAAGGAAGCTGCAGCCGCACCTGAGGTTGTCACGGGTATGGCTCGATTATTTGATTTACCAGTGTTTGTGTTGATTGATTCTGGTTCCACGCACTCTTTTGTTTCTGCTAGCATAGATTTGCATGGTATGAGTTCTCTGCCTTTGAATAGGCCCTTAATTGTTAGTACTCCTTTAGGGAGGAATGTGGTGATCAGTCAGGTGTATGAGCAGTGCGAGCTCTTTATAGATGGTGCTAGATTGGTAGTGGATTTACTGCCGCTAGACCTTAGAGGGTTAGATGTTATCCCGGGATGGATACCATGGAGAAGTATCCGCCGTTCGGATTAATGGTCGAAAAGAGGTAGAGTTTGATCTGGGCAATGGTGAGAAGGTGATCTTCAGAGGGGATAGGAAGATACCATCACCAAGATTGATTTCAGCTATGTTAGCTGAAAGGATGATGGGCCAGGGATGTGAAGCTTTCTTGGCGCATGTTGTAGATGCCGATGTGCATGAGAGGAAGTTAGAGGATTTCCCGATTGTAAGGGAATTTTTAGATGTCTTCCCAGATGAGTTACCAAGTTTGCCGCCGGTTAGGGAAATCGAGTTTGCCATTGACTTGATTCCCGGAATCGCGCCTATTTCTATCCCTCCTTACAGGATGGCTCCAGCTGAGTTGAGGGAGCTTAAGGAACAGTTGGAGGAACTGTTAGAGAAGGGGTATGTCAGGCCTAGTTCGTCTCCTTGGGGAGCGTCAGTATTGTTTGTTAAGAAGAAGGATGGATCATGGCGGATGTGCATTGATTATCGGAGACTTAATAAGGTGACAATTAAGAACAAGTATCCGTTGCCACGGATAGATGATCTGTTTGACCAGCTGCAGGGAGCTAGGGTTTTCTCCAAGATTGATCTCAGGTCAGGCTATCATCAGCTCAGAATCAAGGAGTCTGATGTTAGCAAGACAGCATTCAGGACCCGTTATGATCACTATGAGTTTCTGGTCATGCCATTCGGTTTGACCAATGCTCCAGCTGCTTTCATGGATCTTATGAACAGGGTCTTCAAGGAGTTTCTGGATCAGTTTGTCATAGTGTTTATAGATGACATTCTAGTGTATTCTAAGAGTACAGAAGAGCATGAGAAGCATCTCAGGATTGTATTGCAGACTCTTAGGAAGAAAGAGCTTTATGCTAAGTTCAGTAAGTGTGAGTTCTGGCTTCATGAGGTGACTTTCCTTGATCATGTGATTTCGCAGGATGGGGTACATGTTGATCCGAGAAAAGTTGAAGCAGTAGTAAGTTGGCATGTACCCAAGACAGTGAAAGAGGTGAGGAGTTTTCTGGATCTTGCAGGTTACTACAGGAGGTTCGTGGAGGGACTCTCCATGATAGCTGCCCCGATGACCAAGCTATTATAGAAGAATCAGAAGTTTATCTGGACTGATGAGTGCCAGAAGAGCTTTGAGGAGCTCAAGCACAGGTTGACAAGTGCTCCAGTGCTGATTTTGCCTTCTGGTGATGAGGGCTATGTAGTGTACAGTGATGCATCGAGAAAGGGTCTCGGTTGTGTATTGATGCAAGGAGATAGGGTGATAGCATATGCTTCAAGGCAACTGAAGCAGTATGAGTTGAATTATCCTACTCATGACTTGGAGTTAGCAGCAGTGATATTTGCCTTGAAGATTTGGAGGCATTATCTTTATGGGGTGCAGACAAGGATCTTTACGGATCACAAGAGCCTCAAGTACTTGCTGAGCCAGAAGGAGTTGAATTTGAGGCAGAGAAGGTGGATTGAGCTGCTCAAGGACTATGATTTGTTGATTGAGTATCACCCAGGCAAGGCGAACGTAGTGGCAGATGCTTTGAGCAGGAAGTCCTCTATTGCTCATGTTCGGGCAGTGTACCTTCCTTTATTGGAAGAGATGGCCAAGCTTAAGATAAGCTTGAAGCAGGAGGAACCAGATTGCCTCTTAGCTACTTTCAGAGTTAGGCCTATACTCAGGGAGAAGGTTAGGGAGTTGCAGGCTCAGGATGCAGAGTTGAGCAAGCTTAGGGAGGAAATTCATAATGGTAAGCTTTCTGAGGTAGTGGTGAGAGAGGATGGACTCATGACAGTAGGGGACAGACTTTGTATTCCGCATGCAGGAAGTTAAGGATGAGATATTAGATGAGGCACACAATGCGCCTTATGTCATGCACCCAGGTAGCACCAGGATGTACAGAGATTTGAGAGATCATTTCTGGTGGAAGGGCATGAAGAAGGATGTAGCAGAGTATGTCAGTAAGTGTCTCGTGTGTCAGCAGGTCAAGGCTGAACACCAGGCGTCTTCAGGAAAGTTAAGGCCATTGTCTATTCCTGAGTGGAAGTGGCAAAGAGTAACCATGGATTTTCTGATGGGTTTGCTTAAGACTAGTAGGAAGCACGATGCCATATGGGTTATAGTGGATCGGTTGACGAAGTCAGCCCATTTTCTGGCAATCAGGCAGACTGATTCCTTGCATGTGCTAGCCAGGAAGTACATTGATGAGGTAGTGAGATTGCATGGGATTCCAGATTCTATAATGTCTGACAGGGATCCTCGGTTCACATCGAGATTTTAGGAAAGCTAGCAGGAAGCTTTAGGTACTAAGCTGCATTTTAGTACGGCATTTCACCCTCAGACGGATGGTCAGTCTGAGAGGACCATTCGGACACTGGAGGGAATGCCCAGAGCATGTGTTATGGATTTCAAGGGAGCATGGGATGAGCATTTGCCTTTGGTCGAGTTTGCTTACAATAACTCGTACCATTCTAGTATCCAGATGGCTCCATATGAGGCTTTATATGGAAGGAGGTGCAGGACTCCTATCTGTTGGGATGAAGAAGGACAGAGGAAGCTAGTCGGACCAGAGTTGATTCAGCTGACTGTGGATAAAGTCAATCTAGTCAAGCAGCGGCTTAAGGCAGCCCAGGATAGGATGAAGAGTTACACGGATGCTCATCGGAAAGAGATGGAATATGAAGTTGGTGAGAAAGTGTTTCTCAAGACATCTCCTTGGAAGGGAGTTATGAGGTTTGGTAAGAAAGGTAAGTTAAGTCCAAGATATATAGGTCCTTATGAGATTCTTGAGAGGATCGGACCTTTAACTTACAGATTGGCGTTACCGCCAGAGTTGTCTCAGATCCACGATGTCTTTCATGTCTCCATGTTGAGAAAGTACAGATCAGATCCTTCTCATGTCATTCCGGTTTCAGACATTCAGTTGAGAGACGACTTAAGTTATGAGGAAATTCCGGTAGCAATTTTGGACACCAAGGAAAAGGTCCTTAGAAACAAGACAGTTCAGCTAGTTAAGGTTCTGTGGAGGAACCATGCAGTGGAAGAAACCACGTGGGAGCCTAGGGACGCCATGAAAGAGAAATATCCAAGTCTATTAGACGATTCAGGTAAATTTCGAGGACAAAATTTCTTTTAAGAGGGGGAAAAATGTTAGGCCCCAAATTTTTGTTTTCTTGAAGTTATTAAGTATGAAATTATTTGAATTATGATTTATGGTATAGTTTGATTTTATTGAGAATATTCATGAAAAATTTGGATGTAATTGAGTTTAGCATGGAATAATATGTGTTTATGGAATAAGTGTTAGGAAGAGTAAAAATATGGTTATGAAAGGGGGAAATATGGTTAAGGGCATATTGGTCAAGTATTTGAGTTAGGATGATTTTAGCCTAAGTAAGGAGGGGCATATGAGTCATGTGCTATTATGTAGGTTTAAGAAATTAAAGTAGGGAAAAGAAAAGAGGAAAAGAAGAAATAGAAAGAAGAAACGAAGAGAGTGGGCGGCGGTGAAGGAGAAGAAGAGGGGAAGAAGGAAAACTTTCATTCAGTCGATTTTTGTCAGATTTCAAGTATTCCTAAGGTAAGTTACACTCTTCTATACTTGTTTAGGTTGAATCTAACTTTTGATTTGGTGAAAATGGGTCGATTGAGGAAGAAATCGATGGTTTAGGGTTTAGGATGAACTTTGGTAGATTTGTTGTTTTGGTTGTGTTTTGTGGTTGTTGTTGTGTTAGATAAGTGTAGAAATGGAGTAGGATGCATGATGTAGAGTTCAAGAGTGTTGAATGAGTGATCTGTGAAAATCTGGAAAATCTGGGTTCGATGAGTTTCATGACCCACACGCTGCGCTGGCGTGTTCATGAACACGCCATGGCGTGTGAGGAAAACTTTCATGACGCCACGGCGTGCATTTATGTTGGTGAGACGCGGCGTGCGTATGGGTTTAGGAGACGCGGTGTGCAAAGAGCTGCGTGCACGCCACAAGGCAGCACGCCTCTCGCGCATGGCGAGACGGCCTTTGTCATGGCGCCAAGACGCTTACTCACCGCATGGCGAATTCCAATTTTTGGCAGAATTGGTTCCAAACTTATATCTTTTTCTACAGAGGTCCTTTTGGGGTGATTTTAGAGGCGTTGTGAACTAGAGTCATAGATCTACAAGTCTTATGAAATGATGAAGTTATGAATTGGTTTCCAAGACTATGGAATTTCGGATGGAAGTTAAGAATGGAATTTAAGGTTTCAACATGAGTTTTGAATAAGATTTTGGTTCTTATTTTAGGAAACCAAGTGAGGCAAGAGGATCAAGAGGCTCAAGAGGAAATTCATTCCTAGGCAAGATAAGCAAGGAAATTCAGGTGGGTTCATGTTTATAATAAAGTATATAAGTGCTCATTGTTTAGTTCAAATCAAGCAAGATCTTATGCATTTACATTACATCATTCACGATCGCATTTCATACTACCATGAATGATTATATTCTGCATTGTGGATTGCATTCATGATTTTATCAAGATTTTACAAAGGAATGTTTTCCTTTCACGAATACAAGTGCATGAATTTAAGCTTGACGAAATATTTATATGACAAGCAAGATTACAAGCAAGTGCCGGATTGGCAAACCAGTTTACAAGAATACGAATTATGCATGCTTATGTGGGTTTGTGGTGTCCTCACGATAGTCAAGTGCACATTGACTCGAAAGGCTTCTCCTTTGCCCGATGTGGGCGCAGGTTTCTCGATAGATTCCTCATGAAACTACGTCTACACATCAACATTTCGATAGCTATGTGTAGTACGTCACGAACCCGGGACACCCAAACCATCATGTTATGTGCTATGATTTGTTATGTGACATGCATCATGATTTGTTCAAGAATCAAGCATTTTGCAAGAAATGACTCATACATGCTCTAGTATTATGATTTCAACAAGTATCACGGCAATGAGATATTTTGAATATTTTTGCTTATTGCGATATTATAAATGTGTATCCACGAGCTTTATATCTCACCCCCTCCAATCTCCCCCATACAGGTGACGAGCCAGAGATCGAGTGAGTCACGAGTACGGCAGCACTCCAGTTTCATTTTGTCATGTCTATTTTCAAGACTTTACTTTCATTTCAAGTAGCATTGGTTCAAGAGTGTTTTATACTTTTGGCTCTTGAACTCAAAGTTGTAATTTGATTTGAGATATTAGTAAAGCTTTATGAAACTCTTCTTTGCATACTTTTGGCTCTTGAACTCAAAGTTGTAATTTGATTTGAGATATTAGTAAAGCTTTATGAAACTCTTCTTTGCATGCATTATGAATATGTTTACAAGCATGAAAGCACGTTTTGAGTATGTTCATGATGGGTCCATTGAACTTCCGATGGATTCCTTTCTAAATCGTTAAATTTGCATGTTTGGATGTGATGGTTTAAATGACAAGAATCGGGTTTGCAAGTATGTTAAGTTTTTCCACCAGGCCCATTACTCTTCCGCGGGTCTTTTTTCCTTAAATGTATTACGATCAAGTTTTCCCGCCACGCTCTCACGACAGACGTTGGGCTCCGGCAGCGGGGTCCAACATTGTTGCTTATAGATCAGTTAGAATATGACATGCATGTAACTAGTCCTCTGGGCAGTAGTGTGTTGGTGAATCAGGTGGTTAGGAATTGTCCAGTTATGATTCAAGGCAGTGAGTATGCAGCAGATCTGATTAGATTGTCGTTTCACGAATTTGATTTGATTATGGGTATGGATTGGCTGTCTAAACATCAGGCAGTAATTGACTGTAAGGCTAAGATAGTTTTCTTGAGGAGGCCCGACCAGTCTGAGATTGTATTTCATGATGGTTGCACAAGTGCTTTAACTAATGTAGTATCTGCTATGCAAGCTCAAAAGCTTTTAAGAAAGGAGTGTGAAGCTTATCTAGCGTTTGTACTTGATTCCCAGAAGGATGGTGATAAGGATAAACTGCTTGATATTCCTGTAGTGAATGAGTTTCCAGATGTTTTTCCTGAGGAACTGCCTGGGCTTCCTCCAGAAAGAGAGGTGGAGTTATCTATTGAAGTCATGCTTGGTACTGCTCCTATATCCAGAGCACCATATAGAATGGCTCCTACTGAGTTAAAGGAGTTGAAGTTGCAGTTACAAGAACTTCTGGATAAAGGGTTTATTAGACCCAGTGTATCACCATGGGGTGCACCGGTGTTGTTTGTTAAGAAGAAGGATGATACACTGAGAATGTGTATCGATTATAGGCAGTTAAATAGAATCACAGTGAAGAATAGGTATCCACTGCCACGGATTGACGATCTATTTGATCAGTTGAGAGATGCAGGCGTGTTTTCAAAGATAGATCTGCGTTCGGGGTATTATCAACTTCGGGTAAAGGATGTGGATGTACCGAAGACAACATTTCGAACCCGTTATGGACATTATGAATTTCTGGTAATGCCATTCGGGTTAACTAATGCTTCAGCAGCATTTATGGATCTAATGAATCGAGTGTTCAGGCCTTATTTGGACCAGTTTGTTGTGGTATTTATTGATGATATCCTGGTCTATTCTATGACTGAACAGAATCATAGTGAGCATATCTGAATTGTATTACAGACCCTGCAGGAAAGACAGTTGTATGCTAAGTTGAGTAAATGTGATTTTTGGCTTAAGGAGATATCATTTTTAGGTCATGTGGTCTCTTTTGAAGGAATTAGAGTTGATCTTAGTAAGATAGAGGCAATTGTTAATTGGAAGCCACCACGGAATGTGACGGAAGTAAGAAGTTTTCTGGTTCTGACTGGTTATTACCGTCGGTTTGTTAAGGGATTTTCAGTGATAGCATCCCCTTTAACTAAACTTTTACGGAAGGGAGTGAAGTATGAATGGTCTGATAGATGTCATAGTAGTTTTGATCAGTTGAAAATATGCCATCAAGCTCCTCAGATTAGTTCAACCTACGGTACATTAAGGAGTATGTTATGTATACTGATGCATCTGGAATTGGTTTAGGTTGTGTATTGATGCAGGAAGGAAAGGTAGTTGCTTATGCTTCTAGGCAACTCAAGACTCACAAACAGAATTACCCTACTCATGATCTAGAGCTTGCCGCAGTAGTTTTTGCCTTAAAAATTTGGCGACACTATCTGTATGGTGAAAGTGTAGAATTTTCACAGATCATAAGAGTCTGAAGTATCTGCTTACACAGAAGGAACTCAATTTGAGACAACGACGTTGGTTGGAATTATTTAAAGACTATGATTGTATTGTGGACTACCATCCGGGTAAGGCTAATGTTGTAGCTGATGCCTTGAGTCGAAAGACCATCTCAGCATTGTCACTAAAGCAGACTGGATGAAAATTGGGATCTGATGGAGCTTTAATGGCTCAATTGAGAGCAAAGCCTACGTTAAGACAGGAGATTTGTGACGCTCAAAGAGCTGATGATAAGTTACAACAACTTATCATGGCTACTCAGGAAGGTAAACAGACTGATTTTTCTGTGCAGGGTGGTGGTGAATTGTATTATAAGGATCGGTTGTGTGTGCCAGCGAATGATGAATTGAAAAAGAAGTTATTGTTTGAGGCTCATAATACAGTATTTACTATGCATCCGGGTGGAAACAAGATGTATCAGGATTTGAAGCAGTATTATTGGTGGGCAGGTATGAAACGGGACGTTGTGGATTATGTAACAAAATGTCTGACATGCCAGCAGGTTAAGGCTGAACACCAGGTTCCATCTGGTTTGTTAAATCCTATTCCTATTCCTCAATGGAAATGGGATAATATTACCGTGGACTTTGTTACTGGACTTCCTCTTACTCAAAGGAAACATGATGCGGTATGGGTTATTGTGGATAAGTTCACCAAATCTGCTCATTTTCTACCTGTTCGTCCTGACTATTCATTGGATAGGCTTGCAGATTTGTATGTGAATGAGATTGTAAGACTGCATGATGTACCATTATCGATTATTTCTGATCGTGATCCTCGATTTACTTCGAGATTTTGGAAAAATTTACAGGAAGCATTGGGTACTCAACTTAAGTTTAGTACTGCTTTTCATCCTCAGACAGATGGACAGTCAGAACGAGTTATACAGATTTTGGAAGATATGTTGAGGGGTTGTGTGTTATAGTTTCCCGGGAGTTAGGATAATTATCTGACTTTGATGGAGTTTGCTTATAACAACAGTTATCAGATGAGCATTGGCATGGCATCTTATGAAGCGTTGTATGGTAGGAAGTGTAGAACTCCGGTATGTTGGACGGAGCTAAGTGAAAACAAGATGATCGGGCCAGACATTGTGAAAGATACTGAAGAAAAGATTCTGATTATTCAACAAAGATTGAAAGCTGCTAGTGATAGGCATAAATCTTATGCTGATCTAAAAAGGAAGGATATTGAGTTTCAAGTGGGTGATAAGGTGTTTCTAAAAGTGTCACCATGAAAACACATACTTCGGTTTGGGAAGAAGGGTAAGCTCAGTCCGCGATTCATCGGACCATATGAAATTCTGAAGAGGGTTGGACCCGTAGCTTATCAATTAGCTCTTCCTGGAGAATTGGCCAGATTGCATGATGTGTTCCATGTTTCTATGTTGAGGAGATATCGATCTGATGTCACACATAAGATTCCGATGCAAGAGATTCAGGTGCAACAAGATTTGTCATATGAAGAAGGGCCAATTTCATATTAGCCAGAGAAGTGAAACAATTGCGGAACAAGACAGTACCATTAGTAAAAGTCCTCTGGCAACACCATGGACTTGAGGAAGCAACCTGGGAACCAGAAGAAATCATGAAGGCCCAGTATCCGCAATTATTCGGATCAGGTATGAATTTCGAGGACGAAATTTCTTAAGGAGGGAAGAGTTGTAACGCCCCAAATTAGGGGTTAGAATATTAACGAAATTTAGTACGAATTATGCTTGTTATTTGCATATTGAATATTTGCTTAATTGTGCATAAATATTTTGGCATGCATTCATGACATTTTCAGGGTAAATTGGTTTAATGAGATTTCTGAATTGTTCGGACAATATTAATATAATTTTAGTAATTTTTGTATACTTCAAATTTTTTTAGAAATTGTTGGTGAATTATTTTTGAGTTGAAAATTTATTTTGAGAGTCATTATTTTATAATAGAATTTTGGTGAATTTTTGGAAGTTTTCTGAAAATTTTGGGTAATTGTTTGTTTTACTTAATTATAACAATGTATTTGGTTGTTTAAAAAGAATAATTTATTAATAAAATAATAATAATTAAATGAATGGACGAATGGCAATATGGCAAGAGGTTTACATGCATAGTAACATCTGAATTGAACATAAGACGTGCATGAGACACACGTGGTCAGATGTTCTTCATTAAAAATAGCTTCTGTAATTTATATTCTTCATACTTCATCGTCTTCACCGAGTAGCAAGTCTACTGGAAAGACCATCTAAAATAGGTAAGTCACGATGCTATGTTTATAGTGTATATCGATATACATGGGTTTGTACGGTGATACTCTTTTCTGTTATAAATATATATATATGTGTTCTGTTTTGTGTTAGAGAAAGACTGACTTTGGTAATGCTATTGTGCTTGAGGAATAGTTATAAGATATAAGGGATAAGTTGGAGCTAGAAGAAAAGAATAAAAACCAGACTTGTAGAAGTTCAAAATTTCAGTAGTGAGAGAAAGCATGAGGGAACTTTCGGTTTTGATGGTAAATACCATATAAGCTGCATCTGAGTTGTTTGAGATTGTAGAAGGGCTGGATAGATATTTAGGATTGATTATCAGTAGGAAGAAAAAAAAATAAAAAATAAAAAATAATAAAATTTCTGAAGTTCGAAAACTCTAGGTTGAAGAAGAGGCATTCTCGCGACTACGACTGCTCGCCCTAGCGAGAATGGCCATTTAGGCTGCGGCTCGCCCTCGCGAGGGGGGGGCCAATAGTGACTCGCATCATGAAATACCGCCGTCATGAAATGCACTATTAAATTTTATATTTTATTATTTTTGCATTCTTTTACTCTTTTGACCATATCCTTGTCATCCGACCTCCGAATGATTTGATTTTCGAGGCATCGGATTCATAAGAAAATTTTTTACCTCTCCGTATGAAATTGAGGATTTAAAATAAGCCCGAAAATTTGTTATGAACATGCATCATACTCATTCTTCATACAGTAATTATGCACAATAGTAATTTGTATCTGTGTTCCCTATTATAGAGGAACGACCACTACCAGATATTGCCGGGACTTCGAGGCAATAAACAGTAAGGCGATTTAGGTAAGTAATATAGGTAAGGAATTTCAGTAAGTAATTTAGGTAAGTAATTTTAATGATAAATTTTGTGAGTCAACCTGGATGATGTCTAGGATTGATTTAATTTGATTTGTTTCCGCTTCCAATATTTTATGCTGCTTGCGAATTGTTTATGAATTCGGACTTAAATTGTCCGAGGAGATCAATATTCGGGAATGTATTGGAAGTGCTAATTGCTTGCACGTGCATTATCTGAAATGATCTTGTGTTGTTTTATAACTGTTAAGTCCTAGTTGTGGGTAAATAGGCATGCCTAGAAGGGTCTGCAGCTGCTCCTGTTATTTGACACTTTGGTGTCTCCTGTCATCGAGACATATGTCTCTCCTGTTGATACTAATTATGATATCTCCTGTATAAGTCCCGTTACCCATTTCTGTTCATGGATTTATAGTTTGATTTGTTCTGTAATCTGATATCTGTTTGATTCCGACATGAGCTAAAACATGTTTTGATTCTGAAAGATTTATTACTTCCTTTGTTATGCAACTCTGTATTTTAAAAAGCATTATTTCTGTTTTATTGGTAAAGAAATCAATTAATATAGATAAATTATTACTCACTAAGCTATATGCTTAGCACGGTAGATTTGTCCCGTGTAGGTTCGAAACTAAGAGATTAAGGACTGGAACAAGTCAACCGCAGTGGCCGAAGGAGTCTGTTTTCTAAAAATGTATTTTGTTTCCTTCGTTTGGGGCTTGTACATATTCTTTGGATTTTTGTTCTGAGACTACAACATGTTATATACGTGTGTGTTTGAG
The DNA here is from genome assembly GCA_029891385.1 of Erythroxylum novogranatense. Taxonomy (NCBI): domain Eukaryota; kingdom Viridiplantae; phylum Streptophyta; class Magnoliopsida; order Malpighiales; family Erythroxylaceae; genus Erythroxylum; species Erythroxylum novogranatense. Next base: position 88,318,366 of record CM057230.1, read on the forward strand.
ATTCTAAATAAGATAAAAATAAGTGTGATGTTTGGTTTTATTTGTTCTGCCTTGGGTGGCATCCATGTATCCTCCCAGGGGGTATATGGGTGTTACAATATGCAAATCTGGTTCACAATTCTAGCCGTTATACTTGACACAGAGGATAATGAACAAATGGGATGTTAAAAGATCTTTTACATCAATGGATTATAAAAGGCAAACAAAACACAACCTAAAAGGTGACACTAAGAATTCCAGAGTTCTGGAAGAACAACTCGTTATAACCAAAATTGAATCCACTTCATGAACCATAGTGTACACTTAATCTTGTGTCACAAACAACACCTAATTCACAATGACACGCCGAGGAATTTGACATTATCGTGATTTTAACTTGTTTTCGTGTCGATTCGGCTTTAGATAACCAAAGAACATTCCTCATCTGCAAAGACATACACTTTCCATCACCAAAAGTTGCAACTCGTAAAAGGAATACAACAAGAAGTACTTGGGCAAACCTTTTGTTTCTTATCTTTTGGTTCTCTTCCTTTTGTTCTTCTTCTTCTTCTTCTTTTCTTTTCTTCTTTCTTCAAGTAGAAATTTCAAACTTTTCTTCTTTGAAAGACTCGCAAATAAATTTACTTTTCCTAATCACTTAAGTGTATCGATAGCTTCCTCTGACCAATTCACGATTTGTCAAATCCAGTTTACCTCGAGTCACCAAACGAATTCACATGGTGAACAACTCGTCCGAATTCAAGTTCCACTGTCATATTGAAATCGGGATCATCGACTCACTAACATAATGGTTTCTCATTGCAATCAATATGGTGAACTTCCTAAATCTAGAAATCTAATGATAAGTTCATGAAAATCTAAAAGAAGTAGCTTAATAAAACAGAAAAGATCCGGCGTTCAAGCAGATTCTCAATTTTTAAAAAATAAAAGCTCATGAATGTCATGGTATCATAATGCAACCGATTCAGATCTCACAAAGAGCATAGCTAATGAAGTTTAATCACGATGTTAAGAGGGCTATTCAAAGCTTGATACGAATCGGGCCAATGATAATAAAGCGACCTCAAACGTAGATTACATTGTTAAGATAATATTTGAAGTACTTGACATAGCAAAGTTTAGTGAAGGATTAAGACAAGTACAATACCAAAAGTTATAGAAAAGGTGTCACAAAGGCATTGCAAAGATTCCATTTATTGTTAACCTTTGTGCTACTGGTAAATCGAAAATAAGGCACAACATTTCTGTTTTTTTAAAAAAAGTGAACCAGTATGAGTCTCAGTTAGACTTCAAACTGAAGGAGGATAATCATTCTATCACAACATGAATCTCAGTTCGACTTCAAATTGAAATGGATGAATCATTCAATCACGCAGATCCGCAAGTGGGATTATAGTCATAAACACTCCATTTGTAGTCCAAATTGTCCAAATTTCCACACCATCTACGAAGACTTACCCAATCTTCTGATTAAATCAAATCCTCGATTCCATTTCAACGTTCCAAATCCAAAGACTCAATCTTTTTGTTCTTACTTTGAAAATACCAACATTTATTCAAGCCGTGAAAACCAACAATGAAAAGGGCAAACGGGAATTGATACCAGAAGAAGAACAGAATGCGTTCTTGGTGTTCTGGACTTAGAGTTTTGCTGATAAATCTTTTGCTATATCCTCCTTCAAGCCCATTGGCTTTCAAAGCAAGAAGTCTAAAGCTAGAAATGCTTCCACACCTCCTTTCTAAACGATTGCAGAAGCTAGCTAATGAGAAAATCCTACATCTTGGAAGAAGCAACATTGTCCATAATGGATCACACAACAGTTGCTGAAATCTGAGAATGGAAAGCATAAAGCTTTATTGTATAAGAATAATTGGAACCGACCGAGTGTAAGTATTAGGGTGCATTTGACTTGTAGAATTTTAAGCTAGATGTGCAATTGCAACTCCAATATATATATATATATATAAAAAGAAGGCAAAATCTTACCAACCAGATAAAATAATCCTCAGAAAGGAACCGGAATTCGTAGGAAAGTAATAAAATTAATCAATCAATTCAAGCTCTCAACCAACTAAAACTCCACGTATTCTCCATTAGCACGAAAAGAAATGTTGGGGAAGTTTAAGTATCCATCCCTCTTAAATCAATAAGACCACTAATCTATGTTAGTCAATGTAGATACATTTGTCACATTATTTGCTTCAGTTGCTCGTGAAAAAACAAAAATACAAAGCGAATGCATAGAAAAGAGCAAATAACGCGAGCAGAACAAGGCCTTCCAAGAAAGCAAAGTGCGGAAAGAAAGAAGGTAACCCATCTCGTAAAGTAACTCAAACTCCATTACATTAAGGTCATGTTTGGTTGAATGTTAATTAATGGAATGGTTTATAATGAAATGGAATGGAAGGGAAGAGAATGGAATGGTTTATAATGGAATGGAATATAATATAGTAAAAAGTTGTTTGGGAAGGATGGAAGGGTTCATAATGTAATGTAGTGAAACATTGTTTGGAAGATGGATGTAATGGAATGGAATGTATAATAAATGACTTTTATACCCTTTATATTAAAATGGTTGTTGTAGGAGGTTTATTATTTTATTATTAATTATATAAAATTTTTGTATTAATTATTTAATTTAATTTAATTTATATGATTTATATTAAAATAATTTATTTATATAAAATATATAAAACAATTAAAGAATATTTTTTTACATATTTTCTATTTTCATTAATAATTTTTTATTAAATTTATTATTAATTGTATACAATTTATTATTAATTATTTAATATATTATTATTAATTATTTAATATATTTTATTTTATTCTATTCTATTCTAGGTGATTTATATATATAAATAATTTATTTTATTTTCATTTATATAGAAATATATACAAACAATTAAAGAATAATTTTAAATATATTTTCTATTTTCATTAATAAAATTTTATTTATTTTTAATTATATACAATTTATTATTAATTATATAAAATTATTATTATTAATTATTTAATAAATTTTATTATATTAATTTTTAAATAAAAATAATTTATTTATTTATTTTATTTATATAGAAATATATACAAATAAGAATAATTTTAATATATTTTTATTAATGAAAATAGAAGATATATAAAATTATTATTTAATTTTTTTATATATTTCTATATAAATAAAATAAATAAATAAATTTTAAATATAAAATTTTATATTTTATTATTAAATATATAAAATCTATTATTAATAATATAAAAATATTAGTATTAATTATTTAATAAAATTTATTATATTAAATATTAATATATACAAACAAGAATAATTTTAATATATTTTTATTAATGAAAATAGAAAATATGTAAAATTATTATTTAATTGTTTATATATATTTTATATAAATAAAATAAATAAATAAATATAATATTTTATATTTTATATTTTATTATTAAATATAAATAATTTATTATTAATAATATGAAAATATTATTATTAATTATTTAATAAAATTTATTATATTAAATATTACTATATTCTATTTGATATATTAATATTATGATTTGGTCGAGTTGATATTAAAAGAATTGTTGAGGTATATTAGGTAGTATGTATTTATTAGGCTACGTTAATCCTAAACTCCCCAAATCGGAGGCTTTTATTTTCACCGATTAGGATTAATAGAACGTAACATTTAAAACCTCCGCTTCCATCCCATTCCATTCCATTCCATTATGAAACCTTCAAACAAACGATTAATCGTATACGCTCCATTCCATTCCATTAATAACCCTCCAAACAAACAGAGCCTAAATAAATCACGAATTAAAGCAATAATCTTTTCGATAAAGAGAGAAAAAACAAATAATGCTTCAAAATAGAAAACTATTAAGAGCCCTCCATCTCTCACCAAAATCATCTATACTAGCCAAAATTCAAACCTTATCTTTTGACTATGAATTATTTTCTTAGGAAACGGACAATGGAAAGCATGTTCAAGATAAGGAGATGCATGCCTGAGAAAATCGAAATGGGCAACCACAAGGTAGCAACTTGACTGAGAAAGCGGGAATATACATATATGGAGGTATTGCGAGATATTATGTCATGTGGAGGAAGAAAGGATGACGGGGTGTGGATGGAAAGTCGGAATTTGAGACGAAAACAGAAAGAAGAAAGGAGGCTGTCAACGAAGATGGGAAGGAGGACGTGCGTGATTTCCAGAGAACGAAGGAAGAAAAATCAGAGGAGCGAGGTCATTTCTTCGACTAGGTTTATTTCCTCCGAGATTCGTTTTAGGGATAGACAGGATTCGAGGATTTGCGTGTCTCTGTCTCTCGACGGCAGAGAACAAAACGGCGTTGACAGTAACCAAACGTCACCGAGTGACATGATTTTTTTGTTTTGTTAATTGTCCCTACTCACGGGGACAGTAACCATATACGGGGTAACTCACGCAGCTAGAAGTGAGCATTCGGGTAGTTCGGGCCGGATTTTCACTTTTTCGACCCGACCAATTATCAAAATTTTTTCTTACCCTACCCAACTCAATTTTCAATTACCTGAATTTACCTACCGATTTACTCAAATTTCGATTTTACCCGATTATTCGAATTATCCTACCGATTTATTCGAATTATCCTAATTACCCTATTTCATAATTTTTTTAAACCTAATTGATGTCGGCAAATTAAATTTTTCGGTTAACCATCCTACCGAAAAAATTGGGTAATATCCGCCTACCAATTACCCGAATTAGGTAATTTCTTTACCCGAACCCGACCCAGCCCGAATAATGCTCACCCCTACACGCAGCAACGCAAGATCTATCTATTCTTACTCACGCTCGGTGACGGTCAGATGGTTCTTGTCTTTTAGTAGTAAAACACGTAACAGTGAAATGAACGAAAATGTAAATCGAGCGATGAGGATGTTTGGTATAGTGATGTAACATAAAAATTATATCCATCTCTGGGACAGAATGTGTTTGGTTGCAATGGACAGAACGAAAAAATTGTGTCAATGACAAAAATGCCCCTGATACTTAAGATGATTAACAATTTGTTATGAATTGATAAGTTTATTACGAATGAAAAGCTTTTGTTAAAATATGAACAAATAATAATAATAACATTTTCAAATTAAGATTGAATAATAATAATAATAATAATAATAATAATAACAAAATTAATTTGAATTAATAAATAAGGCAACATGTATAATCATAATTATACATATTAATAATAATTACAAATTATATAATAATAATCATAATAATAATAGTAATAATAAGAATACTAATACTAACAACCATAATGAATACAATAACGACGACGACGCAATTTAATTTATTTACGATTGTAATAATTATAATTGTAATTAATAATAATAAATAGTATGTTATTATTTTACAAATAATAACAATAATAATAAAATGATTATAAGAAATTAATTATAATTTCTTATTGATAATAATAATTATGTGCAAACACAACATCTAAGCATTCATTAATTCAATTACAAAATAGGTTCAACATACATTCATAGCATTAATTACATAATAGGTTCAACATACATTCTAAACAAACATCTAAGCGTTAATATTTGGGTGACATATTATTTAGAGATTTATTTCTTGACTAATTTAAAACCTTTCATTAATAAGTTAGAAAACTATTTTAAAATATTAAAGAATTTCCTTTTCTTGATAAATAAATTATTTTATTTATAAGTCAAGAAAGCTATTATTTATAAATAAAGAAACAATTTCTAAATAAATAAAATAATAATTCTCTAAACAAATTAAATTAAGAATTTAATTAATCTCAATCAAATTGAAATAAATAAATATAATTAAGAAACATCTTTCTTAATATTTTTAAAAACAATTTTCTTAATTTCAAGAAGTCTAATTAATTAATTTCAAGTTAATTGAAAATAATTAATTCTAATATTAGAAACCACTTTTCTAATTAATCAATTTCAATCTGATTAAAACTAATTAATTCTAATTTTGAAAACTACATTTCTAAAATTAATTAGAATAAATATAATTATTAATTTAATCAAATTAAGAAAAATAATTATGTTAATTTTGGAATTGATTTGATGATTAATTTAATTTAATAATTCTGAAAAACTTAAATTAACTTTTAAAACATTTCTAATAAAATTAACCCTAAAAATCAATTTGACTGCTTCTTTATTTCCTCCAAGAGATAGGGACGTGGCGTCTCTGTCTTTCGTTTTAGGGATAGATAGGATTTGAGTGTCCTTGTCTCTCGGAGTCAGAGGACAAAACGACAATGACAATAACCAAACGCCGGCACGTGATAGGATTTTTTTGTTTTATCAACTGTCCCCACCCACAGGAACAGTAACCATACATGGAGTTCCTCTTCACACTCTCGTCTCTTTTCTCCACTCTCTGCCTTGGTTTGATTCATGCTCGTCTGTTGCTCTCGCTGTGCACAATGTCTTTTCTCTAACATTTGTTGGCCAGCTGTATTGAATTGGTAAGCACAACCTTTCCCTTAATATTTGTCATCGATAATTGCTTGTTTCTTCTATTTTTCTTGTAAACCCAACTTAACCCATTTGTAAAAGGAAACTAAATGTTGGTAGTTGCCATCAAAGCTCGTAGGTTTCATAGCTATTAGATTTAGTTTAGGTGGTTGAATTTGGATTTTAGCCCATTTTCTTAGAAAAATATATGCTGAAATTTTAAAATAATTATTGAATTTTCTAGACATTTGTTGAAATTTGAAATTTTTAATATGTTTAAGACATAAAATAAAACTTAATAGAACAAAATCATAGAACCTATATCTATTTGGATGCGTTTATTCTCAAAACTTATCAGATACAATGTAAATTATTTTATTTTACACCCTTCCTCTCAATGCTTTTATAGCTACTTTAAAATGTATTTCTAGCTTTGAAGCCCTCCAATCAGCTACAAGGTATGGCCATTCTTGTAGTTTTAAGTTTATCCAACATTTTGTCCTAAAAGTGGGACAACATTTAAATTGAGTAATGTGATTTTAGCTTGTTACTTTTCTTGAAATCAGTGAACTATAGCATTTGTTTATTCTTGACATAGTTTATCCATGAGAAATTTGAACCGTGAATTTTCTCGTTTAGAGCTACAGATTTATTTTACCATACCATTTTTACTGAATTGATCTTTGATAATTTTGAGAATTATGTCAATGTAAAGAACTTATTTAATGCATTTTGCAAATACGCTATTAACAGAAAAGAAGCGTAAGTCTCTAAAATCAAAGGCCCGTTGACTTCTTTTCCTTTCTAACCCATATGAAAAAATGGGATAGTATCCACTAACAATTACGCCCTACTTTTCTCAGGACCAACTTTAGAAATAAAATTTTGTAAGATTAGAATTATTTCATGATTGTTCTCTTACATCATACATTGAAACTATTCTGAATTATTTCATGATTGTTCTCTTACATTGTATATTGTTTGAACAAATTTATGTAAATATATTAGAAAATTTACTCTTGCAAGCATGGATGCCATTTCAGTTTGAGTTTACGTAGAAATGCCGAAAGAACAAAAAGGATTGTGACTCTGTTGACTGTATGGTTGTAGTTATGTAATGTTGTCAGTTCTCTATTCAATTTGTTGGCATCAAAGGCTCCTTTATATAGTTATAGGCAAAGGGTTTGAAGTTATTTTCTAAATTTTTATGCAAATCGACATTAAATGAGGCGGATCATGCATGACAATTATGAGCCATGTATTTCAATGGTTAGGATAAATAGGCAATCTTTTTAAAACTACGTGAAATGCTAAAAAGTATAGGAGGATTAAAGTCAACAAAAAAATACTTATTGATGAACAAGTAGCAATTTTCTTACATATTATTGCTCATCATGTTAAAAATCAAATTATTAGGAAAATTTTAGAAGGTCGGGTGAGACAATTAGTCGATGTTTTCATAATGTTTTAAATGCAGTGATGCATTTGTAATATCTTTTGTTTAGAAATCTTGAATCCATACTAACAAACTCTTCGGACCATTGGTGGATGTGGTTTAAGGTAGATAATCACCTTATCACTTTTATAAGAAAATATAGTGAATGTAATTAAGGTTTCTCATTATTTTTTATTTCATTTGAATTGTAGAATTGCTTAGGTGCTCTAGATAGGACATATATCAAGGTTAGTGTGCTAATTAAAGATAAGTCTAGATTTCGAACTCGTAAGGTTGATGTTGCAACAAATATGTTAGGTGTGTGCACACCTGACATGTAATTTGTTTATGTTCTTCCTGATTGGAAAGGGTTAATAACTAATGGTATAGTTCTTCATGATGTAATTACTAAGAGACATGAACTAAAAGTGCCTCATGGTAAGCTTTCCTATATGATATAAGAAGGTTGTTTGAAATTTTGTATATGAGATAATGTACATTAAATAACTTATGTAGTGTTATATATATATATATAAGTTGTTATTACCTAGTTGACACAGGTTATACAAATGGTGAGGATTTCCTTGCACCTTTTAGGGGTCTAAGGTACTATTTGATTGAATGACGTCAAGGTTATTAACCGAAAACTTCAGAGGAATTCTTTAATATGAAACAAGCGATTGCATACAATATAATTGAGAGGTATTTTGAGTTACTGAAAATTAAGTGAGCTATTCTTAGGAGTTCATCATTTTATTCAATAAGGACACACAATCAAATTATTATAGATTGTTGCTTGTTTCACAATTTTATTAGTCAGGAGATGAGTTTTGATCCCATAGAAAGTGATTTAGGGATTATTTTCACACCAATCCAGTTGTTGAGGAAGAGTGTATAACTGTTATTGACCCAACTAATACTTGGACTAATTGGAGAAATGAATTGGCGTGCGAAATGTTCAGTGTATGATAAACATCTAGGTAAAATGAGAATTGACATTTTTTAGGTGTTTTTATTATGTTTAAGTTTTAATTTAGTAGATAAGTATATCAATGAATTTCCCGTCAACTATTGATTCTCAAAGTTCAAAAGGAACAAAAAGAAAGTGAAACTATGATAAAGATTTTGTGCTAGTTTCCTGCATAGTTGATTTGCATAATTTGAAAACGTACAATGCTGATATTGGATTTGAAGTTGAGTATTTCAATGAATTAGAAAGAATGATAACAACAAAGTTTTCTAATTCAAACTTAAAAGTTAGACCTCGCATAAAGTCTAGGATTAAGATTTTAAAGAAAAAGTGGAGCATTGTTTATGATATGATAAGAAAAGATACTAATGAATTTGGATGGAATACCGAAAGGATGATGGCCACCGTTGAAGATCATGCATGAGATTAAGTGTAAGTATTGAACTTTTAACTTATTTTAAGTATTTTTTTTATTACTTTCTTGTCATTGATATAAATTTTTTATGTTTATTTTTTCATCGTGTCATAGTCACAAAGATACTTTTGAAATAAGAGTTTTCTTTTCTACAATAAATTGACTGGGATCTATGAAAAAGATCGTACAATTAAAAATGATGCATAAGCTATTGCGTAGTAGGATGATGATAATGATGATGATGATAATAATAATAATAATAATAATAATAATATATCTCAAGATTTGAAGATAAATTAGAGGAGAATGTGAGTATGAGGTCTCCATTATTTTGACAATAGTTCAACTGTTTGCGTAGCTGATACTTCACCTCTCTACATTCTTAATTTGAACAAAAATTTTCGTCTAGATTGTGAGTCTTGTATTTGTTGTTTTTCCAGCTGGAGTTAATAATAAAGCTAAAAGCTCTTTTGTGTTACTTCGTTACGATGCTTGGGGTGCACTTCATGTTACCTAAAATATATTTTGAAACCATCCACGTTTATTAAAGAAACAAAGATGAATTTGTTTATGTTTTCATTAGGTTCCAATGGGCTTGTGATAATTCCTTTGGCATTCTTTCAAGTAAATTGGTAACGAATTGTTTCAATTATTCTCATTCTTTCATAATCCATTTGAAATAAATTTTAAAAAATAGTTGGTGTGTGCTGCAGTACAATTATCAATTCAGTTGCTGCTCTTTGGTAAATGGACATGCACAGCAGTACGTGTTTGCGTTATGCCTTGCCTGGCCTATGACACCGGAATAACAGAGAATTGCCATCTCAACTGTTGAAGCTTCTCAGCTTTTTGTGTCAATCCAGAGAAGGTAACAATGCCTCGAGATTTCTGTTAAGCTGACTGACAGCTACAGGAGCCTGAAACTGGATTTGCTTCTTCCTTGGAACGGTGGCGGTTATCGAGTCAATAGTTACCCCTTTCACTTTTCACCAGCTTGTCTACGCAGAGTTCAGCTCATCTGATCCTCATAAGAACAAAGTAGAAGCACATTGAATCAGACTTGCATGAATTTGGCAATTCTTTGAGAATTTTTTATCAACCAGGAGTATACTACATTTTTGCATGAATGATGTGATAACAAACTGCAATTCCCCTTATTGTTAATTTGTACGAACTCAAAGTGTACAACCAAAAGCCTGCACATGCTGATAAAACTTGAAAAGAATAAATTCCCCCAATTCATCCTTTTGAAAGAGTACCTGATCCACTCTAATTTTTAATATTACTACATCCTTAATTCATATGAATTACTAAGCACCAAGGAAGCAGAGGAATCTTTTTCCTCTACCCAAGTAAGTGAGCTACTTAAAAACAACATACCAGATATGGCGTGGCACTTTTTATCACTTCCCTTAGAGCAGCAGGTCCAAGAAACTTGAGAACCTATTCCACAAAAGGTATTAGGAATCATTGTACTTAGAAATATTATCTAATTATTCACTTTATGCAAGCAAAATGTCACCAATAAGAACTTGCCAAGCAAGAAAACTGAAATAGAAAGAGACCTCATTAGCATCTTTGAACGGATGAGAATCATTTTTCGTCGGCCAACATACCAGCCAACATCTGGTACAGCCCGGAAAGAAAGAAATGGAAAAAATGAGTATCGAAAATGGTAAATAAATTCTTAAGCATGGGATAATTGTTTTAGACTTTTAACCATGCCACAAACCCAACTGTTTATTATTTTGCAGCTTGCAGAGCAAAAATCAAATGATCAAATAGCTTATTTAGGAAGGTGATCATTAAAAATAGGCCCTAATCGTGATTTGCCATTTCACATCATAAAGATATCTGGTATGCATAATGTGGAAATGAAGGCTAATAATCAGGTGAAGGGAAATGAAGAAAAGCCACAAATAAACCTACAAGACCATATCTGTGTGTATATGTTCAGGTGGGCAGTTACAAACTATTTCATATCCAAATAATGGTGTACCTTGACTCAAACTATCTAAGCAATCTTGTGCACTCTTCATAGTGCTAAACTACTAGATGCCTAATAATTCCCTGTTGCCTTGTATCACAGAAATTTACCATCAAGGCCTGCAGTTTTTATTGCTAAATAGAAGAGAATATCATTCCAACCAGAGAAAAGAAAGCTTATAAACCATAAAAGTCACCTTTCCTTTCCCAGCCGACGAGCTAGCTCTTCAGCCAGAGCTTTCCCATATGTGTCAGCATCTGTAGCTATGACAATGCGAGATACCTATGTTGATTTGTAAAGAAAATAAAACAAAAGGTAGAAATAAGATATGTGAATCCGAAAAAGATCAGATTATTATGCCAACTTAAGTTTCTTACAATTGTCCGCACCTTATCCAAATACTCTTTGCAGTTCCACAGATACTGATATGCTTTGTCCTGGCTTTAAACACATACATGCAACAAACACAAGAATAAACAGATAAAAAAAGAAGTAACAAACAGTACAAATAATCATAGAACAACTCCAATTTGGGTATAATTGCACTTCTAAATCTTATCTTCATGTTTACTAGCAAAAATCGTGTTACCCATTTATGGACAATAGTGGCTTAAAAACTTCTTCAGCTTCTTATACTAAAAGCAAAAAGGAAGCCTAACAGAAAATTGATCAGACAAGTCACAACATGAATTGCCTAATGATGTTCACAACAAAGAAATTGTTATAAGCTTTCTGATCTCAGTACAAACCTTTTCTAGCAATGGTAAATCTTTAACTGAAATGTTTTTTGGTGCACCACCAGGAACACTTACACAATGATGAAAACCAGCTTCTTCCACCGAAAGCTTATCCATTTCCCCCTCAACCTTTGGAAGCATCAAAGTGTTGACATTAGAATAACACACACGCATTACGCACGCACACAAAGGTAACAGGAGTTTACTATAATTATTTCATTGGCTTCAATGATGTCATCAACTCCATATAGCCACTTTTCAGTGCCCTTCTCCTGAAAAGAAATAGAAGAAATATCAGTTATAATGAATACATGGTTTATCACATTTTTGCATCACAATGCTAGATAAAACAAAATACTAATATTTACTTTGATGAGTGAGTTATGTTTTTTTTCTCAAGAAGGAAAACAGTTGCAGATACTCCAAGTCAGAATGAATCACCTAGTAGAATCATGGCAAACAGCTAAATGAAGCCTGAGGGCAAAGAACCCATCAGTACTCAAATACCACTAGCTCAAATATTAAACAATTATGCAAGAATTAGCATCACACCTGCCAGAATTTTTTTCCAATGGTCCGATATTTGCAGCCAACTAACACTCCATTTCGTCTGTAAGTGAAAGCCACAATAGCCTGTAGCCAATAGATGTTGTAATAACATGATAAGCAGTTGACATTATTGAGTTGAAGAAGATCTCAATAAGAACAAGAAACTTGATTTTCTACTTCAACCACAGCTCATCCAACAGCAAAGAAATTTGAAAGTAGTAAAACAACTAAACAAAACAACTAAATCACCTGTTCACTAGACATCTGCATTACAGCATTTCTCCGCAGAGTTTCCTCCGTAATCATCCGCTCGCCAAAGTACGCAATCAACTGACAAGAAAAAATGATTGGCACCAATAAGTGTTTCAAATCACAATTCTTAAGCATATTTGTAGAACAAGATCGATCATTTGTGGCCACAACACATGTAAATGGAACCACATCAAACAATGTTGATATCAGCACAAGCACCGTAGCCTACAACTCACAATTTAAGATCTTGGTACCAATGTATGTCCAAGTGTGTGTGGGAGAGAGAAAAAGAGCGTGAGCAAAAAGGAAGACTCTGTATGTCTCATTATTGGCACCGCTAAGCGATAACAACAATAACAAGTAATCTTTGGACATTTTACGTCATCATTTTGCATAACTACAACGCAAGACCTCTTTCAGAATCTTGTTTTAAGGAAAGGAAGGATACATCAAACACAGGGGCAGTACCTTTTCACCCAGTGGCTCTAACACAAAACCCTCCGGAGTCATTTGTTTGGAGCTCTTGACTTTGAAGATTTTATTAAATCCCTCAATTGTCAACCTGCTATCGGCAAAGGCCTATGCCAAACCAAATTAGCTGGTATCTTTCCTTCTCCAAAATCCATAAATGAAACAGAATAAGACAGAAATAACTTGCATCACCACCTGCCCTGCCCATCCGCAACTAGCCCTGAAACATCTCCACATCGCAAAATCCCTGCATAGCACCACCCAATAACAAACTTCAACATGGCCATTGAATTGAACCCACGCTCAAGTTTTTTTTTCACTCATTTGCGCACGTAAGCGAAATGGGTAGTTTTCTCCCAAGAAGATGTTTTTCTTTAAATCCCACTTTAATTTCTGCATCTACAGATTTTACCCAATACATAGAAACAAGCGAAAAAGGAGCAGCTTACGCTTCCTGGATGATATGTACAGATAAACTTCTCTCCAGAGACTGTCCACCTTGGCACTGTCATCATCAAAGCATACAATATCGACAAAATTAATATAATCATCTAAAGCTCAATCCTTTCCTTTACAAAGATAAGATTTTTAACTTGTTACTTGCCCTGGGACAGAGTTGGTGGCTATAGAGTCCAGGAATGCAGGTGGGATCGTGGCAATTGATAGCAAGAAGTTCCATTTTCGTTTTAAGCATCATCACCTTACGACTGACGTCAATTGTACTAGCTGCTTGCACCATATGGAGCTTGCAGGTGATGGCGGAACGATGAGTCGGAGCAGAGAAGCGGACAGGGCCTTTGGTTGCTTTAGAAGAGGGCGTTTTGCTAGTCAAGAATTGCCTGAAAGGATTGATATAGGAATAGTTCCTAAGAGCCATTGTTGATGGCTTTTTGTTATTCTCTGTTTCTGTTCTTTATTTATTTTATCTCCAATCCAATCCAATCATCGTTGTCATCTATCCTGTTCCTGTTTGGGTTAGATTTTTTAATACAAGATTCAAGATTCCTCCTGAATTTTTATTTATTTATTTTAATAAAAAATAAATTGCAATTCTAAATCTAATTGATAAATTATGGGATTTGTACAAGTATTTTTAAAAGAAAAGTAATATTGTTTTTCAAGTTAATTATCTTTTATTTGTATTTGTAAATAAAAGAGAATGCTGATAATTAAAATAATTACCAAACTTCCTCCCCACTTCTCTGAATTATCTCTAATAATTAAAATAACTACCCAACTTCTTCCCCACTTCTCTCAAATATCTCCAACTGCTTGTAACTTCCTCCACTCTTTTCTCTCTCTCGTGTATGTATTTACTATTTAGTTTCTGGGTAGTTTGATAAGGCTTTCGTTACTGTTAATGTTTACTTAACTAGACAGGTCTACTTCTATTCAAACCAACAGCAACAGACCACCGTATCTACAACCTAGTACAGTATCTTCTCAGGTGTCTCTCTATTTTTCTATTTTCATATATTACCTGTCTTATTTCTACCATTTCTTCCTCTGTCTTTGCTCATTACTTGTTTTTTTCTCACGCCAACTTACTTCTACGTTCGTCTATTTAGCTTCATGCCCACATGCAAATTTACTTGATCTCTGTTAATCTCACTTGAAGTTAGCTGCTTTGCTTAATTATTATCGTTTATTTCCATGATGACTATGATATTGCTCGTGGGAAGTTAAAAAGGTCTTGTGTTTTCCAACTTCTCAAGTGCCCTTTCGTTTTTTTGCTGCAGATTCTTTCCCGCTTCCATGGCTTTGAGCTTTTTTCCCAATTTGGGCTCGTTTCAGCAAGCAGAAGTAGCTAGCTTTCCCCTGACCGACACAGAAATGGCTACCGAGCTCTATGATTGCTACGACAACTTTGTAGCCCCCTGCACTTCCATAAACCCCATTTATGAATCCGACGAGCTCTTTTACTGGGATAATTGCGGAAATCTCCTTCCGTTTTTCCCCTCTCCTTCCTTCTATTCTACTAAAGATAACATGATGTCCTTAACAACTGAAATCTTCCCTCAAGATCAAGAATTTGAGTTCTACCAGTGCCCAAAACGTCAGAAGAGCCATATTGATAACTTCTACTCAAATTTCACAGCTCCCGATATGTTTGACGTGAACATTTTGAACTTCAATTCCATTCCAGAATTCCTGCCAGATATTTCAGCTAGTTCAGAGCCAAAGTTGGAGGTTTCAGGGGCTTTTAGTATTGGAAGGACTGATCAGAATAGTGGGAAGAAACCGAGTGGGGTGAGCTTGTCTGCACAGAGCATTGCTGCAAGAGAGAGAAGAAGGAAGATAACTGAGAAGACGCAAGAGCTCGGCAAGCTGATTCCTGGAGGAAATAAGATGAATACTGCTGAAATGTTCCAGGCTGCTTTCAAGTACGTTAAGTTCTTGCAGGCTCAAGTCAGCATTCTAGAGCTCATGGGTTCATTTCAGGTGATTAGTATTATTAGCTTTCACTTTTCTTAAGCTCATTCGATTCACATAGATTACTCGTATCTAACGTGTTGGGTCAAATGCAGGAAAAGAAGGAATTAAGAGTCCCTACAAACGAAGTCCAACAGCTGCTACTTTCATCTCCAACAATCCAAGAAAAGTTGTACTCAACAGAGAAATGCTTGGTTCCCAAGGAATTTGTTCAAACACTAGCTACTGTTCACGAGATCCAGTCAAATCCTTCAGTGAAAGAGGAGATTGATCAGTTGCTGGAGACCACTGGTGGCTTCAGCTGAAGAAGCCGCATCTTCCATTTTCTTCTTTCTCATTTGCTTATTGTCTAAGTAGGTTTCCAGTAATTGCTTTTTTTCATTATTTTTTCCTGCTAATTACTGGAATTTAGGTGCCAATCGTTATCCAGTGATGGTGGCAGCAGAATTAGCTATAGCTTCTTTCTTTATTTTTTCAATATTAACAAATTTCTTATTGTCAAGAGGTCAATGCAATTACTTTCTTTTTAATTTTATTGTTTGTTTTGAAAAGCAGAATGAAAATAAAATTGAAAATTAGAAGGCTTACATGATAATGTAATGAAACGATTGAGCTAATCGTGGAAAACTATTGATTATAAGAATTTCCTCAAAGTCCAAGTTTTTTCCTCTAACAAAGAGATGATAAATGTATATATTTACTGAAGAAAGTTGTTCTTACATGAAAATATTCACACATTGTACTAACTTGAAACGAGGAGTGGAAGATAAGGAGTTTTTCTTGTTTTATTTCAAATTTATTTTAGATACTATTTTACTTCTAAAAATAAAAATAAAGACTGAATTTCATTAAAAAGAAGAAAAAAATCTCATTAGCAAGACCAACATTTTATGAGAGTAGGTCTAATAATTAGCATTTTAATTATCTGCACACAATAAAGGCTGTTTTTCACGTAATGTCTCACACGACGCAACAAATTTAGTCTAATGGAAGGGTCATAGGAGGGTTGTTAGTAGTATATGGATAAGCTGAAGCCAAAATTTACGACAACATATATCGTTATGTGAGTTACTAATACCGTTAAGTTGTTACGAAGCAGCAAGCTACCAGGAGCCGTCACCTTTGCCACAATGTGAAAACGTGGTTTATCCACTTCCCAAGATCTTTGAAACTGCCATATTTTATATGTCAACTGCTTCGATTTCATATTCATAAACTTTACCAATTACCAGTGGTTTCTCCTTCTCTTGTTCATGGTAGTTGCTTTATGCTACAATGGTAAGAGGGAACCATGAACTTAAAACCCCTTCAGAATTCAACTCCACTTTCAAAGAACAACCCTTCTTCTAGTTATTGCTCCTCCTTCCATGTGGAACTTAGTGAGATCTTCAAGTCCACCATTTTCATCTCAACTACACCTCCATTAGTTTCACCAAAAAAGTTGATCCCATTTGATGGTTCTATGTTGAAAGCAAATCCAAGCTCTTGATTTGAGTCTTACTAGCCTTGCAATTGCAAGCAACAAATAGTTTGTACTCTCCATCTAACTTCACGTCTGTACAATTATGATAATATGCAAGACTAAAGTCAAATGACAAAATCGACAAAATTGCTGTAGCGACCCCTGTGTTATACGAAAGTAGCTAATTAAATCCTGAGATATAAAATGTTACTCTATTAAACTTATGTTTTCAATTTTGTTTGAAAAAAACCCTAGCCAAGTGTTGTTCCTCCACGCTTGAGAACGTGAGTTAATAAAATTTCAACTCATGGTGTTTTTTGCTAATTTTTATATGTCAAGATTTTTTTAGCAACTTTTGAATAACACAGGGTTATTAAGGCAATAAATTCTGACAAAATCCTAGTTTTTCAAATGCTTCAATGCTACCTACAATTTGTTGATTATTTATCTTTTTTTTTAATCTATAAAGATAAGATGGAGTTGGATTCTTCTCATGCATTGTTTTGTTTTGGGTGGTTTGAATTCGAATTGAAAAGTGAGGACAAAGTGTATATCATATTTATATTCCACGTAATACATTAATAGAGTCAATATAGATAATTTCCCAACAATATCTCCATTAAAAACACTCTTAACTTGTAAATCTTTTTAAAAAAATTGCTAATCATACCATATCAACTTGGCTCTAGTTTAGCTTCACTACCCTTAACATCAGTTTCTCTAAACATCCCGTCAAGTCAACATATGCCTCCATAAAGAAAACAAATACCCACAACCATTGTCTCAGCAATCTGATCAACAAGCATTGTTAAAAAAAGGCATTAGTGAACTCACTACAAGAAATTAATACAATCCGCAACGTTTTTTTAATAAAACGTAGCGGATTGTATTAACTTTTCGTGATTTTACAAAAACGTCACGAAAAGTTTACAATTTTTTGAATATGTAACATTGTTTGCAACATTTTATCAATAAAATATCACAAATTGAAATAGAGTCTGCGACTTTTTATTAAACAAAACGTCTGATTGTAAGAATTTCCTCTAATTCCAAGTTTTTTCTCTAATAAAGAGATGATCAGTATATATATATCTATATGTTCTTACATGAAAATATTCACACATTGTACTAACTTGAAATGAGGAGTGGAAGATAATGAGCTTTTCTTGTTTTATTTCAAATTTATTTCAGATACTATTTTACGTCTAAAAAACATAAAGACCAAATTTCATTAAAAAAAGGAAAAATTCTTACTAGCAAGAAGATTTTACAAGAGGAGGTCTAATAATTTGCATTCTTATCTGTACACAATAAAAAGGCTATTTTCCACGTAAATGTCTCACACGACGCAATAAATTTAGTCTAATGGAAGGGTCATAGGAGGGTTGTTAGTAGTCCTAAATGTAACAACCCACTCCTGTAAGACCGAGACCCGACATCGATGGTGATATTCGAATCCGTGCCCTGCGAGGTGGCGTGCTACATCATTCAGTCAAATCACAGTATAATTTTTTTTTTGAAACAACATACACTTACATAATATGCGGAAAACATTTATAACATAACCGGTAAATACAATGACCACGAGGGTCCTTTTATAAATACACAATAATATGGTACAAAAGTTATCACACTAATGCAGACGCAACTGATCCTGACATCTTCTATCACTCTCTAGCGATCACTATACTCCCGTTGCCTAACGGGGTATTCTTCTGAGTCCTGAAAAATAATTGCAAATTTTGGGTGAGTTTTGTGAACTCAATGAGTGACCATCATCGATGGTCCACTTAACCCATGCAACAATCTCAAATTGAATAACATATATTAACATTGCATATTCGATCACATTTCACAATTTGCATACATCTAACTCACTTTCATAACACATTTTTCACAAAATTGCACATTCACACTTTTACGAAAATCCACATTCATATTATCATGGTTGATACACACATATGACACTCACTTTCTATTTATTATAATTTGCTGTGACCGAGTGCCTAAACTGTCCCATTGAAGGGCTCATTAATATCTGACCCTTATCCGATAGTGGATACATGGCTCATTATACGTTGAGCCTGATACTCTGAATCACTTATGAGCTCAAAGCTCTGATCGGTGGCAACTCTGGTCAACAGCCATTATATTTCAAGCCGCAATCAGACACATTACAATTTGTCAAAATTTCACAGTTATAAATACCTCATGACTGCTATCACAACAGTATATGGCATTTTGTCTTTCATTCAATCAAATATATCAAAACAAATGCAGCATGTAACACTTTTTCAATTTATTTCAGTGTTGTAACCGAGCGCCTGAACTGTCCCTATAAGGGCACATTAATCGTTGAGCCAGAGGCTCTGAAACTGTCTCACTAAGGGCTCATTAATCGTTGAGTCAGAGACTCTGAAACTGTCCCATTAAGGGCTCATTAATCGTTGAGCCAGAGGCTCTGAAACTGTCCCATTAAGGGCTCATTAATCGTTGAGCCAGAGGCTCTGAAACTATCCCATTAAGGGCTCATTAATCGTTAAGCCAGAGGCTCTAAAACTGTCCCATTAAGGGCTCATTAATCGTTGAGCCAGAGGCTCTAAAACTGTCCCATTAAGGGCTCATTAATCATTGAGTCAGAGACTCTGAATCATTGTGGGGCTCGAGGCCCAAATATAACGTTGAGCTAAAAGCTCTGATTAGTGGCTGCTCCGGTCACAACGGTCATTAACTGATTTTGCAATCATGTATGAACAGCATGTGCCACAAATCAGTCACTTTATTCATATATTTATCTATGCCACAATTCAATCACTTTATTTACGTATTCCTATATCACAATCATTTCCAAATTATCACGTTTGAACAAATAGTTCACAAGTAATCACATTTGCATCACTATCACATTAATCACATTTGCATCACTTTCACATTAATCACATTTAAAACATGGAGATTTCATCTTTTCAAACAAATAGCACTTTTATATCATATCCTTCCTAAATCATCGGACCTGCTGTCCGGAATTCATAATCAAACGCAATCCCGTCATTATTCTCTACAGAATTATAACACATAAATTGGAGAACTATCTAGGTCACTCACCTGACTTCCGCACTAACGTCTGAAAGTTCCGGCAACGTCGGTAGGCTGACGTTCCAAATGTACCTCTATCACAAGTCAAAACACATTTATTATACTCATCGTCCAATTCAGAAATAATGCACATGTAGCAATTTTAAAGACATGTACTATGTACTTTCGTGACATTCCGACACTATTTCAAAAATTCCCATCACAGCCTTTCCTCAATATCTTAACTCAATAGACACTAAAATCGTTCACTTTGTTTCAGAAAAATCAAAAATTATTTTCCAAATAAATACGGGCTATCTTTTTGTCGAAACCACAATTCACACTACACTTCTATCCAAAATTGAGAACTTTAAAAGACTTATTCAACACTTTCCTTTTTCATAAACGTATAGACCCTTGTCTCAAGTTCATAACAAATCCGAAATTATCTCATTTGAATATCGATACAAAAAGTTAGATGCTTCAATGTACAGATGTGAAGTTAGATGGAGAGTACAAACTATTTGTTGCCTGCAATTGCAAGGCTAGTAAGGCTCAAATCAAGAGCTTGGATTTGCTTTCAACATAGAACCATCAAATGGGATCAACTTTTTTGGTGAAACTAATGGAGGTGTAGTTGAGATGAAAATGGTGGACTTGAAGATCTCACTAAGTTCCACATGGAAGGAGGAGCAATAACTAGAAGAAGGGTTGTTCTTTGAAAGTGGAGTTGAATTCTGAAGGGGTTTTAAGTTCATGGTTCCCTCTTACCATTGTAGCATAAAGCAACTACCATGAACAAGAGAAGGAGAAACCACTGGTAATTGGTAAAGTTTATGAATATGAAATCGAAGCAGTTGACATATAAAATATGGCAGTTTCAAAGATCTTGGGAAGTGGATAAACCACGTTTTCACATTGTGGCAAAGGTGACGGCTCCTGGTAGCTTGCTGCTTCGTAACAACTTAACGGTATTAGTAACTCACATAACGATATATGTTGTCGTAAATTTTGGCTTCAGCTTATCCATATACTACTAACAACCCTCCTATGACCCTTCCATTAGACTAAATTTGTTGCGTCGTGTGAGACATTACGTGAAAAACAGCCTTTTATTGTGTGCAGATAATTAAAATGCGAATTATTAGACCTACTCTCATAAAATGTTGGTCTTGCTAATGAGATTTTTTTCTTTTTTTTAATGAAATTCAGTCTTTATTTTTATTTTTAGAAGTAAAATAGTATCTAAAATAAATTTGAAATAAAACAAGAAAACTCCTTATCTTCCACTCCTCGTTTCAAGTTAGTACAATGTGAATATTTTCATGTAAGAACAACTTTCTTCAGTAAATATATACATTTATCATCTCTTTGTTAGAGGAAAAAACTTGGACTTTGAGGAAATTCTTATAATCAATAGTTTTCCACGATTAGCTCAATCGTTTCATTACATTATCATGTAAGCCTTCTAATTTTCAATTTTATTTTCATTCTGCTTTTCAAAACAAACAATAAAATTAAAAGAAAGTAATTGCATTGACCTCTTGACAATAAGAAATTTGTTAATATTGAAAAAATAAAGAAAGAAGCTATAGCTAATTCTGCTGCCACCATCACTGGATAACGATTGGCACCTAAATTCCAGTAATTAGCAGGAAAAAATAATGAAAAAAAGCAATTACTGGAAACCTACTTAGACAATAAGCAAATGAGAAAGAAGAAAATGGAAGATGCGGCTTCTTCAGCTGAAGCCACCAGTGGTCTCCAGCAACTGATCAATCTCCTCTTTCACTGAAGGATTTGACTGGATCTCGTGAACAGTAGCTAGTGTTTGAACAAATTCCTTGGGAACCAAGCATTTCTCTGTTGAGTACAACTTTTCTTGGATTGTTGGAGATGAAAGTAGCAGCTGTTGGACTTCGTTTGTAGGGACTCTTAATTCCTTCTTTTCCTGCATTTGACCCAACACGTTAGATACGAGTAATCTATGTGAATCGAATGAGCTTAAGAAAAGTGAAAGCTAATAATACTAATCACCTGAAATGAACCCATGAGCTCTAGAATGCTGACTTGAGCCTGCAAGAACTTAACGTACTTGAAAGCAGCCTGGAACATTTCAGCAGTATTCATCTTATTTCCTCCAGGAATCAGCTTGCCGAGCTCTTGCGTCTTCTCAGTTATCTTCCTTCTTCTCTCTCTTGCAGCAATGCTCTGTGCAGACAAGCTCACCCCACTCGGTTTCTTCCCACTATTCTGATCAGTCCTTCCAATACTAAAAGCCCCTGAAACCTCCAACTTTGGCTCTGAACTAGCTGAAATATCTGGCAGGAATTCTGGAATGGAATTGAAGTTCAAAATGTTCACGTCAAACATATCGGGAGCTGTGAAATTTGAGTAGAAGTTATCAATATGGCTCTTCTGACGTTTTGGGCACTGGTAGAACTCAAATTCTTGATCTTGAGGGAAGATTTCAGTTGTTAAGGACATCATGTTATCTTTAGTAGAATAGAAGGAAGGAGAGGGGAAAAACGGAAGGAGATTTCCGCAATTATCCCAGTAAAAGAGCTCGTCGGATTCATAAATGGGGTTTATGGAAGTGCAGGGGGCTACAAAGTTGTCGTAGCAATCATAGAGCTCGGTAGCCATTTCTGTGTCGGTCAGGGGAAAGCTAGCTACTTCTGCTTGCTGAAACGAGCCCAAATTGGGAAAAAAGCTCAAAGCCATGGAAGCGGGAAAGAATCTGCAGCAAAAAAACGAAAGGGCACTTGAGAAGTTGGAAAACACAAGACCTTTTTAACTTCCCACGAGCAATATCATAGTCATCATGGAAATAAACGATAATAATTAAGCAAAGCAGCTAACTTCAAGTGAGATTAACAGAGATCAAGTAAATTTGCATGTGGGCATGAAGCTAAATAGACGAACGTAGAAGTAAGTTGGCGTGAGAAAAAAACAAGTAATGAGCAAAGACAGAGGAAGAAATGGTAGAAATAAGACAGGTAATATATGAAAATAGAAAAATAGAGAGACACCTGAGAAGATACTGTACTAGGTTGTAGATACGGTGGTCTGTTGCTGTTGGTTTGAATAGAAGTAGACCTGTCTAGTTAAGTAAACATTAACAGTAACGAAAGCCTTATCAAACTACCCAGAAACTAAATAGTAAATACATACACGAGAGAGAGAAAAGAGTGGAGGAAGTTACAAGCAGTTGGAGATATTTGAGAGAAGTGGGGAAGAAGTTGGGTAGTTATTTTAATTATTAGAGATAATTCAGAGAAGTGGGAGGAAGTTTGGTAATTATTTTAATTATCAGCATTCTCTTTTATTTACAAATACAAATAAAAGATAATTAACTTGAAAAACAATATTACTTTTCTTTTAAAAATACTTGTACAAATCCCATAATTTATCAATTAGATTTAGAATTGCAATTTATTTTTATTAAAATAAATAAATAAAATTCAGGAGGAATCTTGAATCTTGTATTAAAAATCTAACCCAAACAGGAACAGGATAGATGACAACGATGATTGGATTGGATTGGAGATAAAATAAATAAAGAACAGAAACAGAGAATAACAAAAAGCCATCAACAATGGCTCTTAGGAACTATTCCTATATCAATCCTTTCAGGCAATTCTTGACTAGCAAAACGCCCTCTTCTAAAGCAACCAAAGGCCCTGTCCGCTTCTCTGCTCCGACTCATCGTTCCGCCATCACCTGCAAGCTCCATATGGTGCAAGCAGCTAGTACAATTGACGTCAGTCGTAAGGTGATGATGCTTAAAACGAAAATGGAACTTCTTGCTATCAATTGCCACGATCCCACCTGCATTCCTGGACTCTATAGCCACCAACTCTGTCCCAGGGCAAGTAACAAGTTAAAAATCTTATCTTTGTAAAGGAAAGGATTGAGCTTTAGATGATTATATTAATTTTGTCGATATTGTATGCTTTGATGATGACAGTGCCAAGGTGGACAGTCTCTGGAGAGAAGTTTATCTGTACATATCATCCAGGAAGCGTAAGCTGCTCCTTTTTCGCTTGTTTCTATGTATTGGGTAAAATCTGTAGATGCAGAAATTAAAGTGGGATTTAAAGAAAAACATCTTCTTGGGAGAAAACTACCCATTTCGCTTACGTGCGCAAATGAGTGAAAAAAACTTGAGCGTGGGTTCAATTCAATGGCCATGTTGAAGTTTGTTATTGGGTGGTGCTATGCAGGGATTTTGCGATGTGGAGATGTTTCAGGGCTAGTTGCGGATGGGCAGGGCAGGTGGTGATGCAAGTTATTTCTGTCTTATTCTGTTTCATTTATGGATTTTGGAGAAGGAAAGATACCAGCTAATTTGGTTTGGCATAGGCCTTTGCCGATAGCAGGTTGACAATTGAGGGATTTAATAAAATCTTCAAAGTCAAGAGCTCCAAACAAATGACTCCGGAGGGTTTTGTGTTAGAGCCACTGGGTGAAAAGGTACTGCCCCTGTGTTTGATGTATCCTTCCTTTCCTTAAAACAAGATTCTGAAAGAGGTCTTGCGTTGTAGTTATGCAAAATGATGACGTAAAATGTCCAAAGATTACTTGTTATTGTTGTTATCGCTTAGCGGTGCCAATAATGAGACATACAGAGTCTTCCTTTTTGCTCACGCTCTTTTTCTCTCTCCCACACACACTTGGACATACATTGGTACCAAGATCTTAAATTGTGAGTTGTAGGCTACGGTGCTTGTGCTGATATCAACATTGTTTGATGTGGTTCCATTTACATGTGTTGTGGCCACAAATGATCGATCTTGTTCTACAAATATGCTTAAGAATTGTGATTTGAAACACTTATTGGTGCCAATCATTTTTTCTTGTCAGTTGATTGCGGACTTTGGCGAGCGGATGATTACGGAGGAAACTCTGCGGAGAAATGCTGTAATGCAGATGTCTAGTGAACAGGTGATTTAGTTGTTTTGTTTAGTTGTTTTACTACTTTCAAATTTCTTTGCTGTTGGATGAGCTGTGGTTGAAGTAGAAAATCAAGTTGCTTGTTCTGATTGAGATCTTCTTCAACTCAATAATGTCAACTGCTTATCATGTTATTACAACATCTATTGGCTACAGGCTATTGTGGCTTTCACTTACAGACGAAATGGAGTGTTAGTTGGCTGCAAATATCGGACCATTGGAAAAAAATTCTGGCAGGTGTGATGCTAATTCTTGCATAATTGTTTAATATTTGAGCAAGTGGTATTTGAGTACTGATGGGTTCTTTGCCCTCAGGCTTCATTTAGCTGTTTGCCATGATTCTACTAGGTGATTCATTCTGACTTGGAGTATCTGCGACTGTTTTCCTTCTTGAGAAAAAAAACATAACTCACTCATCAAAGTAAATATTAGTATTTTGTTTTATCTAGCATTGTGATGCAAAAATGTGATAAACCATGTATTCATTATAACTGATATTTCTTCTATTTCTTTTCAGGAGAAGGGCACTGAAAAGTGGCTATATGGAGTTGATGACATCATTGAAGCCAATGAAATAATTATAGTAAACTCCTGTTACCTTTGTGTGCGTGCGTGTGTGCGTGTGTGTTATTCTAATGTCAACACTTTGATGCTTCCAAAGGTTGAGGGGGAAATGGATAAGCTTTCGGTGGAAGAAGCTGGTTTTCATCATTGTGTAAGTGTTCCTGGTGGTGCACCAAAAAACATTTCAGTTAAAGATTTACCATTGCTAGAAAAGGTTTGTACTGAGTTCAGAAAGCTTATAACAATTTCTTTGTTGTGAACATCATTAGGCAATTCATGTTGTGACTTGTCTGATCAATTTTCTGTTAGGCTTCCTTTTTGCTTTTAGTATAAGAAGCTGAAGAAGTTTTTAAGCCACTATTGTCTATAAATGGGTAACACGATTTTTGCTAGTAAACATGAAGATAAGATTTAGAAGTGCAATTATACCCAAATTGGAGTTGTTCTATGATTATTTGTACTGTTTGTTACTTCTTTTTTTATCTGTTTATTCTTGTGTTTGTTGCATGTATGTGTTTAAAGCCAGGACAAAGCATATCAGTATCTGTGGAACTGCAAAGAGTATTTGGATAAGGTGCGGACAATTGTAAGAAACTTAAGTTGGCATAATAATCTGATCTTTTTCGGATTCACATATCTTATTTCTACCTTTTGTTTTATTTTCTTTACAAATCAACATAGGTATCTCGCATTGTCATAGCTACAGATGCTGACACATATGGGAAAGCTCTGGCTGAAGAGCTAGCTCGTCGGCTGGGAAAGGAAAGGTGACTTTTATGGTTTATAAGCTTTCTTTTCTCTGGTTGGAATGATATTCTCTTCTATTTAGCAATAAAAACTGCAGGCCTTGATGGTAAATTTCTGTGATACAAGGCAACAGGGAATTATTAGGCATCTAGTAGTTTAGCACTATGAAGAGTGCACAAGATTGCTTAGATAGTTTGAGTCAAGGTACACCATTATTTGGATATGAAAAAGTTTGTAACTGCCCGCCTGAACATATACACACAGATATGGTCCTGTAGGTTTATTTGTGGCTTTTCTTCATTTCCCTTCACCTGATTATTGGCCGTCATTTCCATATTATGCATACCAGATATCTTTATGATGTGAAATGGCAAATCACGATTAGGGCCTATTTTTAATGATCACCTTCCTAAATAAGCTATTTGATCATTTGATTTTTGCTCTGCAAGCTGCAAAATAATAAACAGTTGGGTTTGTGGCATGGTTAAAAGTCTAAAACAATTATCCCATGCTTAAGAATTTATTTACTATTTTCGATACTCATTTTTTCCATTTCTTTCTTTCCGGGCTGTACCAGATGTTGGCTGGTATGTTGGCCGACGAAAAATGATTCTCATCCGTTCAAAGATGCTAATGAGGTCTCTTTCTATTTCAGTTTTCTTGCTTGGCAAGTTCTTATTGGTGACATTTTGCTTGCATAAAGTGAATAATTAGATAATATTTCTAAGTACAATGATTCCTAATACCTTTTGTGGAATAGGTTCTCAAGTTTCTTGGACCTGCTGCTCTAAGGGAAGTGATAAAAAGTGCCACGCCATATCTGGTATGTTGTTTTTAAGTAGCTCACTTACTTGGGTAGAGGAAAAAGATTCCTCTGCTTCCTTGGTGCTTAGTAATTCATATGAATTAAGGATGTAGTAATATTAAAAATTAGAGTGGATCAGGTACTCTTTCAAAAGGATGAATTGGGGGAATTTATTCTTTTCAAGTTTTATCAGCATGTGCAGGCTTTTGGTTGTACACTTTGAGTTCGTACAAATTAACAATAAGGGGAATTGCAGTTTGTTATCACATCATTCATGCAAAAATGTAGTATACTCCTGGTTGATAAAAAATTCTCAAAGAATTGCCAAATTCATGCAAGTCTGATTCAATGTGCTTCTACTTTGTTCTTATGAGGATCAGATGAGCTGAACTCTGCGTAGACAAGCTGGTGAAAAGTGAAAGGGGTAACTATTGACTCGATAACCGCCACCGTTCCAAGGAAGAAGCAAATCCAGTTTCAGGCTCCTGTAGCTGTCAGTCAGCTTAACAGAAATCTCGAGGCATTGTTACCTTCTCTGGATTGACACAAAAAGCTGAGAAGCTTCAACAGTTGAGATGGCAATTCTCTGTTATTCCGGTGTCATAGGCCAGGCAAGGCATAACGCAAACACGTACTGCTGTGCATGTCCATTTACCAAAGAGCAGCAACTGAATTGATAATTGTACTGCAGCACACACCAACTATTTTTTAAAATTTATTTCAAATGGATTATGAAAGAATGAGAATAATTGAAACAATTCGTTACCAATTTACTTGAAAGAATGCCAAAGGAATTATCACAAGCCCATTGGAACCTAATGAAAACATAAACAAATTCATCTTTGTTTCTTTAATAAACGTGGATGGTTTCAAAATATATTTTAGGTAACATGAAGTGCACCCCAAGCATCGTAACGAAGTAACACAAAAGAGCTTTTAGCTTTATTATTAACTCCAGCTGGAAAAACAACAAATACAAGACTCACAATCTAGACGAAAATTTTTGTTCAAATTAAGAATGTAGAGAGGTGAAGTATCAGCTACGCAAACAGTTGAACTATTGTCAAAATAATGGAGACCTCATACTCACATTCTCCTCTAATTTATCTTCAAATCTTGAGATATATTATTATTATTATTATTATTATTATTATCATCATCATCGTCGTCATTATCATCATCCTACGCAATAGCTTATGCATCATTTTTAATTGTACGATCTTTTTCATAGATCCCAGTCAATTTATTGTAGAAAAAAAAACTCTTATTTCAAAAGTATCTTTGTGACTATGACACGATGAAAAATAAACATAAAAATTTATATCAATGACAAGAAAGTAATAAAAAATACTTAAAATAAGTTAAAAGTTCAATACTTACACTTAATCTCATGCATGATCTTCAACGGTGGCCATCATCCTTTTGGTATTCCATCCAAATTCATTAGTATCTTTTCTTATCATATCATAAACAATGCTCCACTTTTTCTTTAAAATCTTAATCCTAGACTCTATGCGAGGTCTAACTTTTAAGTTTGAATTAGAAAACTTTGTTGTTATCATTCTTTCTAATTCATTGAAATACTCAACTTCAAATCCAATATCAGCATTGTACGTTTTCAAATTATGCAAATCAACCATGCAGGAAACTAGCACAAAATCTTTATCATAGTTTCACTTTCTTTTTGTTCCTTTTGAACTTTGAGAATCAATAGTTGACGGGTGGTTCTGCCGGATTTTGGCCGAACAGTGCGTTCTATTGAAATCCATCGCCTTCTTCCTTCATGATTTAATATGGCGTGAGTATACCAGAAAACAAGGAATGCTAGTCGGGGTGATGTCCCATTAGCCCCTCCGACGCCAAGTAAGCTTCGGTGAAGATGAGATTGATGAATTCGAGAAAACGACTTAGGTTATGATCGCATACCAATTATGGGAGAATAATACCTTATATACGGCGTAATAATCGAGTTTAGGTCTTATTACGATCTCACGGGAGATCTCCTTCGCTAATGGGTAAAGGAGTACAAGGGCTTTGACCTTAGAGTCGATCTTCGATGAACGGGCCGATCGCCCACGGGTCGTCTTGATTGGGTCCGAGCCGGAATGGCCGACCGACCATAAGCCCCTACTCCTCGAGTCCGGCGAAGAGAAGGGTCGGAGAGTACGTAGAGGCTTTATAGCTCGATCATAGGACGACTCGGGGTTGGGTCGATCGGTTGAGCCTTGAGATATAGCTCGTCTGTTGATCAGCTGAATGGAATAATTGATTGGTCGGGCAATGTCGTTGTAGCCCGGTCATTTGGCGCCGGGTGATTTCGATTGGTCGGATGTCGATCGTTCTTGCTTGCTCGTCTTTCGGGTTGGTCGGCTGATCGTTCCAAATGGTCGTCTTCGACTATTATTGCGAGCCCACTCGGGCTAAAGCAAGCCGGGCGGTCGTCATCAGCAGGGGCGTGAAGACAATTGAAGCATTTATTAGTGGATCGCGCGTCTTTGTCGACAACTTCGTAATCAAACGATCGTCTTTATAACAGCTACCCACCGTGTCCGTCGTCCTTTCAACTGTTCGCGCCCTTCCGGATTTCGAGTAACCCTGATTTGCCTCCGTTCAGATCGTGCCACGTGTCCTGGGGTAGCTCGGATGTTCTCCACGCGTCGGGCTTTGGCTGGATCGTAGTTCGAACGTTGTCTCTATAAATATCAGAGTCGACAGACGGTTTGCTTTTTCTTCACGCTTATTTCATTCTTGCCGTCTTCTTGCTTTCCTCTGTTTTCTCCCTGTTCTTGCTTCTGTTCTTTCTTATTCTCATTTCCAGAAGTTGTTTTAGGCGTTGCTCGAGTTTCCGATTTCCTACCATTGAATAGGTACGTCCCCTTCCCTCATTCTCATCTTCTAGATTCCTCTTAAAAAACATGTCATCTAGCGGTTCTCGGAGTGAGGTTTCTCCAAGTGGTTCTGCTGACGGGAGGTCGTCGTCGGAGGTTATGGCTGAGGTGGCAGCGGTGTCAAGGTTAAGGGATGTTGAAGAGATTACAACAAGGGAACGGAAGGACGGGCTGATGGTGAAGGAGTTGCCCAAGGGTAAATCAAAGATGTCTGCGGCGAAGTTGCGCCGGTCCATCCTTAGGAACAGTATCCCTCAGGATTGGGAGCCCAGGTTGGCTTCTGAGGATGAAGGAA
Source organism: Erythroxylum novogranatense (assembly GCA_029891385.1). Classification (NCBI taxonomy): domain Eukaryota; kingdom Viridiplantae; phylum Streptophyta; class Magnoliopsida; order Malpighiales; family Erythroxylaceae; genus Erythroxylum; species Erythroxylum novogranatense. The sequence goes on from CM057230.1 coordinate 88,348,907, forward strand.
TTGCAAGCAGCAAAAGTGGGTGGATTGCCGTCTCTGAATATTTCTTTTCGATCGAAGGCTTGAGACTGCCGTACGTGCCGATCGTGGATGAAGTGTGTACTGATTTTCAATTGCGGCCTAGTCAGATCCCTCCGAATGGGTGACGTTTCATTAATGGACTCGTGCTGTTGTGCCACCAATTTGGCTGTCCGCCCTCGGTTAACATCCTGCGCCATTTTTTAAGGATGAGTCAGAGTCCAAGCTCTGGGGGTGGCATCCCTTCCCTGATGTACAAGGATGCCCGGTATCGCCCAGCCGGGACGTCCGTGTCCCAGCCGTGGAGGTATCCCCAAGCCGAGCGGTGGAATGACTCGGCAAGCCTATCGCTTTCTAAGGAAGAGCGAGAGGTAGTGGGCCGTATAAAGGAGCTCGGCCCGTATAACTTTGCTTGGCTCATCTCGGGGTATGGCGGGGGGGCCTCTGCCAACTCTCTTCTGATTGACCCCCCGCCGCGAATTGGTGGGCTAGGAGAGGGAACTGCCCCGCCTGGTTGACCTCTCGTGGTTGATTTATCTTCTTTGTTCGTAGATTTTGGATTCAGTTTCTAACCTGTTTCCCTTGTTTGTGCAGCTATGGCCAGGGTTAACACATTCCCCGGCGCCCCCAAGTCCATCAAGGGTAAGCGTCAGGTCGCAGGGCCTTCGGGAGGCCGAGGTCGGGGAGACAGACGAGAGGCCAGTTCGATGGTCGCTCGGCCAATCGCTTCCGGGCCGCGGCGTATTTCTCTGGTCGTCTCCGAACCATTGGCGGCGCATGCTTTAGTAGTCGCCTACCGCCTGATCAGAGCATTGTTGTAGTCGAGGAGGAGGAGGAGGTCGAACGGCCTCTGAAGAGGAGGAGGGCCGCCAGAGTCGACGACCAATCTCCCAGTTCCCCGGTGGCCGACCGATCTCTTTGCCCTTTGGCGGCTAATTGTCCTTCGGTGGTCGACCAATCTCCCCGTCCTTCAAGCCAACCCAAAGGAAAGGAGATAGCGGGTGACGTCGGGTTGTGGGAGTCTTTGATCAAGCTGCCCAGGGATTCCACAACTACTGATATCGGCGTTGTCCGTCACATCTTGGAAAGGATTACTCCTCCCGCGGACGGGGAAAAATTTGACCAGAGGGGCAATAAGGAAATGGGGTCCCTACTCCTGCGTACTTGCCTGAGGAGCTCGATGATGTCATTCGAGACAGTGCAGCGTTTGGACGTTCTGGACCGTGAGGTTCAGGACTTTCAGGAGCAGATGCAGGCCCTGAAGGACGAGCTTTCGAAGGTAGAAGAGGAGAGGGACCTTCTAAAAGCTCAAAATTCTTCTTTAGAGGAGGAGAAGAAGATTCGGGAGGAGGCGGCCAGTATTTTGAAGGCCCAAGTTGACACGGGGGAGGAAGAGATGCGCGCCTTGCGAGCTCAGCTCACAAAGGAGGAGCTCCAAAGGGTAAAGGCGATGGCGGAGAGGACCAAGCTATCTGAGGAGTATGCAGTTTTGCGGGGGCAGTGGGAGTCGGAGAGAGTGCTAAAGGAGAAAGCCCTCCGAGATCATGCCAAGGCCCTCCAAGATCATGCCCAGACCGAGGATACGCTAAGGAGGGTACAAGCCTCGGTGAAGGAACAAAGGGTCGAGGCGATCCTGCGATGGCAGAGGCGGTTCTTGCAGGACGAGTGCTTGGAGTATTCCTGCGACCTGGCCCTCATGATCTTGAAGAATTGTTATGACACCTGCATTCCTGAGGGGTCGGACGGTCCTTCGTTTGATGCGTTCACCGAGCCGTTGCTTCCTGCCGCTCTTGACCTTTCTTTGGAGGAAGTGAAGGAGAGGGTCGCGGAAGACCGGGGATCCGTCCCGATTGAGGAGCTGGACCTTAGCTCGGTCGAGGAGGACGAGCTTCCTCATGATGATGCTTCTGTCCCCGCTTCGACTCTTCCGCCTGATTCCGGGGCTTCCCCTGTGTATTCCCCCGGTTATTCTCCTTCTCCTCCTCCTATTCACAGCCCCCCTTCTCCCCAATTGTAGAGCTCACCTGGTCGGGCTTGTGACCAGGGCAAAGAGAAATCAATGAACTTTACCTTTGCTTCATTCGTTGTCTTTTTTCCATGTTTATGCTCTTTACTTTCTATGTATGTTGAGTTTTGGTGGAGTAGCTCGTAGTCGACCGGTTTCGAACCGATCGACCGCAGTCGATTTGTATCGATACCGAGCAAGGGTCCCCAGATACTAGACTTGGCGACCCAACCGATCGTAGTTGATCAATGTAAAATGCCGGGCGATGGCGATGACGAGGGTCCCGAGGATCTTGTCTCGGCGACCCGACCGACCGTAGTCGATCTATGTAAAATACCGGGCGATGGCGATGGCGAGGGTCCCGAGGATCTTGTCTCGGCGACCCGACCGACCGTAGTCGATCTATGTAAAATGCCGAGCGATGGCGATGGCGAGGGTCCCGAGGATCTTGTCTCGGCGACCCAACCGACCATAGTCGATCTATGTAAAATGCCGGGCGATGATTGATTGGACTTTCTACTCTTTGCCATATGCGATATAACTCTTTTTTGTCAAGAAATCTGTAACCCCTTTATTAATGATAACGAGGGAGTGGGCCGTTAAAAAACCTGTCTGGCAGGGACAGGAAAAAGGTACCCACATGTGTACAAAAAAGGATAATAAGGAAAGATTGACAAAAAATAAAACTTATCTATTGGTAGAAAACCTTCAAATTCTGGGAGTTCCAAGGCCTCGGTAGAATCTTCCCTTTCTCATCGCTGAGGATGTAAGAACCATGCCCGACTTGCTTAACCACTCGATAGGGTCCTTCCCACATCTGTCCGAGCTTTTCTGGATGTTTTCCAGCCGCCTCGACTTTTCGTAGGACGTACCCACCTACCTTTACATCGCTCGGCTTGACCCTTCTGTTATAGAACTTAGTCGCCTTTTGCCTGATGGCTTCTGAGCGAGCGGCTGCCCTTTCTCTATCTTCGCTAAGGAGAATGAGCTCTGCTCTGCAGGCTTCATCATTCCGCTCTTCTGCGTAGCCCGACACCCTCTGATTGTGCAATGCTGCTTCTACTGGAACCAGGGCTTCTGCCCCGAAGGTCATTCTGAACGGGGTCTCCCCTGTGGCTCCGTTTGGTGTGGTTCTATATGCCCACAATACTTCGTCTATTTCTTCTACCTAAGTCTTTCGGCCGTCCAGGTGCTTCTTGAGGGCGTTCATTATCTTCTTGTTGGTGTTCTCCGCGAGACCGTTACTTTGGGGATGGGCTACCGAAGTCAACCGTAGCTCGATCTTTAGTCGGTCGCAAAAATCTCTAAACTTGCAGTTGTCGAACTGCCGACCGTTGTCAGTAACCAACACCATAGGCATCTCGAAGCGGCATAGTATATTCTTCTTTATGAAGCTTTCCATCTTCCCCTCGGTGATTGTAGCGACAGACTCCGCTTCTACCCACTTAGTGAAATACCCACCGCCACAATCAGAATTTCTTTTGTCCGGACCGAGAGGAAAGGCCCCAATATGTCCATTCCCCTTCGGGCGAAGGGATAGGATGGCTCACGATTTGCATACGCCGGTCGATTGGTGAGACAGTCAGCTTTTTTCTCGGCAGCCTCACATCGGTTGACCTTTTCCTGATAATCTCTTCTCATTTTGGCCATGGTACCTCGTCGATCAATCGGTGAGCCAACATTCTGCCCCCTACGTGATTTCCGCACATCCCTTCATGGACTTCAGCCATTGCCTGCTCGGCTTCTTCCTCATTCAAACATCGAAGCAGCGGCCAGTCGTAAGACCGCTTATACAGAGCGCTATTAACTCCTGTGTACTCGGCGGCCTTTATCCTTAATTTCTTGGCTTCCGTCGTCTTCCGGTTGTTTCCTTCTAAAAGGTATGTAATTGCTTCATCCAATTCGACCGACCAAGATTTACGTTAAGAATTTCTTCGCTTTACGAATCTTTGGGCGATCTAGTCGTTCGACCAGAACATTATTTATGGCATCACGATCGGAAGCCATTTTTGAGAGCGCATCCGCTTTAGCATTTTGAGCTCGTTCTATTCTGCTGATTGAGTACTGCTCGAACTTGCTCAACTCCTGCTTTACTAACTCTAGATACTTGACCATGTTGGTCCCTCGGCCTCATCTTGCCGGTGACTTGGCCGACCACTACTTGGTCGTCGCTATATATCTTCAGTGTTTTACCTCCATCTCCTTGGCGAGTTGGAGGCCATTATCGAGCCTCATATTCGCCTCGTTGTTGGAGGCTTTGAATTCTAACCGGCGTACTCTACCTTTTCTTCCAAATGCGGGTGATCAAGACCACTCCGCTCCGCCCTCGACATTGGACGATCCGTCAACAAACAAATTCCAGGCGGGGAATTGCTCGTCCTTCGAGCTCGGCTGGCTCATCTCTGCGATGAAATCTGCCAACACCTGCGCTTTAATGGTCGTCCGGGGCTTGTATTGTAAATCGAACTCTCCCAGTTCTACCGCCCACTTTATCAGCCGACCCGAAGTTTCGGGCTTTTGAATGCACTGTCTGAGTGGTTGGTCGGTCCATACCTCAATAGTATGACTTTGGAAGTAAGGCCTCAGCTTTCTGGCTGCCATTATCAAGGAGAGGGCGAGCTTCTCTATGGGCGTATATCGCGTTCGACCGGCCAACACTTTGTCGACATAGTAGACGGATGTTGTTCGCTTCCTTCCGATCGGATGAGTACCGCGCTGATCGACCCCTCCGTAGCCGCCAAGTATAAGATCAGATTCTCCCCTTCTACCGGGCTTTGCAGTATAGGCGGGCTGGACAAGTATTGCTTTAACTGTTGGAGAGCTTTCGCACTCATCCGCCATTGAACTGGGTCATGTTCGCTTCCTCGGGACTTTGAAAATGGAAGGCACTTGTCTCCTAGTCCGGAGATGAACACGCCAATGAAACTATCCGACCGTCAAGATGTCTGAACATCTTTCGGGCATTGAGAAGGCATCGTATGATGGCCTCAATCTTCTCTGGTTTAGCTTCGATTCCCCGCTGAGTGATCATAAACCCCAGGAATTTTCCAGAGGCGACCCCAAACACGCATTTTTTCGGGTTTAGCTTCATCTGGAATTTATTCAAGGTCTGGAAGACTTCCTTGAGATCTTGTACATGTTCGGCGGCCGTCTTACTCTTGACTACCATATCATCCACATAAGCTTCCACAACCGCCAACTGTTCTTTAAAGACTTCTGTGACGAGTCGTTGATAGGTCGCCCCGATGTTTTTCAGGCCGAAAGGCATTACTTGGTAGCAAAAAGTGCCTTGGTCGGTTACGAAGGCGGTCTTTTCTTCGTCTTCTAGGCTCATTTGGATCTGATGATAGCCCGAGAAAGCATCCAGGAAGCTGAGCAGTTCATGCCCTGAAGTGGAGTCTACTAATTGATCGATCTTAGGCAATGGGAAGCTGTCCTTTGGACACGCTTTGTTTAGGTCGGTGAAATCTATGCACATTTTCCACTTCCCGTTCTTCTTTTTTACTAACACCACATTGGCGAGCCACTCGGGTACTTGACTTCTCGATGAACCCGCCTCCAAAGAACTTTGCTACTTCCTTCTCGATCACCCCCTGTCGCTCTTTGCTGTGGCATCGCTTCTTTTGTCTGATCGGCTTATAGTCGTGCCGAATGCCGAGGGAGTGAGATGTGACTGATCGAGAAATTTCGGGCATGTCGCTCGGTACCCAGGCGAAGACCGACTTATTTTCAACCAGACAATCTGTGATTTCTTTAACCAGGTCCCCCTGCAGCTCGGAGCCTAGGTTTGTAAACTTAGAAGGGTCGGCTTCGTCCAGTACGACTCTCTGCGTTTTTTCCATCGGGTTCATCCTTTCCGTCTCTTCGTCGGCTCTTACATCCAGAGAGCTCGTCAGTACTACCGCCCCATCTAATGTCTTCGTCTCTGCCAAGTAGCATTCCCTAGCAATTTTCTGCTGACCCCTGACAACACCAACTCCGCGGGGTATCGGAAACTTCATGACTTGGTAATAGGTAGAGACGACCGATCTGAGGGCATTTTGAGTAGCTCGGCCGATTATCGCGTTGTACGTCCCATGGAATTTCACGACCAGGAACTCAACGTCCCTTTCTACTTGACATGGCTTCTGCCCGAACTTCACTTTCAAATTTACCCGGGCGAACGGGTAGGCTGACGCCCCGGTCACTCCTTTGATGGGGCCGTCAGTAGGTAATAACCGCTCTTCGGTACCCTCATTTGCTTGAAGGCTTCATAGTATAACAAGTCGATCGAGCCGCCGATTGTCGATCATTACCCGCTTGACCTCGTGTCCGTCCATGTTCGGTTTACCACGAGGGCATCGTCATGAGGGCAACTTATTCCATCGAGGTCGACTCATCAAATGATATCATCCCATCGCTCTCCCTCGGCTTTTGGTGGATGAGTCCTTGTCGACTGCTTGACATATCTTTTCCTTGCCTTAGTGGTGGATCCCATTGCATTTCCACCGAATATCGACAATGACCCCAAATGGCCGTTCCTCTTGTTGCCCGGTGTTTCCATCGTTTCTTTCCCTTGAATGCCCTCTCTCTTCTCTTTGATTATCTGTATTCGTGTTTTGCCTTCCCCCGTCATTTCTGTCATTTCACCTCCAGGGCGGTCGCCTATTGTTTGACCGACTTGTTTCATACCGATTGTCCCGGTTGGCATTACGCCTTCGCTTCACAAACCGCCTAACCTTCCCTTTGTATGAGGAATTCAATCTCTTTTTCAATCGCCAGAATCTTACGTGTCATGGCCGACCTCTTTGTGGAAACGGCAATACATTAGTGTTCCCGCCCTTGTAGGGGTCTTCATTTTTCAGCTCTCTGATAGTTTCTCCATCCGCTATCATAGCCGCCAAGACTTCCGCGTATCGTTTGTTAAGCGGGGTGAAGTCTTGTTGATTCCAATGCCGACCGCTCGGCTTTCTCCAGGTCGACTGATCCCTCTGTCTTTTGTGAGACTCATCGGTTCTACCACTCGGCCCGCGATCATCTGCTCGACGTTTTGTATTCTTTAACACTTCTTCGAGCTGAATGTATTTGTCTGCCCGGCATCTGATCTCCTGAATAGATTGGGGCTGGTCGAGGGCTAGCGACTTCTTGAACTCCTCGTCCCTCGTATTGCTCATAAGTGCGGCCAGCATAGACGAGCAGGTGAGATCGGGTACCTCGACCGCCTCGTTGTTGAACCGAGTGATGAACTCCCGCAAACTCTCACTCCTTCCTTGGGTGAGCTGCATCACCTCTAAAGCCGTCTTCTGCGTCGCCATTAGTGGCGAATTGATTCAGGAAGAGCGACCTGAAATCCTCGAAGCATGTGATACAGCCCGGGGGTAAGCTGTTGAACCATCGCCGAGCTCCCTCTTGGAAGGCCGTGCAGAAAGCCTTACACTGGATAGCGTCCGGAACACAGTGTAGGCTCATCATCGACTGGAAGTGCTGCATGTAGTCCAAAGGGTCGGTCTTCCCGGTGTATTTCTCCGGGGTCGGTATCTTTGTGCCGGGTGCTGGGAGGCTATCCAAGATGTCTGGAGTGAAGGGAGAGCTGTACTGCGCCGTCGGGCGATCTGGACGGAAGCTCGTAGCCATGTGAGTCCGATCATCCGCGAGTTTTTCTAGGGCTTCATACGGGCGATGATCGGTTGTCAAACTGATTTGTCGGGCGGCTGGCCGCACGGACGGCGGCTGTTGTGCCGGTTGTGACTGTAGTATTTGGCGAATCAACAAATCGGCTGCTTCCTCAATCTGCTTTCTGGTTAGGACGGAGTGCACAGCCGGAATAGGTTCTGTACCCGATCGGTGTTGAAGATTCGGGTGTGTACTGGGTGCGACGTTATCCTCCACAGCCACGCTCTGTTCTTCCTGTTCCAAGGTTTGAGGTTGTTGTTGATCGTTAGGATCAGAGGATTCCGTGCGGGAGGCATGCAGTGCAGGCGGCATAATTGCAGGCAGCTGCAAACCTAAACGCTGCATCGCCAGGGCCATGACATGCCTACATCGATTCGCCGCCACCGCTGCTAATCTGTGTGGTTCGGGCGTGGTTCCTAAGTCGGACCCACGGTGGGCGCCAATTGGTTCTGCCGGATTTTGGTGAACAGTGCGTTTATTGAAATCCATCGCCTTCTTCCTTCGTGACGAATATGGCGTGAGTATACCAGTAAAACAAGGAAGGCTAGTCGGGGTGATGTCCCATTAGCCCTCCGACGCCAAGTAAACTTCGGTGAAGATGAGATTGATGAATTCAGAGAAAACGACTTAGGTTATGATCGCACACCGAATTATGGGAGAATAATACCTTATATAATGAAGTAGTAATCGTGTTTAGGTCTTGTTACGTATCTGCATGGGAGATCTCCTTCTGCTAATGGGCCGGGGAGTACAGTGGGCTTTGGCCTTAGAGCTGATCTTCGATGAACGGGCCGATCGGCCCACGGGTCGTCTTGATTGGGTCCGAGCCCGGAATGGCCGACCCGACCAACGGGAAATTCATTGATATACTTATCTACTAAATTAAAACTTAAACATAATAAAAACACCTAAAAAATGTCAATTCTCATTTTACCTACATGTTTATCATACACTGAACATTTCGCACGCCAATTCATTTCTCCAATTAGTCCAAGTATTAGTTGGGTCAATAACAGTTATACACTCTTCCTCAACAACTGGATTGGTGTGAAAATAATCCCTAAATCACTTTCTATGGGACCAAAACTCATCTCCTAACTAATAAAATTGTGAAACAAGCAACAATCTATAATAATTTGATTGTGTGTCCTTATTGATAGACTTTAAAGCTGAGGCCTCAAGTTGGTGTTATCAAAGTTCAGTTTTAGGGACTTGTAACTATAAACCAACCATCTCTCCTTAGTTTGGTTTTTGTGTTTGACACATCTTAGAAGCCAACTTTTATGAATAATAATTTTATTGAATTAGTATTCAATAAAATTAGTATTGAATTCTAGAAGGCATTTTTTATTGACACATCCTAGAAGTCATTTTTCATGATATTGAATTCCGTATCGTACTGGTCGATACTAGTCGATACGTACCATTCCGATCTAAATCTGATATTGGACTTTAAATTTTGGTACCGGATTTAAATATCGGTCGGTATCGTCCCATTTCGATTGTACCGATCGGTATTCAAAATATAAAGGAAAATATCTGACACACACACACACACACACACTCACACACGGGATCTTTCAATGCAAATGCATCATTAATTAATTAAATCACTTAGTTGGATTTGATTATTATTTCATCTATTAAATGACTATTACAATTGCAAATTGAATCGTACCTAGTGCACAAGGCTTTCCACTTTGCGAGGTCTGAAGAGGGTCATTGATGTACACAATCTTCTCTTAGTATTTTTACAAAGAAACTATTTTCGTGACTTGAACTTGTGACCTTATGGTCACAAAGTTCAAAGCAACTATTGATAAGAAATTATTTATGTTTGTTGGCAGTTATATGAACAACCACATATATATAAACGAACAGCCACAAATATAAAACCCTGTCAGTTTGTTTTTCTCTAATATAAAGGAGGAAGTTGGCTGGTGAGAGTAATTTTTTCAAGAGATAACAAAAATACGTTAGAAACTAAATTTTGGTTGTCTTTTTCTCTCTCTCTCCAAGTTTGTATAAATCCAAATAAAAAAGGAAAATTTTCTTCATTCTTCTTCACGTGAATCACACTATCAAAGATTAGAGTTTAAGGCGTGGATTAATCGATGACTCTAGTAGCTAACCGTAAAACGAAGACCAGCAATCAACAAATCGATAATGTGATTCCGCGTTAAGGTTAGTCCTTAAATATAAATCTTCATTGGTATCAAAGCCAAGTTTTTCGTTCATGTTATATTTCAAATATAGATTTGTCTCTACGTTATATTTCAAATATAGATTTGTCTCTTGTATATGTTTTATATGACTGTCATATAAAAAAATGAAAACAACGTTAATATCTTATGTGTTGTTCTCTTATTTTTCTGTTTCGTTATTCATGAACATTTATCATCTTGTCTTCATTACGTGAAAGAAGAGATTATATGAAATGAAAAACTAAAGCGGGCTTGGTTTTTCGATATTTGTGCATGATGCTATATATCGTTTTTTTTGGGATGGTACAAATGTCTTTAATATACGAAAGAAGAGATCATGTGCTTGAAAAACCAGAGAAACGTAAAAGTTCATTAAATAATATATGAAAGAAGAGATCGTGTGCTTGAAAAACCAGAGAAACGTGAAAGTTGTTCGTTAAATATACATGACACGAAAATCGAAAAACTTTATCTCTCATTTTAGTCATGTTTATATGACCAACGGTTGCATGAAGAAGAGACCAACGGTTAAAAGCATACGAGGAACAAAAGTGTTTCTTGATTTTCGTGTTTGTATGGAGATGAGAGTGTGCATTAAATGGTTTGTGCATTTCGATATTTGTGCGTTAATACTTAATACCGAGAATCCTTGATTTTTCTGTGAAACTTTCACAACGAAGTCTCCTTAAATACATGTGCAACCTCTGTACAAATACATTTCATGCGATAAATGGCTTCATCGGAAAACATGAAACTTCTCAATTTTCTTTTTGATTTGTTTCAAACGATTTGTCGTTAACGGTTGTTTAGTAAACGTTCATGGATAGTAAAATGTTTTTGGTAGGAAACCGAAAACGTTCTTATAATTATATGCCTTTATGTAAATAAAATTCATTATTTGTTTGTACTGTTTGTGAGAAACGGTTTTATTTGTTTTTAGTGATATGATCACTAATGTTTTAAAATATAAATTTATGAATGTGTTTTCATATAATATATTTTAAAATATTCCATAAATATGTTTTATGGGTAATTTTGTATTATATTTAAAAATACTATTATATAAATGAGTTTTATATAATTTGTATATATAAATTTTAATTTTATGTAATATTAAAATAAAATTGTTAATATGTTTTTCATAAGAATAGGTTATGTTAAATGGTGTAACATATGAAATATATATATATATATTGAATATGTTTCATATGAATAATTAATTAAATTTTTTTCTAATTTATGTCATAAGTGATGATTATGAGCTTAGTGAAATTTTCAATCTTATGATATGAATGATGATATTTTTTAATTTAATTATTCAAATATGTGCCTCATATCATGTTTATATATAATTGTAGATATGACAACTAAAATCTTGATCGGTGATTTGTCCACTACTGAAAAATTGGATGGGTCCAATTATGATATGTGGCAAAGGAAGATTCGGTATCTTCTAAATGAACGAGAATTGCTCGAACATTTGATTCTAATAATGACTGCGACTTTAGTCAAGGACAAAGATGGAAACGATATTGATACTGGTAGTGAGTAATATCAAGCATCCTTAAAGGCTTATACAGATTGGTCCAAAAATGATCGTAAGGCATGTTATACTATGTTGTATTTCATGTATGATGATCTAATTGGAGAATTTGAGGATTGTCCCACTGCTAAGGACATGTGGGACAAACTTAAGATCATTTTTGGTCAAACATCCGCTACAAGGCTTTGTGCTTTGCACCTTAAGTGGATGAACTACGAGATTAATACGACTCGTACTATGGCTGAACATTTACGAACCATGAGTACAATGGTTCGTGATCTTAAGGCAGCTGACCGGGCTATCTTTGAAGAGGAGCAAGTCCTGAATGTGATTCAGACTCTTCCAGATCATATTGAGCACCGGAAGAATGTGAAACTTGTTTTGACACATAATGAAAATGTCAAAACCCTTTCAGAGATCACTAGGCACCTCGAAATGGAGGAGGATCGCTTAAAAGCATCAGACTCCTCCAATGTGACCCTTGTTGCTAAAAACAAAGGACCAAAGGACAACAATGCCAAACGAGGTAAAATAAAAGGTTCTCGGCCTCCTCAAATGAATGGACCAAAAGGTCATATTGTCAAGAAGCACAAGGCTAAGGGTCAAGGAGAGAAAAACATGGCACGTGTAAAGTGCTATGATAGTGGAAAGAAAGGTCATTTTGCTCGGGATTGTCCTGAACCTAAAAAGATACCTTTCTTATCCATAATTCCCGATTTATATGTTTGTTCTCATGCATTAGTTGCTAATTCTCTTCCTAATTGGATTGTAGATACGGGAACAAGCAAGCATATAGTTCATCGGTATCCGGTGGGTTCACAAACTGTTGTGTTAGGAAATGGTAGTGAAAAAAATGTCTTAGAAATAGGAACATATCAGCTCAAGTTACATGGAGGACATACTTTGCTCCTCCATGATGCTCTCTATGCACCCAAGGTGCGATGTTGCCTTGTGTCTCTTGTAACTTTAATGAAATCAGGATACGTTTTTAGTTCTAATCATTATGGATTGGATATTATGTATAATGGAAATATTTTTGGCCATGTTACATTGAAAAATGATTTTCTAATTCTTGATTTGGATGCTTGTTATGATAATTCATCTTCTGTTTATGTTTCATATTTTGATCCTGATTCTGAATTTGTTAAATGGCATACTAGACTTGGTCACATTAACCAAGATAGATTGAGTCGGCTAGCTAAAGAAGGTCTTTTAGACCGACTCACTAAGGTTAAGTTGCCTAGATGTGAGTTATGTTTAGCTGGTAAGGCAACCACGAAACCTTTTGGTAAGGCTTCAAGGGTGTCTAAACCTTTAGAGCTTATTCACTTTGATATTTGCGGACCCATGAATGTTAAGGCACATCATGGGGCTACATATTTTCTCACTTTAATTGATGACTATTATCGCTATGGATATGTGTATCTTTTAACTCATCGTTATGAAGTGCTTGATGTGTTTAAACGTTTTGTAATTGAAGTTGAGACACAATTGGAAAGAGGAGTTAAAACTCTTCGAACTGATCATGGTCGAGAATATCTATCTGATATGTTCAAAAAAATTTGTGAGAAAAAGGGTATAATAAGACAACTAACGATTCCTCGAACTCCACAACAAAACGATGTTGTAGAGCGTAGGAATCGAACATTGCTTGACATGGTCAAGTCAATGATGGCACACGCTCGTCTTTCAATTAGTTTTTGGGGAGATGCGTTGCTCACGACAATTTATATTCTTAACCGTGTGCCAAGTAAAAGTGTACTTGCCACTCCATATGAGTTATGGAATGGAAGAAAGCCCTATTTAGATCATTTGCGCCCTTGGGGTTCGGCTGGTTATGTACACAACCCAACTCATAAATATGGGAAACTTGGTCCAAAAGCCACTAAAATGGTGTTTATAAGATATCCCGAACATTTTAAATGGTATGTCATGTATGGTGAGCACCCGAATGGTGGCATGACGGAAGTTGCTTCCCGTAATGTGGAGTTTCTTGAGGATGAGTTCCCAAGCATAGGTGAAATCAAAAAGGACCTAGATTTGTATGAGTTACAACCAGATACTCTCGGTGAGGGGGAGAATTTAGTTACTCGTCAAGTCACTAAGATTTTTTTTGCCCCAGAGAACCAATATGAGAATGAGATCCGTCTTTCATCTCTAAATCACGAACCTGTAGATAGTCTACATGTTCCAAATCTCACATCTCAAGGGGATAGTGGGAGTGGTTCTCATCATGATCTAGAGCCCACATCTCCAAAAGCTAGGGGGAGAGATCCTGAATCAGGGCAGACAAATGTTGGTCCTAGACTTCGAAGAAGTGAGCATGGAAGAATTCCTCGACGATATTTTCAAATCGAAGAGGAAATCTTCCTTTGTACTCCTTTGGAAATCGACAAACCAACCTTTTTTCAAGAGGCTATTGATTCACCTAACCACACAGAGTGGATGGATGCCATGAGGGATGAAATGGACTTAATGACACGAAACAGGTTTGGGAACTAGTTGATCTTCCGCTCCAACAAAAGTCCATTAGAAACCAGTGGGTTTTCAAGATAAAACATAAGGCGGATGGAATGATCGACAAGTTCAAGGCCCGTTTGGTAGCGAAAGGCTATACCTAAATAGAGGGTATAGACTACGAAGAGACATTTTCTCCTGTGGTGAGATTTGCCTCTATTCGCTTACTTCTGGCTCTGGTTTCCCATTTGGACCTGGAGTTGTTTCAAATGGATGTAAAGACTGCTTTCCTCAATGGTAACCTTAAGGAAGGGATTTATATTAATCAACCCATTGGTTTTGTATCAAAAGGTCAAGAATACAAAGAGTGTCGTCTTAAAAGATCCATATATGGTCTCAAATAGTCTTCCAGATCGTGGTATTTCAGATTCCATGAAGCCATTTCTTCTTTTGGCTTAGTCATGGTTTCAGAAGATCATTGTGTGTATGTCAAGAGAACAACAAGTGAAATTTTGTTTCTCACTTTGTATGTTGATGACATATTACTAGCCGGAAATAATATGGAGATGCTCAAGACCACTAAAGAGTGGTTGTCCTCTATTTTTGATATGAAGGACATGGGTGAAGCTAGGTATGCCCTAGGTGTGAAAATAACAAGAAATCGTCCCAAGAAGCTTATTGGTTTAAGTCAAGAAACATATATTAATAAAATCTTGGAACGTTTTCGAATGCATTATTCCAAACCCGTTGACACTCCAGTTGAAAAGGGTCTTATCTTGAGTCTTGATCAATTCCCTAAACAGATAAGGAAAAAGAAAAAATGAGTAATGTTCCCTATGTTAGTGCCGTAGGAAGCTTAATGTATGCTATATTGTGTACACGACCTGACATTTACTTTGCGGTTAGTTTGGTAAGTCGTTACCAAAGTAACCCAGAACTTGCTCATTGGCAAGCAGTCAAAAGAAATTTTCGCTATCTTCGTGGTACTTCAGACCTAGTCCTTTGTTATCAAGGCGGGGATATAAGGTTAAGGGGATATTCGGATGCCGATTGGGGTGGTGACCTGGATGAGTTTAGGTCAACCTCAGGATATGTTTTCACCTTGGGAGGGGGAGCCATATCTTGGTGCAGCAATAAGCAAGACTGTATATCATTATCAACAATGGCAGCAGAATACGTCGCTTGTTGTCTTGCCACTCAGGAGGCAATATAGTTGAGAAGTTTCTCCAGGATCTTAATTAATCTTACTCCTAAAGTTAATGACCTGTTGAAATGTTATGTGACAACACTGCAGCCATACAGTTTGCTAAAGATCCGAAGTTTCATAGAAAATCTAAGCATATCAAAAGGCGTTATCATTTTGTAAGAGACGCCATAAAAAATAAAGAGGTTGTTATAAACTATCTACCTACTAACAAGATGGTAGCTAATCCCTTAACGAAACTTATTCCCCGAGATTCGTTTAAGGCTCATGTGATGAGTTTAGGTTTACGTAGGGTTTAGTTTTTTCCATTGAGTTATATCTTGTTTTATAATGGACATGTTTTCAATTATAACGTTTTTTTAATAAAAGTTTATTTCTCAAATGTTCATTGGTACATAAATTACATAATAAGGCACAATGTAATGTCACCATACATTAGGCTTTTGATTGACCTTATCATACGGACAATCGCCCTAACGCTTAAGTAGCGAGTATGATGAGACTTCACAATATTAATATTGAGTGTATATAATATTGTGTTATCTTCATACTTGTGTAGTATGTATGATAAGTTTTTATATTTGAATAGTCACCTTAGTAAGTCTAAGATGAGACTCTCAGGAGTCAGATGTGAAAGATTCAGATTTCATATTGAAGCCTTAAAGCCAAATCTCGAGTGTCAAGATTAGCATTGGGTATGTTAATCTAGTGACTCAGATTAGTTTTTAAGTAAAGCTAGATTCATAGCATAAAAGAGTGACATGCCCAACTTAGTGGGAGCTATGCTATGCCACACATTTCATACTGTGTGTGCTATAACGACCTTCTTGTGGAGTGATAGTTAAATCCCTTTCTCTGTCACTGTATGATCCCATAGACTTTAATGTCTAATCGAATGAGACCTTTTGACTTAGAACTATAATATGAAGTCAAGGCTTGGTGTTACTACTTTAGTGTGTTTTTCCAAGGGCTAAGTTGTATACAGTCCAACGGAGCACATTAGGAAAGCAGTTAAGCTAAGATGGATTATTATGAGTGTCTAAGGAAGAATCTTTTCCTTCATCACCATATCAGCCCGTGCGATTATATTTGGTGTATAATCATATGATATATCTATGAGCATAAAGGGACAGTGTATGCGTTTGGTGATATTTTGGATGATTTGGGGTATCATGACTAAGTGAAAGTGTTAGTTAGATGGTGACTTAATATAACACTACTGGTTCTTTAAATGGTCGCACGCCTCATTCTTAGTATGACACGTGAACTTTCAGAGAGAAGATGTAACTCGTGGCTTATGTGGCCGAGTGGGAGTTGTTGGTAGTTATATGAACAACCACATATATATAAATGAACAGCCACATATATAAAACCCCGTCAGTTTGTTTTTCTCTAATATAAAGGAGGAAGTTGGTTAGTGAGAGTAATTTTTTTCGGGAGATAACAAAAATACGTTAGAAACCAAATAAGTTTTGGTTCTCTTTCTCTCTCTCTCCAAGTTTGCATAAATCCAAATAAAAGAGGAAAATTTTCTTCATTCTTCTTCACGTGAATCACACCATCAAAGATTAAAGTTTGAGGCGTGGATTAATCTGTGACTTTAGTAGCCAATCGTAAAACAAAGATCAGCAATCAACAAATCGATCCAGTACTTCCGCATTAAGGTTAGTCCTTAAATATAAATCTTCAATGTTGTATTAGCATGTTTTAAAAGATTATCAATAGTCCTTTCATTGATAAGATAATGTTATTAACTATTCTTTAACAATTATCATTTGGAAGGTTACACCTTTTAAACTCATTAAGTGCGTCCTTTTATTATCATCTCCCCCTCACACTTGATAAGTTTGGTTAATAAGATTTCTACATATTCTTATAATTGTCCAATAACCTATGCGACTAGCATACAATGAAAGTATATTGTCATACATCTGTTAGGAATATATGAAATCTCAATTACTTAATTGATCTTTATGTGGATATAGTATGTTGTACCTTAGAACATTTATTACATTAATCATTACCTCATTCTTATTATATAAATATTTTGTATTCATACTATCTTCTAAATAAAAGGTGGAACCTTTTGAATAGAAACTTAGAATTAAATTTATCTTTCCCATTTTTCAATAATTTAAATCAAACTCGTTATTGTAGAACGTCCTATTACATCGAATCATTCATGATTTTCTAGTTACATTCTAAATTAACTCACTATTCTATAATGTCTTATTATATAGAATCATTTATGATTTTATAGTAACGTTCTAAGATAACAAAATTAATTTAATTATTTGAAATTAGAATATGAGTAAAAGGATTTTAATTTGAGGTTCAAGTAGTTTCCAAGGATCCACACACAATATAAGTTGAGAATATGACTTACATTATCCTTATTGATTGAAAATGCCCACAAGATATGATTTATGTGTTACAGTATTGACTATCTTTTATTATAGTGTATATCTTTCCTCAAATATTGTACAAATGATAGTTCAAGCATGGCTAATGCCTAACTTGATTTCACTTGTTTATTTATTTAATCCACCCTTCAAAACTCATATTTGGCATATTAAGACATATTGGTGAACGTTTCATTTCTTTAGGTTATGTCATTACTAATAACCTTTTACATACTTTAACATTCTTCACATCAACTTTAATGTTTTAAGCCTTGACCTCTCATTTACCTAAATAAAATTCTTAAAACTTGTATCACCTTCATTCTTACAAAATAATGGAGCGGATTGCCCTTGTGAAAAGATATCTTGTATCTGTCTGACATACTTCTTGTATCTAGAACTAAATGTTCAATACTCATCTAACATTCACTATAGAACAAAAAGTTAATTAAAAATCAAGCATTCTCATATATTTTAGAACTGAATTTTAATTTAAAATTCATTTTAGAAAATAATTTTTTATTTTTAATTAAATATATATTGCATCAAATATTTGATAACGAACAAACTGTCATCATTGATAACAAGTATTATAAATAGTCACAAGACATATTCATTTCTCTTTGTGCCACTATCTCCTTGACATACTTACGTAATATCTATGTGTTTGATTTAATATTGAAATTTGAGCTCTCTAGTACTGTCTTTTAATGTACTTATTTATGCACAACATAGTGTTCAGGAGACTACTAATTGTTTTGAAATAAGGAACCATCTTTATCACTTATTCTTTTGTGGCATACATGGATACTACATATTGCTCAAATGCTCACCTTTAGTAATTGGCATCACAAAATATGTTAACTTATAACAATAAGAAAGCTTTACTTGAACGATACTTAGCGTGTTTAACCCTAAAGGTGTATGCAGTATTAGCCATATTCTTCATTTTGATCATTCTTAATAGCCAATTTGTTTGTTCGCTTGACAAACTACTTATTACCACTAGCTACCAAAGCATATCATCCATATGGAATGATAAAATTATACATTTATCAATATATCATTTAACACGTACTAAGTGTTCTTTTTCAATCACATTAAAATTAGAAGACATTATTATAGTACTTATGTAATATACCACTTATTTTAATACTATGCTAGACCATAAATTGACTTTAATAATTTCAGCATGTAAAGCTGTTAGCCTTTCTAAATGAAACTTTGTGGTTGTACCGTAAGATTCTTTCATCTAGTTCTTTGTTTAAAAACCTACTTTTTACATCCATTTGATATATGTCAAAATCCATTCCTACTATTAAGGCTAGCACCGTTTTTTCAACTAGACACACTTTTTATAATCATATAAATCAAGTAGATATATTTTACATCTTTCAAAGCTGTCATCAATCTTTTTATTAACATAAAAAATTTTGTTCTTAATGGCTTAACATTTTTTTAGAAGATTTTCCAAATCTTGTACTAAGACCAAACTCATTAAAGTTCATTCTTCTTCTATTGCTATAACTCATTCATCTTAAAAAAGATATGATATAACCTTTTCATATTCCTCACCTTATTATTTTATTTTGGAATTACCACAAAGGATTTTCCTTTCAACTTTAAAATTGTATGAGGAATAATTCACAAATAATACGGGTATAATGAAAATTCGAGAAATGAATCTCTCTACATTTAAATTGCTCCTACTAGAATCATATAATAGTAAAGGGCTCTTACTGGGTTGCAACATTGATTAGAAACTAATTCATCTTCTCCTAAATTGCTCCCACTTGGATGAATGCATTCAATTAGTCTTGTCTTACAAGATCATTTTGATTCAAGTCTCTTATATAGGTATAAGCTTTGAACTATCTTTTCTTGCTTTAGAAAATTATTTTCTAATAATGAGATATCTTGTGACACAAATTTAATTACTTGGTTATTACCTTATTCACCTATGAACACATATATACCCTTCGGAATGTTCATAAATTTCTTTTAAACATACTTTTCTTCTTTCCTTTGGAACCTAAATTATGAACAATTATAAGAGAATATAGGTAACAAACACATTATTAAGAAACTAGATATTGTTAATCAAGTCCCTTACCTATCCATATCTTATATGGTGTTTTAGGATATGATTTAATAAGCACCCAGTCAAGTACACATTTGATCATCAATGACACATCACCTTAATAAGTGATAGGCAAATTTTCTTGAGTCATTATAGACGTAACCATAAGAAGAGTGCTATTTCTTATTTATGCACCACCATTTTGTTAATGATTAATTATTCACATACTCAAGATAATTAATATTTGTTCTCATATTTTGATAATTATCAATTACAAATTCAAATAAGTTATGGAACAATTAATCAGTCTAAAAATATAATTACTACTTTTAATATAATAATATGATTAAGATGTAGATATAATTTGTTATGATACCAATTGAAGAAAATATCTAACACATAGATATGTACGGGTCTTTCAACTCATATGTAGTATTAATTAATCAAATTATTTACTTGAATTTAATTATTATTTTAATAGTTTAAAAACTCTTGATAAGAAATTCTTTTCTCGCATATTCAATTGATTATTATCAATTATTTATAAATAATATCATTAATTGTTCTTTAACGATTATCATTTAAAAGGTATAAATAATATCATTAATTGTTCTTTAATAATTATCATTTAAAAGGTCATTCTTTGTAGACTTGTTAAGTGTGTGCTTTTATTGTCACCTTATCCCATCAACACTATCATCTTCTTCATTCTTAATCTCCTTTGTACCAATCATTGTAAAAATTGCTTCTTTAATTACTGATACTTGAGTTTGCAACATTTAGTGTTCATTTGATCTTTTTTAGGATGTCATGTGTCTTTGGGGAAAAGGATGAGGATAGCTGAATCATTATTGTCCAACATAGGAAAATAAGGGTAAGGATAACAAACCATAACTGAGAGGTTGAGATTAAATCCACTCATTTCATTTTTTGTTTCATTATCTAACTCATTTGACAATAAAGAAGACGCCATAGCTGAGGCTCACTCTATATCTTTATGCTTCTATCTCTCTTATACACACTCTTCCCTTCCTTTATCTTTAAAGACTCATAAAAAGAGCTCTGAAAGAACCTTTCAACTTTTTCATATTTCTTGTTGTTTAATAGTTTTTAACAATATTTTAACACCATATTCATTTGAATTTGACAAAGAAACCGTTAGCTTAATTATGTTAAGCTAAAGGTGACATATAAAAATATATGAGCATAGAACAATAAATAAAATAAATATATGTCATTCATCCTAATGTGTTGAACCCTTCCATATTCTTAATTTAACCTCTCTAGATAATAAGATAAGATGGTCACATCAAGTTTTTGTTTATTCTGTGGAACTTTAGAGTGCTTAAATTTCATTGTACATTTTATGGTTTAGTTGTTCAGAAGCTAAACAAGGAAGCTACCATTAATGCACATGTACCATCTTTTAGTATGATTTATGTACCCCTTATGTGTTGGTTTATTCCCTAGAACTAATCGATTGGTTGTAGTTTAGTGACAAAATAATATAAAGGCATTCTTTATCTTTAATATATTTAGATGTATATAATAAAGTCTATGGAATAGTTATACTTGGCATATGAAATTATAATGAGATTATAATTTTAAGATTTGTATTGCATTTATGTATTATCCATAAATTATTCCTAGTCATTGTTCTATTAAGACTAGACATTAATAGAACGTAAAAAGGCTAATAAACATTATGTTTTTCTTTATGAAGGAAGTAGTCGATCTTATAAGTAAACGTATAGAGATACTTAAACAAACGTATGAGTGCTTGTTAGCGAACAAGTTCACTAAACTGACCCCATATGAGAAATCCATTTAGAACATTACTTGCTTTTTATGGAAATTCTTATTATGATGATTGTATAAGTGATCATTTGACTTGATGTCTCCAAAATTATCTTATATAAGCATTGTTATGTTGTGATACTACTTATGACCTATTCTAACTATGAATAGTTCAGTTAGTGGTCATTATATGTAGAATGAACTATATGGAGGTAGTTGAGTGATCAAGATACGATTGGTCATCTTAAAGTAATTAAGGAGAATGTTTTATTGTTCTTGAATAATATTTATTAAAAAAATCCTTGGCCAAGGTAAAATGATGTTTTATAAATAATTTACAAATGTTATTAATCAAATCAATATCTAATGGCGAAGAACAAATATAATTAAACTCAAAATAGAGTAGACACTAATTCCATGTTCTATATGTGAGTGGTGTTAGAGTAGTGCTTTAAAGGCAATCACCTTTATCACTTTTCCACAAACTTTATTTTGATTAATAAAGAGAAAGGCAAATTTTCATTAATTTTATGTTTGTTTATTTATGAATTGATGTCGATCTTGAATAGAATTAATAAAGTCCATGATACAAAACATAGTAGGAAGGAAATCAAGTTGAGATCATGATAATTAGATTTTTATCATGTGCAATTATGTTAGTATCTAAATTATCCCTAGTCATAGGATTAATAAGACAAGACATTATTAATCCAGATAGACTAGCAAATGTTATAATCTTTGATTTGACCAAGCAGTGGATCTCACAAATTGTAAGCATGAGATGTTTAGATTTAACATGTAGATGCTTACTAAGATTAGTAAGTACATCGGATGGCCCGCTATGAGATAATCATATGGATGATCTATCAAATGTCATTGATTAATCTCATCATATCAATGGTATAAACATCCTTAGACTTGAGGTACTCAAGGATATCTGGGATATTGATCCAATGTTTTGACACCATTCCTTATTGTTTCAAAAAGAGGCCACTCATAGGGTGGTGATTGGGTATAGTTATTGGTATTCGAAGGTAATTGGGTAACCAATAAAGGATTTAACTATTCCTCATAGAAGGAGATGATACCCCTGACCTCTTATCGGTGTCATTACTTATGAGTCTCTGGCTAGAGTAGTTATGTATCATGAGGAGAGTCTTCAATGACATATAGGGTAATGAGATCTTAGGATACGAACTAAAATCACTTGGACTAGAGGTGACGTAGTCAGTCTAGTGGGAGTTGACACATAGCCCATACTCCAAACCAAGTAGCGTATATAATGGTGAAGGGACAAATTGCATGGTAATTGTCTATTGAAAGGTTTGTAAGTTAGATAATTAACTATTAAAGAGTTCGTGTGTTAATTCGCTTATATTTCGGTAAATTGACATCATGAAATTCTTCATGATTTGCTTAAATTAAGAGTTAATTCAAGTGGCATGAAACCATCAATGATTTGCTCGGATTAAGAGTTAATTCAAGTGTTCAAAATAACCAGGAATCTAAGGGTTACACACATAAAAGATTAGATGAAAAATAAAGTGTGCATGGTTGTCATTGAAGTAGGCCACGATCGTGGCTTACCGAAGGCACGACAGATGATGCATAAGTGAGTTCTTCACTTAAGTACACATGAACTAACAAGTTAAAAACACACTCAAGTGAGATGATAAGTGTTCTACAAATGTTCTGGAGTTAGTGAGAAGTGGTCTTGAGTCTTGTTCTACAATTTATACAAATGTTGCACGAATCAAATTGCATGCAACATAATCTTGATCTATCTCTCCATTTGAGCATCTACTTGAACTCATCTTATTTGGTGCTCTAACTGCCCTTAGACACTACTTTTTCTTCATCTTTACGTATTCCTGAGTGATCAAGGAAGGTATTTGGTGTTTGCTATAACCCAAACAAGGAGAAGATTAAAGAAAGGAGGAGCATTATCAAAGGTACATGTGTTGAAATTTTATGTTCTCATAATCTGTGTATGCATGCATCTAAGATTATGGATTTTTGGGGATGTCGTGGGGTTGAAATTTAGATTGTGACACTTTCATTGCCTTGTTTTGCATGTGATGCATGAATCCATGGCTCCCTAATAGTGGTATCAGAGTCAGGGTATATATGTATAAGGTGATTCATTGAACATGTGCAAACTGTTTGCTAGGTTGTGACTGACACGCATGTTAATTTGGAAAATTTTGTATAAATTGTAGAAATTATTTTCTGATTCTTTTCACATAAATGTTTATAAGATGTTATATCATGTTTTTGTCAAGGTTAATTGCAATTGAATGTCATTTACTATTTTATTTCGAATTAATATCTAGTCTGTTCATATGTTGGTTTTTGGGAATTTTTGAAAAACTGAATGCAAGTGCTAATTTTGAAAATTTCTTAATAATTCTAAAAAACTTTTTTTCTAATTTTATTTAACATAAATGTTTATAAGGTGTTATTTCATGTTTCTGTAAAAGGAAAATGCAATTGAATGTCATTTGCTATTTTATTATGATTTTAGTTTCGGCTTGATGCATGTATAAAGTTCTGGACAATTCTAAAAATCTGATGAACATGCATGCTTGTAAATTCCATATTAATTTTTATAAATTTTTTAATGAATTTTCTACATGGACATGCAAGATAAGATTTTTCCACGTGTTTGAGGTGCATGACGCTCGTTGTTAAAGTGATTATCTTATGAATGCATGATGTAGAGTATGACTAGTGTTAGAAGTAATATGACAAGTGTCATAGACATATGATGTGCTAGTTGATCCCACTAAGTTAATAAATAATTCCTAGGAATTAGTTTCTAGAATTTTTTATTTGGCACATTTAGAATGCGTATAAGACTTTGAAAATTTTCCAGAATTAATTAAATTTGATTCAATTAATAAATCAAGTCAAAGTCAACATTGGTCAACTTTTTAGAAGTTGATGGAGTTGACTTGTTTAATGAAATATATGTATGAGTTTTGATTATAAAACCTTAAAATGAAGTAGCATTGTAAGTGTATGTGCTTCAAATTAGGGTTCCGGAAAATTTTTGGACATCGAATCTATCCTTAGTGTCTAGTAGGTTAGCTCATTTATCTTGATGATTTTGGCCGTCAACATATTTTTTGGCTTGTGCCGAAATTGTCTTGATGAATTTGAGATAACATAGAGATGTTTTAGATGACTAATTGATGTTCAGGAATTTTGCAAACCCTTAGGATTAATTTAGAATAAATCCAAGTAGAGCATTGGATTTCTAGTGTGACAAAAGACGTGTACTAAAATTAAAGTGTTTATTTTGGACATCAAAATAATTGAAATTTTAGAGTTCCTAATCGAATCACTTTCATAATTCAAATTAACCTAGACTAACACTAGTGCCTGATTCGGTTTAAGAGTTGAATCGAATCATGAACTTTTGATGCATTGTCAAGTCACAACCTAAATTAAACCTTCTTTGTATGATACATGCATTAGATGCATTTTAAGGGTGGTTATGGGCATAGGCTCAATTTAATTAAGTTGTCCATAATCTGAATATAATATATATATATATATATTGTGTGTGTGTGTGTGTGTGTGATATATAAATATAATATCATCCAAGTATTGATGAGGCTTAAGAAGAAATTCCTCAATCGAAATATTAGGACTTACACATTCTATTGATATGGCAAGAACCAGAGTTCTTTTAGAGTTGGGTTGTTGGGCAAACCTAAGTCTGCTCTACATGAATATGTTCAAACCATAGAAATTAGATTTTTGGATTCATGGGTTGGTCCTAACTAGAAGCGTTGATTTTTTGGGCAAACCCAAGATCAACGTGGATAGAGCGAAGTTGGGTTATATACATGGGATGTATACGAATCAAGAGTTGATAACTCAATGAGTGTGTTAAATCAACAATTGATGACACAAGTCGATAGTTGCATAACTGAATGCAATTGGTATGAATGATTGTAGCATCCCACTCCCACGAGACCCAAACCCGACATCGACTGTGATATCCGAGCCCGCGACTCGCGAGGGTGGTATGCTAGAGCAGTCAATGCAGTTTAAAACTTGGTAATATATATAAATTGTTTTAAAACCCATCGAGTGTGCAAATATCAGTAAATAATTTGGGCCCGTTTTAATACGAAATCATTTTCAATCAGAACATTATTTCGGTAATCAAATTACAATACAACATTAATCAATCGGGCACTCAGCAATACCAGTACGAATCTTGCGGAAATACAAGTTTACATATAATTCAAAAGACACAAATGCAGACGTGAACTGATCCCGACCTTAACTCTGACTTGCAATTGGTAATCATACTCCGTGCCCTCTAACGGGTACTCTTCGATCCCTGAAAAATATTTGCAATTTTGGGTGAGTTTATGAACTCAATGAGAAACCATCATCGATGGTTCACTCAATTCATGCATAAACACACAATTTACCAATTATCACATACAATCACAATTCACAAATATAAGGCGTAACGCCTTTCATACCATCCACATTTACTCATACTATATATGCAATGCACATGAGACCCTTTTCATTTTCATTACGTTGTTGTGACCGTGCTTTGGCTGTCTCGATGATGGGCACATTGCGTTGAGCGATGGCTCAAAAAATGTTGGGTTTGAAGCCTCGATACATTGAGCCCGAGGCTCAATACGTTGGACTGAGGTCTCATGCGTTGGTGAAAGCTCTCATATACGTTGGGCGTGATATGCCCTGATACGGTGCTGCTCCGGTCACAATTGCCTTTATCTGATCATGTCATCATGCATGGATGCATATGCTCCAATTCCCATTTACAGTCAGTTATAGTTCAGTGACCAATTTCCATTTCTTCGGACCTTCGGTCCAGTGTTTCAGTCATATACATTTACAATTTATTGCATCCTACCATCTCATATTAAAAGTCACATCCAATGTATCAAAACAGACAATTAACACTTCAATATTAATTTTCCATTCCCTCGGACCTTTGGTCCGAGATCTCCAATGTAATTATTCACAAACAGTCACACACAAATAGCACTTCGATAATAAGTTTCCAATACTTAGGACACCTATGGTCCGAAATCAATCAAAAGTAAACACACATAATTCCTCCATTATCTCCACATGGCATCAATGCGTCATATTAAACACACATAGATTGAGAAACCAACTAGGTTACTCACCTATTACTTCCGAGCTATTGCCGGGAAGTCTCTGCAACGTCCGTAGAACGACGTTCCAACTGAGCCTCTATAACAATGAAAATAAGTACACATTACCAACTGTATAGTTAGAATGACCAAGCAATGCACACGGAATCATTAAAACGTGTATAATGCATGTTCATGGCATTCCCGACCCTAGTCCAAAATTTTCCCGTCATAATAATTTCATCAAAAAATTAGAAAGCTATAGCCACTGACAGCATTCAATTCGGACCTCGATCGGTCCAAAAATAAATAAAACAGTGACCATAGAACAATTACCCGGGTCCACGTCAATTTTTTGGCTAAAAATTCCCAATTTCTCACAAAATAAAATTCAATGTGTTACCAATCCGATGCCTCAAGAATCAGGTCAATCAGACGTCGGACGGAAAAGGAATTGACAAAAGAAACCAAAATTCAAATTAAACAATTAATATCTATATATATACCTAACCCTTATTCCCTTCTTTAATTTCTTGATTTCAAGCCAACTTTCAACACCAATAACTCATTGCACACAATTTAGAAAATTACCAACTATATCTCATTGGAAAGACCATGAAACCCTCTACAATTCTCAAGAAGACCATAAAAATCAATTTCACCCCTAAGGGTGTCAAAAATCCTATCAAATCTACTGCCTACTCAAAACCTATCAACACAAGGCAGTACATTGCAAATTCAATAACTCTCTGATTCTTCAGTCAACAATTACACAATAATTAAGACAGTAAGATCACAATGTTATCTACAACTTTCATGAACAACCCAAAATCAAATTCACTTGCTAACAAGGTCAAACAATTCCACAAAGAATCTGCCTACTGCAATCAACCAATCTGGATAGTAATTTTCCAAACAGTGATTCTCTTAGCACAAAAGTCAAAAAATTCAATAGCTTATATCCCTGAAAAGATAAGATCTCAAACTTCAATTTTCATGAAGAACTCAAACTCCAATTCGATTTCTAACAATTTCAAAACTGTTATGGAAGCTACTGTCATGATCAGCCATTCACAACCTAGTTTAGGTTCAGTTTTTGCAAAATCATAACTCCCAAATCTGACCTTCAAAAATTACATGCCATATATCATTTTCAAGATAATTTCTTCCTCTACAACTTTTTAGAAGATCACTCACACCAATTTAGTCCACATAAATTGCTGAAATTGCCTCCAATCCGAAAGCTCACAAAATCGACAATGAGGCTAGCTTTCCACACATGACAAAAATCAGTCAACATGCCACAATGCATAACTCCCAATATACTGATCTAAAAATTACAAAATCAGTGGCAATGGAAAGCTAAAACTTTTAGGCTTAAACTCTCATGAAGACCATTTGCCCTAATTCCATATCAATTAATTTATAAAAATCATCAAAACTCTAGATTATGGTTTCGGGTACTATTCATTCCAGTCAAGAGCAGTAACTTTCCAAGCCAGATTGCAACCTCTTAAAGCTAAAATTGGACAACACCTATTTCACATAAAAATGTAGCCAACAATCCAAAGTTTCAGTGGGCACAAACCTTGCCTCATTTGCATAACCACACAATGAGTTATGCTCAAAACAGTGCAGTAGGTCAAACTCACATTTTCAGCTATACTATACCATTCCTCTTCCTATCATACCAATTGAACTTCTAACACCATATGCATTTCAATAAAGCATAAAAATCAGTATCCATAACATTCATACATTCACTAGGGCTAATATTCACAAATTGGCAGCATTAAACTCTCACTTTATTTGCAAGATTAGTCATCATCTACCAACCAAATTCAAAGCTAAACCAAGTTACAACCATAACCATTCATTATCCTAACACACCATACATTTATACCCATCAATTTACACTATAATTCTCATCAAGGTAAAGCATCAATAAGCTTAATAATAATACCACAATCCCCTTTAGATGCTTCTAAATACCATGATGTATTAAACTACAAAATCAAGCATAATTAAACACTTAACTTAAAACTTTACCTATATAAAACTTCCAATCTTCAATCCCTTTACTATCCCACCTCAACACCTTCTTCACTCTCTTCAAACACATACAAGTGGGAGGTCATCATGGCAAGACAACAACTTGATTGCATGAAGGAAAGCTTGAGTTTGGAAGAAGAATTTATTTTAAAGGAGGATAATCGATGGAGAGGAGAAGAAGCAAAGTGGATTTCGGATGATGATGAGAAAAAAAAACCAACAACTCATCTTTTTATCCCTTTTTAAGAGAAGCAACCGAAAACTCTAGGCTATGACCAAGTCAAAAACAATAAAGGCATTTGGGACACTTGGCATGATGGCATAGTGATAGGATGAATAAGAAAAGTCAAAGACATGAATAAATTATCACAAAGCTCATCTTTTCTTTCCTTTATAGTGAAGTTACGAAAGAAGGAGATGGGAATGCATTAAATGAAGCCACACTTGGCAAATGGAGGAGAAACAAGAAAAGTCAAGGAACCAATGATAAATTTTTGACAAAAATCAAACAATTACCAAACAACTTCAAGCCACATTTCGATTCCCACTAGGTTTAAGGGTCCAATTATGGGTCCCACCACAATATGCAATAGATAAGTACCAAAGAACAGTAGAAAATCAACCGGTTCGCCACTTGGCGATTTTTTCCCGGTCCGAAAATTTTTGGGAATTTTCCCAAATCATTTTTTTGAAAATAACCTAAATTGCCCAAAATTGTAAAACATATGACAGTCCACTCCCAATAATTGTTCAAACACGAAAACCACATTTTCCACAACAAAAACACATTTAGGCCATTTACCGGCGATTTTGCCGGTCCGAGAATTTTCTCCGGACAATTCCAGAAAAATTTCTATAAATCCCTAAAAATGTAAACACTCAATGGCGTACTCCAAATACTTTTTCAAATACAATTATCCCATAAATTTCACAAAAGATCTCAATTTGAAACCTAAGCCGAAAAATGTCATGAATGCATGTTTACCATGTGCAAGTGCAACAAACCATCAATCATAGAGGCGATAAGTTGTATGTTCAAGCTGAGATATAATTCAATACTCCTAACCCGTCCCAATTTATGAAAAGACCCTTCCCATCGGAGATGGGATGTTACAATGATACCTACCGATTGACATAAGATGGCTTGTTGGGCAAACCCAAGGTCATTCTTAGTGATATTGGATATCGACCCATTAGGAAAACTATAATTTCTCTTGAATTCATAGTGAGGGCTATGGATTTGGATAAAAATAATGGGACCTATAATGTATGTGATTAAAGACCTTATTAATATGCATTTGTGTAGATTCTAATATGCATTAGTGTACATTCTAACACTTTCTCTAGTTCTTCTAGGTTATTGAATAGCCACGATGTCTTCGTCCAGCATGTACCTACGCTCTCTATTAGACTACAACAAACTCCCGAGACCTAACTTCTTAGATTGGCTACAAAATTTGAGAATTATTCTCAAAACTAGGATATGTCCTAGATGAACCATTTGTCGATGCCCCTACTACCGATGCATCTGATGAGGATCAAAAAGCTTACATGAAGCTACTGGATGATAGTGAGTTGGCTAGCTAAATAATGTTGGCCTCTATGTCACCGAAACTACAAAAGCAGCATGAGGCTATGGATGCTCATGCCATAGTCTACCATCTAAGGGAATTATTTGATGAGCAAGCCCAAATGTTAAAGGTTCGAGACCTCGAGGCTGCCTTTTCACTCTAAGATGGCTGAGGGATCATTTCCAGTACAATATGCGTTGAAGATGAATGGATACATTGAGAGGTTAGCTAGTTTGTGTTTCATAATGGCTCATGAAGTAAGTAGACTTAATTCTGACTAATTTGACCGATAGTTATTCACAGTTTGTGCTTAACTATCAAATGAGCCTAATATCTACCTCGACACTTGAGTTGATTAATATACTCAAAACAACTGAGCAAATTGTCAAGAAAGACAGTAAGGCTATGATGTTGTGGACTCTCTTTCTAATTCTTGCAAGAGGAACCAAAAGAAGAAGAAGAAGTCTAAGAAGTCAGTGGGAGGTGTAGTCAAGAAAAAGGTAAAGGAGACTACATCAAAGGGGATATGCTTCCATTGCAACAAGAAAGGATATTGGAAGAGGAACTGCATAGCCTATCTAAAATCGTTGAAGCAGAAGAAAGCAGTAGATGTTCCACCGTTTACTTCAGGTATGTTATTTTTCATTGAGATTAATACTATTTCTGATCATAACATTTGAGTATTAGTTATCAAATGTGGCTTACATATATGTGTTGATATGCAGGGTCTTAGGAATAGTAGATCGCTCAAGAAGGGAGAGATGGACCTACGTGTGGGAAATGGAGCAAGAGTAGCTGCATTAGTTGTAGGAACCTATGTTTTGTATCTTCCTAGTGGGTTAGAGTTAATTTTGGATAATTAATATTATGTACCCGTTGTAATAAAGAATATTGTATTTGTTTCATGTTTTAATAAAACGGGATTTCATTTAACTTTTTCAAGCAATTGTTGTTCAATTAAGTTGAATGAAATGTTGTATGGTACTGCTACATTATGCAATGATATGTACATATTAGATATGTGTAATCCAATTTTAAATATCAATGAAAATAAAAGATAAAAACGTGATAACTTAAAATCATCGTACTTATGACATTGTCGACTTGGCCATATAAGTGAAAGATGCATAATTAAGCTACACAGGATTGGCAGCTTAGGGTTATTTGATTATGAATGATATGACATATGTGAATCTTGTTTGTTAGGAAAAATGACTAAATTACCCTGTAAAGGAAAGGGTGAACAAGCGAATGAGTTATTAAACCTAATACATTATGATGTAGGTGATCCGATGTCCATTCATGCCAGAGGTGATTTTATGTACTTCATTACCTTTATCAATGATTATTCACGATATGGGTATGTGTATCTAATGAGATACAAGTTTGAATCATTTGAAATGTTCAAACAATTTAGACATGAAGTAGAGAAACAACTCGGTAAAAGTGTTAAGACACTTCGATAAGATCGAGGTGGTGAATACTTGAACGAGGAGTTTCTAACTTATCTCAGGGATAATGGGATTGTATCCCAGTAGACTCCACCTTACACACTGCAGCATAATGGTATGGTTGAAAGGAGAACACGAACTTTATTAGATATGGTAAGATCAATGATGGGCTTAATAGATCTACCGAAATCCTTTTGGGGTCATGCATTTGAGACTGTTGTTTATGTGATAAAGAGAGTCCTTTCTAAAACAGTTGATGTTACTCTATATGAGATATGGACTAACAAAAAATCCTATTTTTCTCATATTAAAGTTTGGGGTTGTTTGGCTTACGTGAAGAGGATTTAATCATATAAACTTAAAGCGAAATATGATAAATGTCTGTTTGTAGGATATCCTAAGGAAACAATTGGATTTTAGTCCTACAATGCTTTATAGAAAAAGGTGTTTGTCTCAAAGCAAGTTGTCTTTTTAGAGAAAGAATTTCTTCTAAGAGAAGACAGTGAGAGCAAAGTTGAACTTGATGAAGTTTATGATACTCAAATAGACACAGATCAATTGCCTAAACTTGAGATTGTTGTTCACAAAGATTAGACAACAGTTGAATTTTTTGACACACAAAATGTTCGTAGTTCAAGTAGGATACGCAATGTTCCAGAGAGATATGGATTTTTTGTAAGTGAACAAAATGACGTATTGCTTATAGAGGATAATGAGCCTACAACCTATGAAGAGGCTCTGAAGAGTTTAGAATCTAAAAAATGGCTTCAAGCCATGAAGTCTGAAATGGATTCCATGTTTGAAAACCAAGTATGGACTTTGGTTGAACCATCTGAAGGGCTAAAACCCATAAAGTGCAAATGGATTTTCAAAAAGAAAATCAACATGGATGGTAATGTGATTATCTATAAAGCGAGGCTAGTCACTAAAGGTTATCATCAAAGACAAGGAGTTGACTATGATGAGACATTTAGCCCTGTAGCTATGCTTAAATTAATTATAATACTCCTAGTCATTACTGCTCATTATGATTATGAGATATAGCAAATGGATGTCAAGATGACTTTCCTGAATGGAAACCTAGTTGAGGATGTGTATATGATACAACTTGAGGACTTCATATCCAAAGATGGCAAAAAGGTATGCAAACTTCAGAAATCCATTTATGTACTGAAGCATGGACTGATGCAAGCATCTAGGAGTTGGAACATCCGATTTGATGAGACAATTAAAGAGTTTGGTTTCTCACAAAATTCTGATGAACCTTGTATATATAAGAAAGTTAATGGGAGTGTTATTATAGTCCTTTTATTATATGTGGATGACATATTATTAATAGGAAATGATGTCTCAAGTTTGCATTCAAAATTTGGTTGTCCCAAAATTTTTCCATGAAAGACCTTAGAGAAGCAACTTATATATTAGGAATTAAGATCTTGGGAATTAAGATCTATAGAGATTGATCAAGGAAGTTGTTAGGTCTTTCACAGTCTACATACATAGATAAAGTGTTAAAGAGGTTTAACATGGAGTTGCCAAGAGAGGGTTTCTTCCTATGACTCATGGGATAAAATTCTCAAAATCTATGTGTCCCAAGACTCAAGATGAGAGGACTCGTATGAGTATGATCCTGTATGCTTTTGCAATAGGATCAATTATGTATACTATGTTATGACAAGACCCGATATATCGTATACTCTAAGTGTTACGAGCAGATATCAATAAGATCCTGGTAAGTGTCAATGAGTGGCTGTTAAGAATATCCTAAATTACTTGAGAAGGATTAAGGATGTATTCTTAATATATGGAGATGGAGATATTGTAGTGAGTGGACATACAGATGTCAATTTTCAATCTGACCAAGATTACTCCAAATCCCAGCCAAGTTACATTTTCACACTGAATGGTGGAGCAGTCCATTGGAAGAGTTCTAAATAAGAGACAACTGTAGATTCAACGACCGAGTTATAGTACATTGTAGCAGCGAAAGCGGCAAAAGAAGCTGTATGGATCAATAAGTTCATAATGGAACTTAGAGTGGTTCCAAGCATTATAAACCTAATATTGTTGTACTGTGACAACAATGGGGCTATTGCTCAAGCCAAAGAACTAAAGTCTCATCAAAGGTCCAAGCACATACTCAGGAGATATTGCTTGATTAGGGAGATAATTGATAGGGGTGATGTGAAGATAGAGAAAGTGCCCACATATCAAAACATCACTAATCCTTTGACTAAGCTACTTCCTCAAATGAAATTTGATTCTAATGGACTCACCTATGGTATTACATACAAAGGCAATTGACATTAGTGCAAGTGAGAGATGTTAGAGTAGTGCTCTAAAGGCAATCACCTTTAACACTTTTGTACAAACTTTATTTTGATTAATAAAGTGAAAGGCAATTTTTCATTAATTTGATGTTCGTTTATTTATGAATTGATGTCAATCTTAAATCGAATAAATGAAGTCCATGATACAAAATATAACATGAAGGAAATCATGATGAGATCATGATAATGAGATTCCTATCATGTACAATTATGTTAGTATCTAAATTATCCCTAGTCATAGGATTAATAAGACAGAACATTATTAACTCAGATAGACTAGCACATTTTATACTCCTTGATTTGATCAAGTAGTATATTAAAAATAGTAAGCATGAGATGTTTAGAGTTAACATGTGGATGCTTACTAAGAGTCATAAGTACATCGGATAACCTACTATGAGATTATCATATGGATGATCTATCAAATGTCAATGATTAATTTCATCATAGCAATGGTGCAAATGTAACAGTCCAAATCACCCGCCTACATATATTGTCTGCTTTGGGTTGCCCCTTGGGTCAAATCTCCTATACTTTTGCTTTTCCCTCCCTTCAAAAATGCTTTTTAGGGGGAGAGGTATCTTTACCCTTATAAGACATACTTCGTTCTCCTCTCTAATCGATGTGGGATCTCACACTCTCCACTCCCCTTAGGACCTAACCCTCTTTAGGGTCCAGTCTAGTTGGCACAATGGTTCGAGTATCGACTTTAATATCATTTGTAAGAGCCCAGATTACCCGCTCATAGATATTGTTCGCTTTAAGATGCCCCTAGGGCCAAAACTCTCATGGTTTTGCTCTTCCCACCTTAGAGAAAACACATCTATGGTGGAGAGGTATCCATACCTTTATAAGGCATACTTCGTTCTTCTCTCCAACCGATATGGGATCTTACAGTCTCCACTCCTTTAGGGTCTAGCCCTCTTTAGGGACCAATTTAGCTGGCACAACATTTTGAGTACCCGCTCGGATATTATTTGTAACAGCCCAGACTACTCGCTCACAGATATAGTGCGCTTTGGGTTACCCCAATATCAAAAGTGTGAGGGATTTGGCCCTAGGGGCAACCCAAAGTGAACAATATATGTGGGCAAGTGGTATGGGCTGTTACAACAAATATCTTTAGACTTGAGGTACTCAAGGATATCTTGGATACTAACCATGTGCTTTGACACCATTCCTTGTTGTCTCAAAATGAGGTTGCTCATAGGGTGGTGATTAGGTACAACTATTAATATTTGAAGGCAATTGGGTAGCCAGTAAAGGATTCACCACTTCTGGTAAAGGTAGATGATATCCACGGCTTCTTGTCGGGATTATTACTCAGGAGTCTATGTGTAACATCCCGTTATCCATGTTAAGGCCAAAATAGTATATAAGTGATTTTAATAAGAAATTAAAAAGTGCATTTCATACTTATGCAAAATATGACATACACATACACGTGGATATTGAGTTTTGCACATTAAAATGATTGTATATGCATTTATTGACTTATTCCGGGATATGAAAAAATATTAAGTGATCACGATGTGAATTACGTTTTGGTATGTCTTGAATTTTGGTATGTTTGGATTTCAATTAGTAAATTGGAATTAATGTTATGGATTACGAAATTGATGGATTAAAATGTACATTTGGACCAGGACAAATGCCATGTGGTAGGATAAATTGCTACATGAAAAAATAGGATGATTTAGCCTATAATTGAGTGACTTTTGGCATAGGTAATTAATTGATAAATGACATAAATGAATGAGTGACAAATGGACAAGTAACTAGGTGACATTTGGCAGCTTATGGAGTGGACAAATAGGATGCATGTTTAAGGACAAATGTTATTAGGAAAAGGTTATATCTAGCACCTAATGTGTCAAACTAATGCAAAAATGTTTTTGATGAGTTCATTTCCTTCTTTCCTTACTCTCTCCACTGAAATACACTCTCTTCCATAACTCTGGAGTTTTTCTTCACTTATGATCAATTGCCACACCAAATCCATGCTTTTATCCTTCATAAGATAGCTATAGAACCAGAATATTGTAGTTCTTATTGTGGTCTTTTACCCTAGCCAAAATCCTTCCTAGTTTCACCTTGAATGTGTGATGATTTTGCACATTCGGAGTCCTGATTTTTTGAGCTGGGACTAGAAATGAACAAGTAAGTAAAAGACTATTGTTTATGGCATGTTATAATAGAGATTGATTGATGAGTTTTGGATGAAAGTGAGGAAATGTGCTGGAATGTTATGAACTAGAGAATTTTCATTAAACATGCTTAGGTATTTTGATTATATCTTGATCTATCGATTTCTAAATGGATTGATTCTTAATTTAGATTAAACTTGAGACATATTTCTACAACTTTCTTGAAGAAATCAGATTTTAATTCTATTTATAAGACTTTCAAAATTGGCATGAAATTGAGTTTTGGCTTAGGCTGTAACACTACCAGGGACAGAAATCATGTCCTATTGTTATTGAATAAACTGTATTGATGTAGGCTGAATAAGACAAAGGTATCTTTGTCAAAGGTGTATCTTATTCTCTTAGATTTAAATTGGTATAAAGTTTGTAATTTTTAGATATTGTAATTGAGAGATATAAGGTGTATAACTTGAATGCATGATCATGCAGTACCCAAATTTCAAATGTACACAGTCTATGGTATTATAAACATAACTCATAAAGTAATGAACCAAATTAAATGATTTTAGTGTCATTAGAAACTTAAGACATAGAGGAACAATTATCTAGAAGGAAGTGTTGTCAAACTTGGTCTGAATAATCATTAAAGGCTGACCCAAAAGTTTTTTTTAAAAAAATCTGAAATGATCAATGAAGTTATGAAATTGGATTCAAATTGTCTTATTAAGGAGCACACCCTAAGTACACATTATACTTAGGTGAGTTTTGATAAGTGAATGATAGTGTGGTGAAAATAATGAAAAGATACCTAGAATGTCATTGAACATGCATTGTACATAGTCCATATACATATTTATGCATAAATGAATATTTATGATTGTGCAAAGTTGTAATGTGTGTGCAACGTGGGTATTGCATAATCTTGATGTACAGGATAAACATCCACATCCAGACATTTCCAGATCATGGAAGCTAATGACATTGGAAGTGCTGTTTGAATGTGAATGCGACTGCCTAAATATTTTTTCTGATTCTCAACAGAAAAATTGAATGCCGGGCCTAGTATGATGACTACTGCTATTGTGACTGTTACTGTAATTGATATTGTGATTGATATACTATTATATTACATGAAAATGAAAGTGATTGAATTTGATGATTGAATTGTGGCATGCATTTCATTCCAATGCATGTAATCTAAAGGAGATATGATTGATGTTGCTACTGATAGTAATATTGTTACCGATAAGAGCTTTAAGCTCCCACATATGTGGTTCGAACCTATGGCTCACTGTGATCAATGAGTCACAGACTAACTGACTGAGTCCGATGCTTCGGGATATTGTAAAAAGCACACCATCACAACAAGAAAAATGAATGTGAGTCTTATTCATATAGCATTTGCATATGATTTGAATTCATTGAATGATTTGCAAAGCTGTGTAAATGTTGTTATATGACCGAACTGTTTAACTGAGAAATGAGATATTTGTGATAGTAATTGATACTTATCAAGTGGATTTGAACTATAAGAATATTACATGTTTGAATACATGGTATTAAACCAATGATTGTGTTTTATTCAAGTGTAATGAAGTGATAGTTTGATTAAATTGTTTGACTTAAATATATTGGATATGTATTTGAATACAAATGGGATATGTGAACATATTGTAGACATGTATTTGAATAAGAATGGACTATTTGCGTAAGTGAATGTAAAAGGTATGTGACTCAACATGATACATTGCTAAAAGTGATGTAAATTATATGGTTATATGTATTGAATGTGTATTGTGATTAAGTGAGCCATCGAGGATGGTCACTCACCGAGTTTGCAAAAATTCATCCAAAAATTTGCAATAATTTTCATGTTCAGAGGACATATTTAGTTAGGTCAATTGGAGTATAGCCACTGAAATCAAATATGTACTAAGGGTTGGGATCAGTTTGCATCTGCATATGTCTTTAATGATTATTGTTTTGAACTATATTTCCGCAAGTATTGTACAACGAGTATGTAAATGATTTGGTAATGAAATGACATTATGATTACAAGTGTTTTGTATTTGAAATGACGTAGCCCATACTTCGAACTAGGTGGGGTATAGAATGGTGAAGGAAAGAATTGAACGGTAATTATCTATAAAAACATTCGTAATTCGAATAATTAACTATTGAAAAGTTCATGTGTTAATCCACTTATATTCTGGTAAATTAGCATCATGAAACCATTCATGATTTGCTTGAATTAAGAGTTAATTCAAGTGGTATGAAGCCATCCATGATTTGCTCAAATTAAGAGCTAATTCAAGTGCCCACAATAATCGGAAACTTAAGGGTCACATGCACAAAATATCGGATGAAAAACAAAGGGTACATGGCTGTCATTGAAGTATATATACATAGATGATGTATAAGTGAGTTCTTCACTTATGTACACATGAACTAACAAGTTAAAAACACACTCAAGTGAGAGGATAAGGGGTCTAGAAGTGTTCTGGAGTTAGTGAGAAGTGGTCATGAGTCTTGTTCATGCAATTTATGCAATTGTTACGTGAATCAAATTGCATGCAACATAATCTTGATCTATCTCTCCATTCGAGCATCTACTTGAACTCATGTTGTTTGGTGTTCTAACTACCCTTACTCACTGTTTTTTCTTCATCTTTGCGTGTTCTTGAGTAATCACGGAAAGTGTTTGGCATTTGCTACAACCCAAACAAGGAGAAGATTAAAGAAAGGATGAGCATTATCAAAAGTGCATGTACTGAAATTTCATGTTCTTATAATCTGTGTATGCATGCATCTAAGATTCTGGATTTTTAAGGATGTCGTAGGGTTGGACTTTAAATTGTAACACTTTCGCTACTTTGTTGTGCATGCGATGCATGAATTCATAGCTCCCAAACAAAGTGAAACATTATATGGAGAAATGATTGAATTATAAAAAAAAATCATGCACGGAAAGGTTAGTCAAAACTACTTTGACCTTCCTAAATATTTAGATAGTCATGATATTTTGCTAGATGTCAATCTTGATTTATGAATATAAATTGTTTAATTATAGAATTAAAGATAAAATTAAAAATTTTAATATATAAAATCCTAAATATGATTTAGGATTATAATTTGTATCCACTACCAACATATTTGGGAACTCAACGGGTCATACATAAAGAACGGGTTGAAGAGAGCGAAGATATTTTAATCAAGTAGTTGGACTTGATTGTAAAGTTCGAGAAATTTTTTGATTAAATATGAGATATTTAATAAATATGGATCACTATGAGATATTAGATCGTAGTTGGTTATAATTGATATTTAATTATAATTATTTGTAACTCTTATTAAAGTTTAATTAAAATTAGAATTTAATTTCAATTAAAATACTAAAATGTTCAAAACTTATTATAAATAGGTTTAAGCATTAATGAAAGTAGTACCCTTTGCCTAACTCTCTCTGTAAAAAATTGTAGAGTTTTCTCAACTAGTTATTTGGATTTCGTTAAAGGTCGAACACTTATACGACCATGGTAATTGAAATGGACTAGTTTCAGAAACGGTTCGAGAGATATGATAAGAATATAATCAAATTTTAGAATAAGGTATGAATTAAGAATCATGCTTTATTATGATTTATGCATTAATAATTTTATAGAATTTTAGTGATCTTAATTTTGGAAAATAAAACAAAAATTTTGTAATTATCCGCTGCACACAGAATTGGATTCCGGCCTGATTTTTTGACAGTAATATTAGAGTCAACTTTAATTCGATTAAATTGTTTGATTATTGTTGATCTTTAATTAAAGAATTAAAATCATAAAATTTAAATATCATATTAGATCTGATTAATTTTAATATGAAAAGTTTAGATTGAAAATTTTAAACCTTACGAGTCAACTTGGAATTGAATTGAATAAACAATATATGGAACAATTTTGATGTCAAAAAAAAAAAGGAACAATTTCATTGAACATTAGACAATTGTAAGCAATAATAAGCCCAAAATTTATGGAAAACACGTTGTTTATGGCTAGTGGAAAACATGAAAAACTAGTGGAGAGTGGAGACTGGTTGTGGTTTTGAAATTTTTGGAAAACATTGGTCAGTGGGATGGAGGTCCCAAAACGTCACCAGCTCCAAAAATGTTGGCATCGTCACGGGTGGCTGTTGCAGGAGTGGTGACGCAAAGTGGTAGGCGATGGCAGTTGTGATGGCAGCGGTGACAGGAGTCCCACTGTACAAGACACAAAAAACCTCGCTGAAAAAATGATGGGACAATTGTAAACATAACTTCTGGGGAAAAATACTGCTGTCGCGTGCACTGTACGCGCATCACAATTCCCTGTTTTTTAATTTAATTAATTTAATTGGGATTAAATAGGTTTAACTTCATAATAAATTTGGAAAAGTGTTTTCTAATTTGTTATAATTTTTTAAATGGTTGATTTTATTAGGAATTTTTGTAATTTATTTTAATATTTCAAAGAGTTGAATTATTAAATTAAATTAATTATAAAAAATTAATTAAAATCAAGCAAATTATTTAAGAGTTACGTTTCCTAATTAAATTATGTTATAATTAATATAATGAGATTATATTAATTAAGATGAGATCTTAATTTTAAAATTAAAGAAATTATTTTTAAACTTGATTAAGATTAGTAATTACGTTGATTCCTAATTAATTTTGAAAAATAATTTCTAAAATTAGAATTAATTAGATTCCTTAAAATTAAGAAAATTGTTTTCTTAAGTAATTAGAAAAGGTATTTCTTTATTATATTTATTTATTTCAATATGATTGAGATAAATTAAATTTATGATTTCATTTGTTTAGAGATTTATAATTTTATTTATTTAGAAATTATTTCTTTATTTATAGATAATAAGTTTCTTGATTTATTAGAAAAAGGTAATTTTCTTGGTTAAATTTTTCATTTTCATTTATTAATTAAAAACCAGTTTTCTTAATATTTAAAATTTTTAATTTATTAAAGAAAATTTTTAGTTAATTACGAAATTAATCTCTACATAAATAATATAAAGGAATTTTTAATTAAATTTAAATTTTTTATTTTGAAAATAGTTTCCTTTTAATATTAGAAAATAGTTTTCTAATTAAATAATAATATTTTCTAATTAGATTAGAAATACTTTTCTAAATTGATTGTAGTTTCTTATTTGTTAAATTTTTAAAAGGAGTTTTTTAAATTATAATGAGTAAGAAGAATAATTTGCTAAAAATTATTTCAATTAATTTTGTTAAAGAAGTCAAAGTAATTGAAAATAGTTTTCCATTGGATTTAAAATTGTTTTCAAATCAAATTAAATTTTTATTTTAAATATGAATTTAATATGTTTAGGAATCAATGAGCTTAATTTAATTTAATTTTTCTAAGAAGTTGAAAATATTGTTTTAGATTATGAAGATCAATAACTATAATTAAATGAAGCTTGATATTTTTATATATAATTTGATTATCGATACATAAGTTGTATACTTTATTTATATGTTTGATGTATAATTAAATTGAGTGTATGTTAAATTGCATGTTTTATGTATGTGATATTATTACATGTAATTTTTGTTTGATGAGATGAACAAAATTAAATCCCTTGTTACAAATATTAAATACATGTTTGAACATGATTATTGTCTTCCATTGTTATAAGAATAAACTAGAGTTTTGTTTATTATTATGCTTGTTAAGCAAACTCAAGGCTGCTTTAACTCGAATATGTTTAGTCTTATGACAGTGGATTCTACTTAACTAAATTTGTGTATTAATGTGAGTAAACTCATGATCACTTGAATTTAGAGGTAGAGTTAAGAATTGTAACATCCCGTTACCCATGTTAAGGCTAAAATTGTAAATGTGAGAGATTACGGAGAAAATAGGAATGCATTTCTATGTTCATGCATATTATGTCCTACACATACATATGAATAATGAAGTTGTGACACATGAAAATAATTGTACATGCATTTATGAATAATTTTGGGTATAATTTGATTGAGTCGTGATTTGTAGGTGTTTTGAAGATTTTGAATTTATTTATATTAAAAATTCTATTGGTTAGTAAGAATATTGTATTGAAAATTTTGGTGAATTTAGGCATAAATTTTGAAAAATTATGGAAAATAAGAAAAAGACATCAAGGGAAGACTTGGAGATAGTTGGATTGTAAAGATGAGAGTTTAAGGGAGTTAGTTTCAAAAGTTACTTAGGTTTTGTACTCTTGCTAGAAATAGGCTAATATTCTCCGAGAATTGAAATGTTAAGTTCTATGTCTAAGCTCATTCTTCATTGGGATCATCTTCAAGTTTTCTTTCGACATATAGAGTCTTCCATTGAACCCCTTCTAAGAGATTTATCTGTTTTTCCTTCCTAGACGAAACCCACTTTGTTGTTTATGTCTTCCACCCTAAGAAAAACCAAAAGCTGGTCATTGTATTCAGTGAAGTACGTAAATTGCATGGAGTTTAGGGCTTGAAGATTTTGAAGTTTTCAAAAGGTAAGTAGTGAATAAATCCTTTAGAGTTAGGAATTTATGAAAGAAAGTTGATGAACTACTATCATCTGTATGGAAATGACATTTAAGTGTATATTCATAAATATTGTGTGGTTGGGAGGAAAGATTTGGATATAGTGTTAATTTTAGTTTTTAAAAGATTATTAGTGATTAGGTGAAGAAAAAATGATGTTGGAGTTGAGATAGCAATAACTTGATCTGAAATTTCAATAAAACTTCTGTACCAATCTAGATAGATTCGTAAGAAAAATGGCCTACATAAAAGTTATATAAATCTTCCTTTTCATCTTCCCAACAGTATATAGTATGAAAACTATGGACATCTGAGCTGGAAGTCAGAGTCCTTATAAGGGAAGATGTTCAAAAGTGAAATTTATTTCTTTTGTCTTTTTTTGCTTCTTTTGTGATGACATCATCTCCTTCTGTGTTTTGTTCCTTCTGAGTTTTGCTTCTTCTGCCTTTTTGCTTCTTCTGTGATGACGTCATCTTCTTCTGTGTTTCGTTCCTTTTGTGTTTTGTTCCTTTTGTGTTTTGTTCCTTTTGTGTTTTGTTCCTTATGAGTTTTACTTCTTCTATGTTTTGCTGACGCGTCTTCTTCTGTGTTTTGCTGACGTGTTTTCTTTTGTGTTTTGCTGACGTGTCTTCTTCTGAGTTTTACTTCTTTTGTTTTTTTACTTTTTTATGTTTTGCTTCTTCTGAGTTTCGCTCCTTCTGTCTTTTTTTCGCCTGGCCATAATTTCTTCTTTAGACACCCAAATGAATTGAATCTTGAACCATGGGACTCGTAACACATTTCCCTACATCTCCACCCAAAAATCTTAGCCGTCAGAAATGAATTGAGAAAGATTGAGTGAGAAACGTGAAACGAGTATAGTGAGTGCGCTTTTAAAGTTTTATGAACTGGGGTTATTTCACTAAACGTACTTCGGTGTTTTGATTATGTCTGGATCTATAGGATTCCAAATGAATAATGAATTGTGATTTCGATGATTTTAGTGAGGCATAAATCTAAGTATGAATCAGACTTAGATGAGTTTTGGATATAAGACTGATAATGTGATCAGAATAAGGGAAAGATACTCGAGATTGTCATGAACATATATTGTACATAAGTTATTTCATACAGTTGCATCATTAGATACTTATGATTGAAGAAATTGTGATATTGTGTATATTATTTGTTATAAAGAAGCAACTGAAACATCAACCTTCCGACAACCAGTTTCGGAAGAAACTTGTGAGTAGACCTAGATGATCTCATCTTATTGTTTGTTTGTTTTGAATTTTTGTATTAATTGATTAATGAATGATTGTATGAATG
The DNA here is from genome assembly GCA_029891385.1 of Erythroxylum novogranatense. Taxonomy (NCBI): domain Eukaryota; kingdom Viridiplantae; phylum Streptophyta; class Magnoliopsida; order Malpighiales; family Erythroxylaceae; genus Erythroxylum; species Erythroxylum novogranatense. The sequence goes on from CM057230.1 coordinate 88,392,837, forward strand.
TGATTGACTGTATTGATTTTCGGACAGAAGGTTCGATGATTGTGATGTTTGATTAGGACATTGAAGTGCTATTTGTATGTGAATGAGATGAAATAAGTGTGCATACTTTGATTGTTAGATGTTGAACCACGGTTCGATGATAACTATATTCTGAATGTGCATTTGCATATGAATGGAAGTGTTTTTTCAACTTAATGTTGAATGCCGGACTAAGGTTCGATGACATGGGAATGTGATTGAGTGGGATCAAGCGAATGTAATTGATGCATTTCATTTCACGAATGTATGAAACATAATGACTGTTGTGACCAGAGTAGTCATCGAACAAAGCTTAAAGCTCAACGTGAGAAAGAGCCTCGAGCTTAAAAGTGATTCAAAACCTCAGGCTCAATGTTTAATGAGCCCTATATGGGACAACTATTAATGAGCCTTATATGAGACAATTATTAATGAGCCCTATATAGGATAGTTAGGCACTTGGTCACAACAAAGTAATAAATAGAAAGTGAGTCTCATGTGCATTATATATGCATAATATGAATGATTTAATTGTATTAGATATGAAATATTGTGAATTATGTGTTATTTGACTGGGTGAGCCATCGATGATGGTCACTCATTGAATTCACAAAACTCATCCAAAATTTTCAAATATTTTTCAGGATAAAAAAAATACCCCGTTAGGCCAACAGAAGTATCCCCAAAGTATTCAAATGAAGGATAGAGGTCGGGATCAGTTCGCGTCTGCATTGCATTTCTTTGTTTTTGTACTGAATTGTATTTTTCGCAACTTTTTTTATAAATTTGTGTTATGAAATGATTAAAGTGTTTAATATTTGTGAAAGGGCCCAAATGACTATTGAAATATTAATGATTGTATTGATGTAATTGAATAAGTTTATGATTAGAATGGGCCGTTTCGATTATTAATTTATGTATACACGTGTGTAAATTTTACAAAAAAATGTATACTAAGTTTTGACTAATTGAGTGTTCTAGCACACCACCCTTGCGGGGCACTAATTCAGATATCACCCATCGATGTTGGATTCAGGTCTTGCGGGAGTGGAGTGCTGCAGGAAAAATATGTAAGATATATTCTGGCAAGAGTTATCACCTAACAGATCTAGGAGACACATGACATATGATTGATAAAGTTATTATCTACTTAAGTTAAGTTTAATTAGTTTGTTGAACAAATTCAAGATCAATTATATTTGAATGAAATCCTAGCCTCCTAGAAAGATTGGAGTAATCTTTTCCTAATAGTAGTAAGGGTTATTATTTCGAATAAAATATTAGGAGTAGCTAAATACAGGACTAAAGCCCTAAACTTATTTGGTAGTCATGACATATCATTCAATTCTTGTTTTTCATACATTCATATTTTTGTTCTAAGTAGAATTTATCTTGTTTAATATAGTTGATACTAAGAGTAAGTGGACAAAATTTCTTGAACATAGGATAATGTTTTAAAAGAGTTTTCAAAGTTAGAAAAGAAAATTGTATGCCTATTATATAATTTTGCTATAATTTCTATTAAGGATTTGATGACAAAGTTTTAAAGATGTGTCAAATTCATATAGATGACAAAACGTATTGACATTTTGAGTTAACTAATGTCTCATAAACTTTGATGACAACATGTAAGATGTACATCGACACTATGATAGCAAGATGGAAGAAGCTACATTGAGTAGAGCAGAAAAGTATAGTATCTTGATGGAATTGTTCTATTTGATTTAGCCTACTAAAAGCACAAAAATGTACATTAAATAAAGGCTTCACTATATCTAACTATCCAATTAAAACTAGTGATTTTATTGAAAAATTTGATGTATAGTTGAAAGGCTCTAAAACATTGAAAGATTCACTTTTATGATGAATTCAAAGAGTTTGTTTTGGAGATGATTGTAAATTTATCATGTCTATAAAAAGATTAACAGAGAATAGTTGTTTACTTGATAGTAGTATGTAAAGATTGCTCATAGAGAACAATAATTCTAATTTCAATTGTTGAAAATATAATTGTCCAAGAACAACTCTTGTTAGATTTGAAAGTTAACAACTTAATTACAAGAATTAGATCTATAATATAGATTGGAAATTGTTTATACTTATGAAGTATTAAAGAAATCAATTATTCTATCTATGAGTTAATATTTGAGTTTAAGGTTATATGGATATTAACTTTAGAAGTAAATCCTAATAATTATATTTTTAGTTAAAATAATATCATTCAAGATTTAAAGGATTCTAATGTGACAATTGTTGCTAATTAAGTCATAATAAAGTTTTCATTTAGTAGAAATGATTAATTGGATCAATAAGTTCTTTGATGAACTTGATATACAACGAATGTTCAAGAAAGTAATGTATTGTGGACCATTAGAGTCATTGAGCATGTAAAAGGAGTTAAGGTGTTATCAAAGATTCAAGAACATATTTAGGCAAATTTTCTTAATTACGGTGATAATTAAGATGAAAGTTGTAAGATTTAAGCAAATCCTCACTGTAGGGAATTTTATAGAATTATCTCATTAGGCTATTGTGCCAGTAGTAGCATGATCATTATATGATAAAATGGTATATGATACTTAAACGATCAACTTAGTACTGCAATTGAAAGATTGTTGGTCTATGACCTAGAGCTAATCGGTTAGTTGTAGTTTAGTGACAAAATAATATAAAACATTTTTTATCTTGTACATATTTAGATGCATATGATAAAATTCAAAGAATAATTATACATTGCAAATGAAATAATGAGATTCATATTGCATTTATATATTATCCTAAACTGTTACTAATAATTATTCTATTAAGATGTTTTCATTATGAAGGAAGTATTAAAACTCATAGGCTAAAGCATATATATACTTAAAAATTTTTGTGGGTACTTGTTAGAAAGTAAGTTCACTGAACTGATCTTATATGAGAAATTTATTTGGAACATTACTTGTATGCCTATGAAAATTCTTATTGTGATAATTGTAAAAATGATCATTTGAATTGAGATTTTCAAATTTATCTTATATAACGATTGTTATGTTTTGATATCACTTATGACTTTCTAGTTATAGGTAGTTTAGTCGGTATTAATTGGATGTAGCATGAATTACATAAAAGCAGTTGAGTAATCAAGATATGATTCATCACACTAAAGTAATTAGTGAGAATGTTTCATTGTTCTCGATTATTATTAATTCGGAAAATTCTTGGACAAGTTAAAATTATGTTTTATAAATAGTTTACAAATATTGTTAATTGAATCAATAGCTAATAGTGGATAACTAATATGATTGGACTCAAAACATAGTAGACATTAATTTTATACTCTATGAGTAAGGAAACATAGTATCATGAAAAAATTGAATTATGCGGAAATATTATGCATAGAAAAATTAGGAAAACTACTTTGGTATTTCTAAGTATTTTGGTATTTATGATGTGTTGATAGTGTCAATTTTGATTTATGAATATAAATTATTTAATTAGAGAATTAACGATAAATTAAATAAGTTTCATTTATCTAATCCTAAATATGATTTAGGGTTATAATTTATACTAGTTGCTAATATATTTCGAAACTCAACGAGTCATATATAAAGAACAAGTTGAAGAGACTAAAGATATTTTAATCGAGTTGACTTGATTGTAAAGTTTGAAAAACTTTATAATTAACTATGAAATATTTAATAAATAAGTATAAACCTTATTTAGGCATAATTAGTATTTAATTAGAATTACTTGTAATTATATTTAAAGTTTAATTAAAATTTGAATTTAAATTCAATTAATTACTAAAATATTCAAATTTTATTACAAATAGATTTAAACTTTAACGGAGTTAGCAATTTTTTCCTAACCCTCTTTGCAACAGTTGCAGAGTTCTCTTAACATATTTTATAAATATCGTTAGAGACCATACATTTATGTGACTACGATGGTTATAATGGATTAGTTTCGAAGACAGTTTAAGGGATACAATAAAAATATAATCAAGTTTTGGAATATTCAAAATAAGATATGAATTAAAATTTATATTTTATTATAATTTATGTATTAAATCATTTTATAAAATTTTAGTAATCTTAACATTTCAAAATATCAAATTAAAAAGTTTTATAATTTTTTCGCTATTAGCAGATACCAGCTCAATTTTCCACCATTTATGAACTATTGGACCACCGATATTATATAGAGCCAAAAAAATTGATTATGTAAAGAAATAAAAAGATGAGGTGTGAGTAGTATCGGTCTCTTCCTTCCTCTCCTTTGAAAAGAAAACAAAACTGGAGTGATTTTACTGGGTAAATGAGACAACATGTGGCAGTGGCAGGGTCAGGGATCTCTTATTTCACAACAGAAACAGAAATTGCTGCAATGCAAGACTATCAGGAACACAGCAAATGGACATTTGTCACTCTCTCTCTCTACAGAAGAACAAGGTCGACAATTATTATACTAAATTTCTACACGCAACTTCTCACACAGAAATGGCACGCAAAACTACGGTCTCCACTGTCACGCCAGGTCCAAAACCCATGAGGACACCCCACTCAAGCCCTTCACCTGTCGTCTCCTTCCCTTCCTTCTTCGATCTCCTCCTCATTTCATCCAATATGAACAGCACTGTCGCGCTTGACATGTTCCCATATTCACTCAGGACATGCTTTGTTGCTCTCAGTTTCTCTGGTTTCAACCCCAGTTTCGCTTCTATCTCTGCCAAAATTGCTGGCCCTCCTGGATGTGGCATCCAGAATATTGAGTTCCAATCCTTTATACCAATTGGGCTAAACGCTTTATCCAAGCATTGCTCAATGTTGCTTGCCACCAGTGTAGGCACCATTTTGTCGACGTAAAACGTGAGCCCCATTTCCAGAACACGTCCATGAATTGCCTTGCTTGTGTTAGGAACCAATGTTTGAGACGCTGAGTAGATCTCGAAGATGGGTCGTTCGATGGATAGGTCAGGGTCAGCACCGATAATCACGGCTGCTGCACCGTCACCAAAAATTGCCATACGTATAAGATTAGCTAAGTCAGTCTCCGAGGGTCCACGAAACGTCATGACAGTGAGCTCTGTGCACACAACAAGAACACGAGAACCAACGTTGTTTTCTGCTAAGTCCTTGGCGATGCGAAGCACAGTACCACCTGCATGACAGCCAAGAGTGTAGAGCATCACGCGGTTGACAGACAGTGGAAGACCTAGTAGGTGTACGAGGTGGCAGTCAACGCCAGGCTTGTCTATCCCAGAAGTTGAACAGAAGATGAGATGGGTGATCTTGCTTTTGGGTTGTCCCCATTCTTCGATGGCTTTTGAGGCTGCTCTTGCAGCGAGCTTAGGGACCTCTGCAACTTCGATCTCTTGACGTGCGTCTAGGGATGGTGCATTGTAGGTTGCTATGCTTGGATACTCCTGCAGAATTTCCTCTGTCAAGTGCAAGTATCGCTTTCTCACTGTTGACCTCTCGCCTGCCAGTCGATGGGACATCGGTTAATTCACATTATGTTTAATTAATATAGATGTTAATTAATAACTAACAAATAGAAATTTTCTTTTTAAAGAATTAATAATTAATATCTAAAATTAAGAACAGATTTATCAATATTTCAACACTTTTATTACCTATTCTAATTTCTAAGTGGACCAATCAATTATTTTCATGGTTTTTCCAACAATATAGATGTTACATCAATTTATAGAACTTGTTTCTTAGAAATATAAGTTCGAGTTTTCTTAATATTTTAAAGCCCAAGTAAAATAAAAAATAAAAAAATCATATTGTGCCACATTTAATTCTTTACGAGGGTTAGAAGTGGACATTTTAAAAAATAATATAAAACAAAATAGAGGTAGGACAAGAGTAAATTCTAAATGGGTGTCCTTTCTGCAATTGGTGTCCTTTCTCGCTGATGCAATTGTCTCTTGCGTGATTTTACATTTCGTAATTTCAACTTCAGAATGCTACTCGAGCAATCTCTGAGAAGAGTTGCACTCCTGCCTTCTTCTTTAGATGAGCAATGCTTGTAATGCAGAAGTTCCTTTCATTTTTCTTGTAACAAAGTGACGTCTAATTTAAGAATAGTATTTTCATTAACCTATTTTCTTAGGCTAGTCACCACTTCTTCAAATGAACATACATACATTCATCAAATTTTTCGTAAAAACATGAAAGATAAAATTGGAATATACTAAAAATGTTAGATGAGACTGCACACTTAATAATATTATTAAGTTTTTTTTACCAACTAGATATTTTAGAAGAGTCTCAGTTATGAAAAAAGTATCTTTAAATCATCTATATCTAAACTAATCCCCGTTTGAACTAGATAGATCTCTTAAAAAAAGTAAAACTCTGACTCCAAGTTTTAAACGATTACATATATAAGGAAAGGTTCAAACCCGTAACTTCACTTAAACAAAAATAACCTCTTACCAACTCACCTATGGGATTTTGTTAAGATATATTTTCTACTCTACAAAAATATCAGTTGAAAAATAGTACTCTTTTTACTTGCACATATTTTCATGAAACAATAAGACATGCAGGTTGAAGTTATGGACCGTTGAATGGACAAGCAAAAAAGGACAGAGATACTAAAGTCTGTATTAAATGGTTGTTTATTTACTGGTTTGACATAAGCTGTTTGGCAATTACTAACCATATCAACCTGTTCATGTAAAAAACTATAGGTTAACATCCATTATTAATGGAAATATCATAGAAATATAAACAAACAGATCGACCTGTCTGAACATTTTGTACGTGAACTTGTTCTAAACGAATAAACATGCCAGAAACAGTGAACCTGTAGCTTAGAATCAAATAAATAACAAGTAGCTGAGCAGAAACACTAGTGAAAAACATATGGTGAAGAAGGAACGTAGAGCATACAGACAACAGGGGTAATGTAAATGATGCTCACATATGCGCTTGAACTTCTCTTTGAGGCCTGTCAAGTGCTCTGACTTGGTGACTCGGAAGCATAAGTCAGGAAACTCGTCTTGGTTGAAACAGTTTTCTGGGTTTGCTGTGCCAATGGCCAGAACTGAGGCCAGACCATGAGGTCGTCGAGCTCCATTCATTTTCTTAGCCATTCCGTTCATTTTGTCTGCCAAAATATATAGATTTAGAACTAGCTAGTTAACCCACAAGCACTAACCTAGTTAGTGTGGGAGTTGAAGCAGGAAGAGGGAAGATAAGAGTAGTGTTTGGTCTCCAAACTGAGCAACTTACGCCTTAGCTTTTATAGCCACGAAGGGATACTATTACCATGACCAAAGTCACATGACCATAAACAAGTTTTCTGAACTTGAGATTATTGCTGTTGACTGTAATTAAAGAATAAAGATCCAGGTAAGCCCCTTATTTTCTGTAAAACAGATTATGTTTAATCATGTAGTGTTGTGTCCTTTGAATTAGCCTAATCAGAAGTCAGTACTTCGTTTTCTCAAATATTTGTTTGATTTTGACCTTAGAATCCAAATGTTAATGTCTACCATGAGTGGTAACTTGCAGAGGGCAATGACATCGAGGGAGGGGGCTACATGAATTTAACATGTGGAGCGTATTGAATAGGGATATTTCCTATCCAAGCTCTCTACCCATCATAGTTTGGGTCCACAAATTAACCCAAAACAACAGGCAGATGACGACAATATTATACAGGAATGTTCGATTATGTAGAAATTGCAATGAAGACATCCACAAAAGTAGCGTTAAATTTACATCACAACTTGGTGCACATGAACCAAATTCACTGAATACATGTAATAGTGCAAGGGGGGAAGTGTGGTATTAAGAAAATGTTATTTAAATATGTTCCAATTTTTATATATATACTTTTTTTTGTAATGGAAGATTTATAGTCATTATGTTTCAGTACATATTAACTAAAATTTTACTTTATTTATAGAAAACAAAGAGGTAGAAGCATATAAAGAAGGAAACAACAACACTATAAGATAACATTTATAGATATATACTATATTTTATTTAAAATGTAAATATCATGAATATGAAAACAAGAACATGAAACGTTCTTTTAGCTTTTGAAAATGGGTTTTTCAATATGAAATCTTTAAAAAACGTGAAATGAATGAAATTCAATATTTCCATGGAATCCATGTATCCATAGCTGAGAATCATTTACGAGTAGCGCGAGAAGGCCATGACCTCTACAAATATTAAATTAGAAGTATAGTATTACCGAACCCTAAGCAAAGCTGAAAGGAAAAACATATGCGATCTAAAGCCATTAATTTAGACCCTTTAATTTCTTGTTTTATAAATAGACCCGCCAAAGGTTAAGGTATTAGAGTAGAAAAGGTTACCTTACTAAAGAGCTTCGAACATGCTGCACAAAGAAATACACATTCATTTCTTAACTTCATCTCTAGAAGCCAACAAAGCAAACTTGGAGAGACTTGTCTCTCTACCAATACCTTGAGCAAAGAGGAAAATACTTGGGCAGGTAGATGAGTCACACCTACAGACAAAAGACATTCAATACATAGAGACAAAAGCACATGAACGTTGAGCTCTGGAATTTCCTAACTTTCTAACAAGCCAAGAACTCAATAGTGGTGAATATGAACCAGCTGACATGAAAATGTCATTCTAATGAGAAAATAATAATAATAATAGAAGAAAGTACGCACCTGTTTTTCTTATCAACCATCCAAGCTTACTGTGAAAATAGCTAGCTTGTATAATCTACATAGCTTCATGATATAGATATAGACTTCTATATATTCCTAAAACCTTCTCAATTTTCCTTCATTAATTAGACATAGGCACCGAATGCTGATACATTAATGATATTGTCCTTATGGTGGACAATTTTGTCATTTTCTATAAAGTTGAACAACTGTTAATTGCATTTCTCAGTTTTTTAATAATTTATCAGTTAAGTTACGTAATTTAATCCATATAAAGATAATAAAGTGGCTCAATAAATGATCTAAATCAATGGATCGAAGTTTGGATAAAAAATATATCTCAATTAGTGTGGATCAAATTCATATCAACCTTGTGATGAAGAACCCGATATAGATGTTATATATAAATGTTAGGGTCTCCTGCAGTTGCTCATATAATCAAATGTAAGCATAAGGATTTTCTGATCCGTTAAGAGAGCTTATATTGTGAGAAAACTATAAAAAGACTTTACTCACATCCCGGAGAGGAGTTCCCGTAAAAACGGCGATACATTCGCATTTGTTTTGGTTTTGAAAAGTTAATTTGAAGTTACGGAGATCGAAATAAAATATTTTTGCTTTTTTTCGTTTATTGCCCTTTTACGTTCGATCCGAGATACGTAACTAAATTATTGTTACGTATTACGCGTGGTATTAGATTGATGACGTGATCAGGTGGTTAAAAACGAAGATTTTTCGATTTTCTCTCCATAAAGGTTTTGGAGATTTAACTTTTGGTTTTTTCTTGCTTTTTATTGTTTGAAAGTAGTACAAATGTGTATAGCCTTGAGAAATGAGGTGAAAATTAGCTCGAGAGCTTGAAAAAGGGACTTGGAACTCGCCAAAAATTGCCATTTTCTGGCAGACTCGATGGTGCATAGTATCACCCCAAGGGGCAGTACGTCTGACACGTGCAACGCTTCACAGGTCGACACATGGCACTCGCTATTCACTGTTGAGGTGCGTCACATGCTATTCACTGTTGAGGTGCGTCAAACATGTCGCAAACTCCACTCAGAGTTGGCGTCAGTGGATGATGTCAGTGTTACAGTGCGCTAACGCAATTGGTGTCATGCTGATGTCATTCGTACGCATTTTTCTACAGTATTTAAAAAACACCAAAATTTTAGATTTTCTGTAAGGGTATCCTGGGATGTTTTGGGTCAGTTTTCAGGTCTGGAAAATTCATAAAGTGTGTTTTTTCATTTTTCTAGATTTATTACATTAGTAATAAATTAAAGTTTAACTCCAGAAAAGGAATTAAGGTATTCTTAATCCAATTTCGTGTGAATTTTCTTGCTTCGGACATCACATGAGGGAGATATTTCAAGTTTTTATGTCTCGGGTCTCATGCTCAGTGTTCGAGATTGCATGATAGTTGCTCGGAAAAGAAATTAAGACATTTTGAAGTCATTTTTTAGTGAATTTTCATGCAATGAACTTGCCATAAGGGAGATTTATGAGGTTCTCGTATCTCAAGTGGTTAGTCTAGTGTTCGATGCATCACGATGGTCACTCTACTGAGATTTTTCTTTTACAAAAGTCTCAAATGAAGTTTTCAGATAATGTATTCAACACGAGTGTATGACAATGAGACTGTACATACATATTTTTGCATTTATTGATGTTGCATTGTCACATACCATATGCCCATAAAGAATGTGAGGATAACATAAAGATGTATCCCTTGTGTTTGTGGATTTTTTAAGTATTGATGAGGATGTAGTCTCCGCAGTGACCTTTCAAGTCAGTATTTTGAATTGTTTTGCTTACACGTTAGAAGATGTCTTTGGTATCATGTTTGGTTATTTTGCCCATAGGTATTGGCCTTATATGAGATTTTGAAATGTACATAAAGGCATTGGATATAGGAAAGTCGTTGCTTGAATGATATATTCGTCCACAAGTGGTAGTGTTATAAGAGTTGATGGTTTGTACTCTTTTATGCGGAGGTCTAGTTGCATATATTATGTATTCAGCTCACAGGTGTTTCATAACATGTGTGACCGAATTTTCAGAAAAGATACTATTTATTGGCTTTGAGTATCACTGTTGTCCTACATTTGTGCTTATTTAAACATTATCACTTTACAGTCACCTTTTTGGTCAATAAAATCAACGTCACCATTGAAACCCTGACCAGTTTCAATACAAAGAAGTGGACAGAGGATTTATTGAATGTTATGGAGATAGTTGAGGTTGATACGTTCATACGGAAGAATAGGCTATCTCTACCTACATCCATAAGCTCGATAGTTCATAAAGCAACCTATGAAGCCTGGGATCGGTCTAACAGATTATATTTGATGACCATTAAGAGATCCATACCTGAACATTTGCTAAGTGGACTTTCGGACACAAACATAGAAAAGAAGTTTCCTGATAATGTTTCCTAGACGTACACAGTCTCACCTAATGTTGAGACAAGTACCTTGATGAAAAAATTATTCTCCATGAGATATACAGGAGAAAGGGGAGTAATGGAGTACATATTAAGAATGATTCATCTTCACAGTAGATTGAAAATGTTGAATATTCCTCTTCCTGATTTCTTCATTGAACAACAAACTCTAAATACACTCCCTCTAGAGTTTAGTAATCTAGTGATGACATATTACTCACTGGATAAGGAATGGGACTTCAATGTTTTGATTGCCCGTTGTGTTACTGAGAAGGAGAAACTAAGTTTGCTACTCCTACAGCCCTCGAAGCAATTAAAGGGAAGAAAAAGATGAAGCATACTAAGTTCAAAGGTAGAAAGTTCAAATCTTCTCCATATGTTGACGCTAGTCAATCCAATGCTGGTACAGATCCTAGGGATATAAAGAAACCAGTAGCATGAGGTTTAAAAGGAAAGACTGAGATCATCAGGTAACTCTTTGACTTATCAATTTATGAATCTAATTTGTGATAGTCACATTAAGTATTTGGTGGCTATATAGTGGAACAGCTGGTCAAGGTGTTTCCACAATGTAATGGTTCATATCCAAGATAAAGCCAAATGAAAGGAAAGAGAAATTGATGGTTCACAATAATGAAGAAGTGGAAGTAATATCTATGGGGAATGTATGTACTAAACCTTGTAGTAAGGTTCGTTTAGATTTTACACGACACATTTTATACGTGATCTTTTGATCAATTTTGGAAAACGAGGGTTAATGTTTTGTATTTAACGCTTCTGTTGTACAGTTATTGTTTAATGCAAAACATAATGTTACTTTCTTATCATATCGTTTGTATAAAATGTGATTTACTCAGAATTAGATACATACTTCTTCGTATCTTGCTAAACAATTTATGAAATGAATTATCCAAATGAATGAGAAGCCATACATGATGTGGCATAAAAGTTTAAGCCATATTTCCAGAGCTAGGTTTGAGAGATTAATCAAAGCAAGCATTTCTCAATTCTAGATTATAATGATATGGGAAAATGTGCTGACTGTTGCAAGGGTAAGTTGACTAATAAGGAAGAAGGGCTAACTTGTGCTTCTGACTTGTTGAGTCTGATACATAAAGACATTGATAGACCTTATACAATTGCATTGTCCAATTCCAAATATATTAGGACATTTGTTGATGATTATTCCCATTACAGTTATGTATTCTTGCTTAAAAACTGAAAGTTGAGATCCAATTAGGAAAATTCATCAAGATAGTCAGATTTGACCGTTGAGGAGAATATCATGGCAAACATAGTGTTTCAGGATTTTAAAAGCTTCGTTTTTTAGATATTTGGAATCAGTTAAAATAGTGATTTAATTCACTATGTCGAGTAGTTCTAAGCAAAATATGCATCCTAAAAGACTTGAAGAAGTCAATGCAGAATATGGTTATTCTACCTGATTATCTAGAAGTTTGGAAACTCAACCTTGCACACGTTCGTATATAAAGTTGCCTTACTGAGGTAGTATAATCCGTATAAAGAAAGTTGCATACTTGTTGTACTCATTACTATTTAGTAAGATATCTTGACCACTTTAAAGCTACAACTTTTCTTTTAGAGAGGAGGGACCGGAATAATGAAATCACAAATAACTAAGTTTCTGGAATACAATGTCTATGATGATAGTGAATCCTTTGACCCTTCGAATGATAGCAGGGTAGATAGTACATTTATCATGTACCCGCTACCCATACAGTTAGATCTGGTAGATCTAGGTCTTTGTACCATGCCTGTACAGGAACATGAACCTATATTTATACACACAGAGGTTTCTGGGAGTTACAAAATCTAATATAGTTAAGTAAATCCACCAAAGTGAGACGACCTGTTATCCCTTCTGATTACATAGTTTATCAGGTGTACAAGACTATGCTATTAGATATGTTATGAATTCAGTTACTTTTACAGAAGCTATTTCTGGACCCAATGCGGATGTGTGGTGGGATGCAATGAATGACAAGATATAATCCATAAAGCATAGTAAGGTTTGGGAGTTAGTTGATTTGCTTCAGAACTGCAAATTCGTCAATTGTAAATGAAGTTTTAAGACCTAAAGGATTTCAAGATAAAGTTTAGCAGTTTATGGGCTCGCTCAGTTGCTTAATGGTTCACTCAGAGAGAAAGGTTGACTTTATGTTACCTTTTCTCCCGTATTCTCGTAGGATAGATTTTGAGTGATTGAGGCAATTGTAGCTCATGATGATATAGAATTACATCAGATGGCTATCAAAACTGCTTTCCTAAGTAAAGACCTTTATGAAGTGGTCTATATGGTACAACCTAAAGGATTTCAAGATCTAGATAGAACTGACATGGTTTTCACGTTAAGCAGAAAAATTTTTTTTTTGTCAAACCTCCTAAAAATAATACCTTACATTTGATAAGGTTTGGCCTCTTTCAGCTTTATGGAAAGTAAAATTAAAAAAGATGTTTGTATTATGAGGTAAGGGGGAGCAAAATTATCTTCCTATTATTGCATGTGGATGATATATTGCTCACGTCAAATTACTTGACCATGTTGTATGAGGTTAAACAACTTTTGGTCAAGAACTTTAACATGAACGACCTTGGTGCAGCATCTACTATCCTAAGTATTTAGATTCATCGGGACAAATCTCAATACTCATTAGAACTCTCATAAAATGCATATAATGAGTATGTGTTACAAAGGTTTAATACGGTTAACGGTAAACCTGTCATAGCACCTATCTCTCAGTCATAACCTCTCTCTTTATTTTATTCTTTGGATATTGTGCTAAAGAGAGATAATCTTTAGCACAATATCTAAGGAATAAAATAAAGAGAGAAGTTATGATGAATGTTCTGTATTCTAGTACGGTTAATAGCCTGATGTATGCTCGGCTATGTACTAGGCAGAACATTGCATTCACCATTTGACTGTTTGGTCAATATTTGGTTAGCCCAGATGTAGACCATTGAAATGCAATCAAGCGAGTGTTGAGATACTAAAGGAAATTAAGGATCATATGTTAACATATAGAAAAGTCAACAGAATAAACCTCGTGGAGAATTCAGAATCAAATTTTAACCATATGTCTGGATGATTGAAAGTTCACTTAAGGTTACCGTTTTAAGTCTGCAGATGGTACAATATCGTGGAAGTGTGTCAAGTAGACACGAGTAACTTCCTTGACTATGCATGCAGAGTGTATGCTATGTGACTGCTTCATAGACAATTTAGCTCAGAAAATTGATTTTTGAGTTGTCTGTAGTTGATTCAGTGGCTAGACCCATTTGGTTGTACTGTGGTAATCTTCTTGTTGTGTTGTTTAATAAAAACAAAGGATATCACAGGGTCTTAGTATTTAAAGGTCAATTATTTGATCATAAAGGTATTGGTACAAAAGGTGACATTAAGGTCTGAAGCATTTAAAGACTGAGGAAAAGTTACTCGATTCTTTAACTAAAGGACTTTGCCCACTTGTGTTTGTGACACAAGTATACAGTATGGGTGTTTTGCCATCCTTAAACACTGTTAATTAGTGGATCGTTATGTTTGCTCCCATGTAAATTAGTACATTTTGATGTATTATAACAGTATGATGGTTTATCAATATAAATGATCATCATTTATCCTCAGTAATACATATTATCATACATTGTCATAATATGTATAAAAGTCTTAAAATTTGTGTCGATCTTAAGCATTGAAAGGTCATTGGACATATATACAGATTGATCATTTACCTATCTCATTTAGACGCATACAAATTTCAACGAATATCTATAAAGTTTGACATAACATAAGGAGATAAGTTTTTAATTTCATAAAGGTTCCCTAATGTAATTTAGCATTCAGTTGGAGAACATAGAGGTTCTCTAATGCTGTTTAGCATTCAATTGGAGAACATAAAGATTCTCTAATGCAGTTTAACATTTAGTTAGAGAACATAAACGTTTTCTATAATGCTATTTATTCAGTGAGAGAAAACAAGTTTTGTCTAATGTTGTTTAGCATTCGGTGAGAGAAAACATGATTTCTTTAATGTAGTTTAACATATGCAGTTTAGCATAAAGTTGGAGAAATCGAAACCTACAAACGAAGATGATATAATTAGATCATAAATGTATCATCCTAGTTTGCGACACTTCATATTCTCATTCATGTTAGTGAGGTATTAAGTATACGTAATTATATTAGATTTGTGTCACATATGATACATGCATTTGACACTTTTCGATATTGAAAGCCTTGCAGGACGGAATGATGGACTTTTGTTATCTTTGGATCAAATGTTTTGTTTTTTAAATTTAGTCAACTAATTCAATAACATGACTTAACCAAGTTTTTAAAGTATTTTTAAACTAGAGTCAAAACTGCAATGAATACTTTTCCAGGGGAGAATGTTGCACAATTTTGTCCTTTCCCATAAAGTTGGACAAATATTAATTGCATTTTTTATTTTTTAATAACGTATCGGTTAAGTTATGTAATTTGATCCAGATAAAGATAATAAAGTGACCCAATAAATGATCTAAATCAATGGGTCGAAACCCAAGTTAAAATGGATCCAAATTGGTGTGAATCGGACCCATATCGGTCTTGTGCTGGAGAAATCCAATATGAATGTTATATATAAAGGTTAAAGTTTCCTACATTTGCTTATATAAATAATCGTAAGCATAATGATTCTCTGACCTGTTAAAAGAGTTTACGTTTTGAAAAAAACTATAAAAAGACCTTACCCTCATCTCGGAAATGAGTTTCCGTAAAGACGACTGTGGATTCATGCTCGTTTCAGCTTCGAAAAATTCATTTGAAATTACAGAGACCGAAATTAGATATTTTTGCGTTTCTTCATTTCTTACCCTTTAACGTTCGATTCGGAATGCGTAACTATGCTCTAACAAATTAATTATATATTGATTGCTAGAGAAACTGCTAACAAGTACGTCCTTGAACATCAAACGTCCAACTTAAGTTTGATTTAGTTTCATATATGGACGAGTTCCTCATGGTATGCGGGGTTGATCCGAATCGCTCATGTGTGACTTCATTCTGTGTGTTATTGATAGTGTTTGGTCCTAACTATTTATGTGGTCGGAGTAAATTTAGAGGAAAAGTAAGAAAAACTTGAATAATTGTTTGGCACAGAGACGTCCAAGAAGATTGGCCTCTCTGTCACCGCTCGTCTGCCCCAAAAGCTGGTTCTGAGAAACCAAGACAAGAGGGCTTTTAATTTCTGTCCTTTTACCCGTTCAGGATAGCCAAAACTTCGTGTCTTCTGTCTTAGGCAATAATTCATCACAGGACAATATGTTCACGGACATATCTTAACATCAGGACCACATATACAAACACCATAATGCAATAATATGTATTGACCTTGTTATATATATACGGGCCACTAGCAATTAAACAACAACAATCAGTAAAATTTTGCTAGAGTTAAGATTTAAGAAGGTCATCTATTTACAGTTTTACTCCTAACTGGTAGAAAGATTATTTCTGAAATACCAATTGAAGGATTCTTTTTAGAGGCAAATCATTACTGGATTTTATGAAATTCCAATGAATTTTATATGTCCAATACAATTTTGTTTATAGCTCAAAAACTACACTGGTTGTATTCGGGAGTGTTACGGACAAACACTGTTTAGCATATGAGTAAGCGATAAAAGTGTATTTTTCTCCAAAATTACAAAACGAAACATGAAAAAGTACATGTTTGAATGGTGAAGAAGTTAAAGAAACGTACACAACTTAACATAGGGGCCCTCAAGAGGTGTGACTTGGTGGTTGAGAGCGGGACTTAACTTTAGTTGGTTCAGGGCTCGATTCTATCTTTAATTTCTCTTGTAGGCGCAGGGTAGCAGGGGTTTCTTGTAGATGGAGAACTAGTTAACGCCGATGACGAGTGCTTGTACCATTGGCTTTATAGGATAGTCTTGTTAATCGAATTTCGAGAGAGGTGTACCACTGACCCGCCTACAAGATTTCCTCGGAAAAAAAAAAAAATAGGGACATACACAATTTACACGTAAAGGTATTTGTACCTTTGTTCCTCATTATAAAGTAATGACGAATTACACGACTTGAATGAAAGAAAGTTACAACATCGAAGTCAACAACGAAATAAAGAAGAAAGAAAGTTACAGAAATGATTCCATGGAAAGAATTGATAACGTGGGGTACTGCCCCATGTCTTTTACACAGACAACAATGTACAATGTTATAAACGTGTCTGTTTTGATGGAATCCATTTAAATATAAGTAAATACTGAATATGGAGCTTAAAAACATTATGCATATGTTGAATTTGAGCATGTAAAATTCCGACATGTTATAGTGTTACTCATCCTAATCCCAGCAGAAGAAGAGGTTTTCTACAGATAGCATTAGGAGCTCGAATGGATATGGTCTGTTCCAGAATTCAAGACCAGAAAGTTTCACATTCCGTAACTCAATCCCGATGAACTTCCGAATACACAAAAGACAAAACCAAGATAAAGCTAAGCTAGGACGAAGCAATAAAAGACAAAACCATAACTATGTAAGCGAGCCCAGCCCACCATCTCTAATCAACCGTTCGTCAGCTCTAGTCCATAGCACGGTTCACCAACTTTTTCCTAACTTTCCTGCTCTGCTTAGCCAACATTGGCCAGACGGCAGTTCCATGATGCACGGTGTACTCCAAGGCAGCGGCTTGTTGGATGTTTGCCACCAGCAAAGCTCCAAAACCCACTCCTGAACTGTGAAAACACTGGCGGTAAGAAGGGCATTTGCAGGTGCCGAGGCCTTGGGTGTTAAAGACAAAGTTGTTGAGCATAATTCCATGTTGGCTTCCCTTTCTCTGTTAGTACCAACTATGAATTGCAATTGTGACGTTACGTATGCTCTACAACCACGATGATCACTTGTGTTCCATTTCTGCTCTGGACATAAGCACGTTAAGAATTGTTCCATTGAATCAGTCCAACCCACTTGTGTTGCATTCTGCAGATCCATTGAAACAGAAGAGGGGTCGACAAACACTTACCGGAGAGATTGAAGACTGTCAATCGCACATTATAGCTTTAGGCCAGTTTCTGAGTAGAACAGTTGACAACAAAGGAGATCTTTGTTGGACTTATTTTTTTAAACATCTCATTATCAAAAATTAGTGTATACTAAGTTACTAACCATAAAAGGGTTCAAGTTAATGAAACTAGTTCAATCCAGCAACTCTCGAGTTCTCTTGAAAGTGCATCATTCAACAAGTTCTGCCGGTAGAAGCTCGATACAAGATGGATAAGTGAGAGCGTGTAATGCTAAATTACAACGTTACAAAGAAGAAACAATGATCGGTCTAAGTTACAGGGGCCTTTAATGTTTAGGAGCTCATCATTTGAGTTAATTGATTCGAGTTTTCTTTCCCTCCTAAAACATATAAAGAGGAAAACCTAACAACTTTTAAAATGCAAGCCTAACATTCAAACTTTTGCTTGCGCAAAAACAAGTGTCAGAAACAGTTCTACCACATAATATCCTCGAAGATAATGGCTGACTATTGCAGTCACACCAGCATT
This sequence comes from Erythroxylum novogranatense, assembly GCA_029891385.1. NCBI lineage: Eukaryota > Viridiplantae > Streptophyta > Magnoliopsida > Malpighiales > Erythroxylaceae > Erythroxylum > Erythroxylum novogranatense. The sequence goes on from CM057230.1 coordinate 88,411,523, forward strand.
GTTGTTTAATGCAAACCAGTGAACATCTGGGATATGCCAGAAAGTCTAAGAAAACTAGAGCTTCTTCTCACTTAAACAAACAACTTTACACAAATTTTCACAGTAATACAGTGACCACCAATTAAGACTGGTACTGAGAATGATCTATAAAATGTAAATAGAGTAGTTCAGGCAAGGCAATTACCAACGTGAATCTAATGTTCTTGCCTCCATACTCCATTTAGCCAAGTATTTTTGCCAGGTTTTGGCAATTAGAAGTTACTCTTTTAAGATATAAAAATAAATAAATAAGCAGGGGTGGATTAAAGAGGAAAGGGTTAGAAGGATGGTACAAAGCTAAAAAGTTCTCTTGGATAAGTGTTGGGAAGTGAACGAAAAAATAAAACCTAAGGCTTCCATAATTTCATCGTGCAGTCTTCAGAATATGTGGCCACAAGATTCCTGTGGGGATGATGAGTCACGCCAATTACATCCTTCTCATGAACCTGCCAGTCATAGAAATCGGAACATTTATATTCGCTTCATATGTCATTGCTATCCCAGATTAAATTTCCTATATCTTTGTTTCTTTTCACAAAATTTTCATGATTCTCTTTTATCTAGCTCTACCAATACAGTTCCAACAGATACTAACCTTCATTAGGTGCTCTAGTTTACCAGATTGATGACTAAAGCAGTATATATTCCTGCATATAAGTTTCAGACAAGGGTTAGAAAAGCTTTATTTTCCACCATTAAGGCGAAGTGTCATAGTTTCAACAGTAATGCAAAACAAGGAAGATTTTAATAGATTACAAGCATAATAACCTTAATATGCCTCACTATCTGATAATCACTTTCTTGTGATCTTGACCGGAGTGTGGATTATAAATTTCTAAATTACTCTTGGTCGACATTTCAAAATATGCAATGCAACCATCTAAAGGATAAACGCCATTCAAGAAGGAACTGAACTTCAGTTTCATCACAGTTATCCATGATGGCAACTCCAGCAAGGGAATGTAACTAATCACTTCTATTCAGCAAGATGTTTTTCAGGTGAAGTTGAAGTACAGCAAGAAACTAGCTATCTAGAATAGTTTACAGAAATTATATAGCAACTAATTTTTCAGAAAGTCTTATAGGATACCTGTCTTCACCAACACAATAAATCCACTCTCCTTTAGGTGACACACAAGCAGCAACAAAGTCTCCACCTTCTCTTTTACCAGAAGAAAAGCTCTTCACCACCTGCATAATAATGAGTCAAAAGCAAAATGTAATAATCTATCAATCCAAAGTTCCAACATAAAGCTGAGTCAAACACGTACGTGCTGCATGAAGTATACAGAAACATTCTTAAAACCTGTAGACATATAAACACCAACCACCAAAATAATAGGAAAACAAAAAATTGAAGCACAGAAGGCAACCTGTCCTTGAAGTGTCATAATACATATGGCCGATGTCTTGTTGCATACAACAATGTGGTCAGTGTTTTTTGGGAAAAGATGGACAGAGTTGACAGAAGCATCACCGCCCTACACAAACCAAAGATACAGGGAATACACAGAAGGAAGACATAAGTCAAGGCTATATGCTCACTGCACCATACCAAATATTGCAATATGAAAGTAATTAGCACCAGAAAAATACATAAGAGCAGGTAAAATACCCTCAATGGAGGTGGTGGCCTAAATGTATGTATACAGTCGGTGGTCTTTGCATCCCAAACCTATACAATAAAGGACAAACATTATGCAGGTAAGATAGACTAAATGTCACCAAAACATTTCATTATTGGTTTTTTATCCTAAATACCACTGCCGTATGCACACTGATATCATACTATAGAAGAATGATAAAAAGAGAAGACAAATGTCACATGCCTTGACTGTGCCATCACTTGAGGCAGTAATAACACGGATCCCATCACTAGTAAAGATGGCATTATTAACATAAGAAGTATGGCCACGGAATTCTTTTAACTGCTTCCCAGATTTTAGACCATGAATTCTGCAGAAATAGTGACAGAAGTTATCTAGAACTGGCACTCAAAAAGAAGATCATTATCTTATGATTCGTGAAATAAAGAAAATATGAATCTTGGAACTTGACATCAATCATTGATTGAATCAATAATTCCAAAACAGTTTCTGATCTGTAATCAAAATTCTAGCAATAACTATTGTCAAATAGAATGACAAGCTCACTGGCTATTGTTAATATATGCAACAAAAAATTGCTTCTTGATTAACCTTGCAGTGCTATCAAAAGATGTACTCAGTAGCTGACTTCCATCACGTGAAAAGGCAACACTTGTGACTCCCTGAGAATGTGCACGGTCAAGACGACGCAAGCATTGACCAGTCCTTATACGCCAAACCTGAAGGAGGTAGTAAATATATAAAGGTTCTCGTGGATATCAAAACCAAACTTTAAGGACATGCTGAAAGTTTTGAATCTTCACGTTTGTGGTCTGCTGAATTGTTAATAGTTGACAATGACATACCAAAATCTATTTTCTAATAAACAGAAAACCTTGGAAGTTAACATGCCCATTTGCCTTTAAGAAAACAACGGTTATACAAGTATCACCAGAAGCTAACAAAGTTTAGACACAATACTAAAGGAGACGAGAAACCCCAGGCACAGCATACCATACCTTGATCTTCCCATCTTGAGACCCAGAAGCAAGCATTTCAGAGTCTCGACTAAAGTCAAGACACAGTACAGGCTCATCATGCATCATAAAAGTTTCCTGCAGAAGTACACAGATAGCAAGTGCATGAATGATGCCTGCTTCACTGCAAAATACAAAAAAACAATTCTTTCCATGCTAAAGAAGATTCCATCTCATAATCTTTCATCTGCTATCTCTCTTGTGTTTTGGCTCAATATATTTATCTGCTAACATTTTTGACATCACACAGTAACTTCACCAAGACTACAGTAAGAATTATTTTCATGCTTTGAAATGTCCACCTCAACATCTCTCCTCGTACATTAATATGACAAGGATTTTTCCCAGATATTTACGGGGTATTATGTTTTAAAAACTAAACCAAAGCTGCCAAGTCAGTGGTATGTTCAATGGCTATAATTTACCATCTGAGCAGGTTACATTACCAACTCATCCAAGAAGTGCATCCCATTCCCCAATTTCCAACAGGGGTCAAATTTTAAAAAATAAGGAAATAAAAACATACCAAAAATGTTCATGTTATACAAAAAAGGGACTCACATCAGCCTGGTATTGTAGATCCTTCTTGAGCTTTCCACTTATGTAATCCCATACCTAGCAGTAATCAAGAAATCAAGCTCTGAAATCATACCCACTGCCATTCAAAAATGAAAAGAAGATCGTCCATCAGTCTCACACAATCTAGAGAAACCTTCTGGATAGGATACCTCAATAAATCCGTCAACAGAACAAGAAACAAGAAACTGCCCATCCGGTGAAAATCGAGCACACTCTGCGTGACTCTTGGTGCCAAACTGCAGTGTTTAACATCAAAATAATTTATGAGGAGCCTTTGAATTGATGTCATAACAGAAGAATTTACGGCATTGATTAACATCTTGAATTATAGTCCAAGTCAATGTTATTAACAGCAGAGTATTGTATTGATACAAAAGGAAGTGGGTTCAAGGGTAAAACAATCAAAATAAGCCAAAAGATGATTTAAGAGATATCTAACAAATTTAAATACAATTAGGAATGAAAATTACAACATTACTAAAAAATTACAATATTACTTGGGAGTTAAATAAACACCTATGTGTACCTTAATGGTGTGTGCAAGAGTAGTTGGAGACATGTCTTCCACATCTTGTTTCATTGCAGCTGTTCCTCTAAATAAATCAAACTGTGTACCGGGAGGAAGCATCCCTGAAAAAGCCAACATTGGGTATGAAGAGAGAAAAAATGTTCTATTATTTTTAGACAAAATGAGGAAGTTTGGTTTGTTGTACAAGTGTATGAATTCACATACACATATATGATGTGGTGATGCACATAAACTTACCTTGGTGTTGCTGCCATTTCAGAGCCTGACCTATTAGAGCCATTAATCGCGAAGGTGGAACAACACTGACCTCTGCAGCAAGAGCTGAACGCAAGACAAGAACTTCATTGATATAGGGGGGAAAAAGGAAAAAATAAATTTAAAAAACACAAGGAATGGTAAAGAAACTATTGACTTTTTAATATGGGCAAAGTGTAGAGTCCACTAACAAGAATTGGGCTTGAGTCAACTATTGTCCAAATAACTAGAACTAGTTGTTTGGATGGTTGACCCTTACCACTTATAAACCCTTTAACAATTTCATGTCTAGGCAATATGGGACACTCTAACACTCCCCCTCAAGTGCAACTGGGATTGGACATCCAATTGTCACTTGAAATATATGTGATGCAGTAACGGACCGGGCATTTGGATCGGACATCCAGACGGACAACCGGGAAATTAATAATCCGAACCAAACCTGCTTTGATACCATATTGAATTTTTAATATGGGCAAAGTGTAGAGTCCACTAACAAGAATTGGGCTTGGGTCAACTATTGTCCAAATAACTAGAACTAGTTGTTTGGATGGTTGACCCTTACCACTTATAAACCCTTTAACAATTTCATGTCTAGGCAATATGGGACACTCTAACAGAAACCAACATCCGGCTATTAAAATCAATCAGTTTTAGACTTTTACATTGTACTAATCAACCCCTTATCAAGTAACAACTAAGAAGAAATAATTAAATGAACTAACCATGTACCTACTTTGTTGGCACAAAAAGGTTTATACTATTGCAGGTGCTCGATTATAGCATTCCAAACATAGGAGCAACAGTAGAGGAACAATCAGTTGAGCAAAATAGAATAAAATGGACCCTTAACACGTAACACTTTTTTCCTGTTCCTAGATTTATATACTTGTGTAAATATGAAAAAATGAAATTGCATCAATCCAGCATATGCAGGTCAGCCATGATGACAAATAAAAAAAAATGAAGCATCCCAAGAGGACATGAAATGAGAAAGAACCTTGGGCAATCTGCGCACGGCGCTTCTCCTTGGTTGATTCGCGGTAAGCCTGTCACAAAACACTATGCAGAGTTAATATAAACCAGAGGAGAACCACATATGAAAAAATCAGGAAAAAATTTATTAATTGTTGGGTAAGGAAAGATGTTATCTAACAAACAAATAATCAAACCTCATTAGGATCAAAATAAGTCCGAACTAAAAGATGCTCAAGGCGCAAATATCTCTCAGGTTGCTCCTGTTTCATAACACCCATTACTTGGGTTTGTCTCAAAATAGCCCTAGCAGTGTCCAGCTCACGAAGCTCTATCATCTCCAATACAATCTTCAACAATTCAAGACACCCAACAAAAAGCAAATCAAACCCATTACAAGAAGTTAAAAATTAATAATTTCTAAAAGGGAATTGGGATTGAACAAGAACCTGCTCATACAAGTCCTCCAATTTGTTCCTGGGAAGCTTGAGCTGTGCAACCTGAGGAAGAATTGCATCCCACCTTCCACCATTGATATCAGCGACAAATGTCTCGATGCTGTCGACGGTGTTGAGCGAAACCTGGCACTCATTCTGCAATGTTTGAAAGGTTTGGTGCAGAGAATGCTCCTTGCAGAATTGGAGCACGATCTTTATTACACTGCAACCAAAATAACGATAAGAAGGCAGTCGACATAAAAGAAAAAGAAAGAAACAAGGTTTGATAATTAGCTTGGTTGCTTTAATTAAGGGAAAACTAACTCTCGAGCTTCGATTTCTAAAGTCATACTCTCTACTGATTTTGCTGCGAATGAGCTGAAATGCGTATTTAGGGTTTTTAGTTAGGGGTTTCAACTTTCAACATCTATAGGCTAAGAAGAGCATGGACACGTCAGATAATCTGAAGTCCGCTCTCCCTCGCCGCAAGATGTAGGAAATTAAATAATAATAAATATTTACTACGTAATATATGTATAATTATTAAATATTTTCAATCCAACTTTCTATTTTTTCTACTTAAATATTTTTAAATAATTTAAGTATTTCTATTTTGCATGTGTTATCTTATTTAATTAATTTTCATAAATAGATCATGTTTTATTAAACCTTTATTAATTATCTTTAAAATATTTTTATTTTAGTGGTTTGTGATATACAAAATATTTAAAATCTTAAGTGTATAGTTCTTATAAATTAGAACACTCTATTTAATCTAATTATTTCTTATTTTAGTATATATTTAAAAACATAATAATATGAATAAAATATTTTAAGTATTTTAAAATAGATTTGCAAACTATTCATATGAATCCTCATATGATTTTGAAATTGGTCCCAACGTACTAAAATGCTCTAATTGATACCTTATTTATAACTTTCAACAATAGAAGTGTCTTACTCTCCAACATATAAATGAGCATAGTTTCACTGTCTTTAAAGAGATATGAGCTCATTGGAAATCTCCAAAATTATCATGGAGATCTTTTTAGACACAGAGGAATTGAATAAGATTATTAGAATCCTACAATTAAGTTTAAGTCCTCTAAATCCTAACTCAAGCTTTCTTTATGATTGTCAACTAATAATTACGTTTGTTTTTTAATACCTCATGTAACTCAGTACCTAAGTGTTATGCTCACTCTCAATATGCTTTGATGGATTCTTTCTTTTATCCTAGACTTTGTTGAATTGTAAAAGCGGATTACTCACTAAATTATTAATCCAGGAAATTACGTTAGTCACCTGGCCTAGGAATTTTGAGAAGATGTTATTCAATAGTACTAAAATTGTTAGGAATTAAGAAAACATAAAGTAGCTACCTTGTTTTATCGATCTCATTCAAAATGAATGTGGAATCCATAAGCCAAGATGGCTAGAAGATATTAAGGTAATATGTATTGCTTTAATACTCTATTTTTTTATAGGAACTTTTTATATCATGTGGCTAAGTAGTTTGATATTTCTATAGTTGTTACAACTTTAGATATCCCCGTTATTTTTCTATGGAGAAATTAGCATACTATTTTTCTACTCATTTAGCATTTTGACTAATTTAAGGATCACATTAAAAAGTTTGGTTGATTAAGTAAAACCTTCTTCGCTTAACCTGTTCCACACCTCTATAGATATCTCATTAGACCCTCTACATTTAATCTTTTTCAAAATTCTTTTAATTTCTCCCCTTATAATACATCGTGTAAAGTTATGACACCTCTCAAACTTGCTAAAATCAATTAAAGAGTAATTGTCTTCTATCTCTTTATTAAAAAAGTTATAGAAAAATCTATTTCATCTTTTCTTGATATCATTTTTAGTCATGAACACCTGTCCTATTTCATTTTCTATACAACGGATTTAAACTAAGTTTCTTGTTTTCCGTTTCCTAACTGTCACCAATTTAAAAATTTTTTTTTATCTATTTTTAGTTTTCATTCATTAGTATAATTTATTGTAAATTATGCTTTTAATCTTTGAGATAAACATCAGTACTAAAGTGAGTAAATCCCACCTGGCTGGATAAAAATAAATAAATATCGATTGAACTTGGGACAATTGCTTGAAGTTGTCCAGTTCAGACATAATAGTGAGGGGAGTATTAGGGGTCAATCCTTTTTGCTAAGTTCCCTTTGTTGGAATTTTATAGCATAAGTGCTACAAATTCCATTTGATGCACCAAGATATATTTAAAAGTGCTTGGGTTTCATGTAAGGAGCTAACCCTCAGCTCAAGAGAGCTCAGTGAAGCTTATGTAAGCTATAAGTGGCTTGACATGACTTTCCCTTAACTTAAGTGTCTAAAGCTAGCTTAAGGTAAGCTCGTGGGAGCTCATTAAAACTAGTTAATAGCTAGAAATTTGGGGGATAAGCTCAATTGGACTCAATTGAGATTACCCCAACTCATCTTTGGTTCTTGGGAATTAAAGCTAGCTATAAATATGTTCACACTAGTTAAGCTAGAAGAGCTAATTAAGGAGCATGAGTTGGAGTTCAAACCCAAACCTCAATGGACAAAATTGGTGATGCTAGATGAAAGAATCTAGCATGCTTGAGTGGATAATGGACACTAGGGTGTACCATAAATTGCAACACGCCATAATGCATCTTCCCATGCATACACTTAGACTGCAAGTTCATTGTCTCAAAATGGATACATGAATTCGGCCAAGAAAAGGATGAATTCGGCCAATAGGTTGAATTCAATCAATAGAGAAGATTCATCATGTACCTTACCTTAGAATGAACATACATGATACCCTTTCACTAAGGTTTGTGTACTTTGGATGAAAGGATGTGTTGTTTCGGCCAATGGTTATGACCATTCGACCAAAAAGGGGTCTATATACAAGAATGAATGGTCATGAGTGTACTATCATGATTTTAAATGAAAATACATGACTCTTTGCCAAAAGATGTGTCCCTTGGCCAAAAGTCATAATGCTTCGCCAAGAGACATAACTTGTAGAAGAGTTATGACTCTTTAAAGGCACCTTTTGGTGGCCGATAAAAGGGAATTTCATAATTCCTTTGAGTGAGTTTTTTCTTTGGCCGAATACTATACTCTTCTCCCCATATTTGAGTCAAAAACATTCCCTTCTTTCAAGTCTTCATGCGTTGAATCACTCTTCCATAAAATAGTTTTTAAGCTTATTAAGAGCATTGTGGGTGAACCATAAGGATTTTTACTTTCACAAGTTAGCAACTTTTTTAACCTTAGTGCATTGTGACGAGATCGGTCTACTCCATCCATTCTAAACCACGATAAGTTGGAGAAGAAGGAGAAGTCATAGTGGATCTCCACAAGGGAGGCAAAACATCAAGCATACAAGGAGTTATTCCACTGCGTTTCAAGTTAGTATATCATCCTACCCTTTTTACTGGCACGCGTAGGCTCTTGTATGCTTATGAAATCATGAGATTTTTTTGTTTGAATTATGATCTAAAATCAACAAATGGTATTAGAGCTTTAGGTTGAAAGCATGATTTGAAATGTTTTTATGATCATAAAATTGACATACGAATATATCGGTATATATTTTTTAGTGCAATCATGATAATGACATGTGAACGTATTTGTTACTATATGTTTTATGTGTGATAGTTGCCATGCTAAATTAAAGGCTTTATTAAGAGCATGTTTTGTGAAACAATGACAACATGTTGAAATATTTCTAATTGAATGTTATATGCATTTCTTTTGTCATGTTTTAGCATGAAATACTTATTCTCATGTGTGTTGCTTGATTAAGTCTTGTTGTGGTAGAAATGCACTTACTTGCGATAATTACATCAATATAGATGGCATGTAAGAATATTGTTGCTGAATTAAATAAAGACCTCAAGCTTGATGGAGATAATTACTCCATTTGGCAAACAATCGAGCCACCAGTGGTGGGTGGAAACTCTAATGCCTATGAGGCATATAAGAAGAAAGATTATGTTGCATGTGTTACTCTCTTGAGTACCATGGTTGATGAATTCATGGTGGATTTCTCTATGCTTGAGTTGGCCAAAACCATATAGGATTCAGGCAAGACTAAGTATGGAGATGTTTCTTTGGAGAAACAAAGAGCTATGATCTCAAGTTTGAGAATTATAGTAAGAGGCCTTACCACACCATGAGTGCCCACTTACATAAGATGTCATGTATGATTCATCAACTCAAATTTGTTGGTCATGTGCTCACTGATGAGCAATAATTTATTCCTTGCTTGACAAGGAGTGGCAATTGATAAAGGTCAATTTACGCCACAACTCTCAAATCAAGTTATTTGATGACATTGCAAGGCACCTTCTACTAGAGGCAGAGGTGATGGCCATCAAGAACCATTCAAAGGCATATGGTGCTGGAACTTCCTTTCCCCATAAGAACAAGTTCAAAGGGAAAAAGAAAAGGAAGGATGGTCAAAACAATGGGAATGGTGCCACCTTGAAAAAGTTCAAGAAGGAGTGCGACGAAGTCAAGTTGAAATGCTTCAATTGTGGCAACAAGGGACACTTTGCAAATGAGTGCAAAGCACCTCCTAAGGTACATGATCCCTTTTCTACTTCATTTGTGCATGTTGTGTCCTACACGTACTTAACTGAATCTGATGCTTTGCGGATTATAGATTCAAGAGCAACAAACCATATAGCCAAAGAAAAGTCTTGGTTCGTGGCCTTTAGAAAGTTACCAAAGAGAACAAAACATGCTTCATTGGGGAATAATGCAAGCTTTGAAGTAGAAGGGATGGGAACTTATAGAGTTCCTCTGAATAATGGACATTTGTTGTTAATTGATGTTCTATATGTACCTAAGATTTGTAGAAATTTACTTTCTGTATGTTCTTTGTTAAAGTTCGGATATTGTTTGAATTTCTTTAATAAATTTGTGGACATTATTAAAGAAAATGCAGTCGTGTGTTCTTGTTTAGTAAACAATGGGTTTTTTGAATTGAACGCGAGTGTTGCTACTTCTAGTTGCTATGTAATCGAGGTTACTACTGAGATGACTTGACATGAGCATTTAGGACATATTGGACAAGAAAGGATGACTAAGTAGGCCACTCGTGGCTTACTTAGATCATTGTCCAAGGTATTTATACCAAGTTGCCAATCATGTCTTGTTGGCAAGGCCATAAGAAAGCCTTTTGGCATGGCAACTAGAAGTCAATAAGCTTTACAATTAGTTCACTCCGATCTTCGTGGACCAGTGAGAATTGTATCTAGACTTGGGTTTAGATACTTTATCACATTCATTAATGATTGTACTTGATTTATCCGTGTGTTCTTACTAAAGCACAAGTGTGAAACATTAAGGTGCTTTGAAACATACTTGCACGTAGTGGAGAATTAATTGGGTAAGAAGATCAAGTCATTGAGAACTAATCGTGGTGGCGAATACATATCAAATGATTTTAAGGCATTTTGTGACCAAAAAGGCATTGTGAGGCAACCCACACTTCCTTATTCCTCATAAGCATTTGTGTAGTAAGTTGATGAGGAATAGGTACATAGGTGTATGTTCTATTATTGATATTCATGATTAATCATGGATTATAAATTTCTTTATAGATGATATTGATTTGAAATGAAATTGAGAATGGGGAGTAAGTGAAGTAGAAAAGGTGATCTTAGTATGATTTGTGTTAAGGAAAGATTGTGAAACAAAATGGATGGTTGATCTGGAAAATATTTATGGAGTATGCTTCAATCTTTTAGCCACAACGTTTTCTCTAGTTATCCAAAAGAGTTGATTCTTTGTTTGGATTAAAATAGAAAATATGGCTACATTTCTTATGAAGAGATCAAATTTCAATTCTATCTCTAAGAGTCTCAAAATTTGTCATGAAGTGAGAACTGAGTGCAGTACATTGGTGGATGAATGTAAAGTTCATATTTTAAATTTAAGGGCAATTTTGGATTGTTATAGGATGACTTATAGAAAGTTGTCTTCTGGAAAGTTATAAATCTTCCTTTTATCTTTCCAACGGTATATAGTATGAAATTTTTGGACATCGAAGTCGAAAGTTATGACCCTTTTAAGTGGAGATGCTCAGGAATGTAGTATGCTTCTTCTTATGTTAACCTTCCGCTTCTTCTTAGGTTGACTTTTGTTTCTTCTTATGTTGATCTTTCACTTCTTCTTAGTGACTCATGAACTTCTTCTTAGTGACTGTTCATGAACTTCTTCTTAGTGATTCATGAACTTCTTTTAAGTGATTCATGAACTTCTTCTTAGTGACTGTTCATGAACTTCTTCTTAGTGATTCATGAACTTCTTCTTAGTGAATGTTCATTAACTTCTTCTTAGTGATTCATAAACTTCTTCTTAATGATTGTTCATGAACTTCTTCTTAGTCTTGAACTTCTTTTTAGTTACTGTTCATTTTATATTTTCTGTTCCATTTTTGATCCTTTAGAAGATAGAATTTGTCTTCAAGGTCTTCATAAACGTTGTAGCTCTTGAAGTCCTATTTTGAACCATATAAAGAACACCTAAATCTGATATCTCCAAAGAAAGTTATACTAATTGTCCCACGATAGGTTCAATATGATTGAGGATAAAACCAGATTAGATTATTTTGACCATAACTTCTTCTCTAGACACTCAAATGACTTGATTTTTAAACCATTGGACTCGTAAGACAGTGCTCTACATTGCCAGCAAAAATTGTAGCCATATAAAATAAAGTGAGAGAGAATGATTGAAAAAGGTGAGACAGGTACAGTGTGTGTGTTTTTAAATACTACGAACTGGTGTTATTATACTGAATGTGCTTTAGTGTTTTGATGATTTCTAGATCAGTAGAGCTTCAAATAAGATGATTCTTATTTCAAGATAAACTAGCGACATTGAGCTACAAATGGTATGAAGAAATTGGAATCTAATTTAGTTTCTAAGATATTTAAATTTTGGATAGAAATTGCGCATAGTATACTGATTTGGATAAGAGCAATCCAAAAATGTTTGAAGTGTATCTTTCGAAGTACTAAACCAAATGGATTGATTTTGGTATCCTTGGAAACTTAAGACAATGAAGAATACTTTTCTAGAAGAAAGAGTTATGTCAGAATATTCAAGGGTGCTTTTAGAAAGATACTTAAGTATAAGAGACATAAGGCATAAATGGAAGGGCTAATGGGACAATTCTCAATCATTAAGGGCATAATTGGAAGAAGAAGTGTTGTCTTGCTTACAAATGAAGAAAAAAACGTGAATGGAAGGATAGGTAGAGGAGAACAACGAAAATGAGAGAGAAAGAGAAAGAAAGTTTGGTGGTTTAAGAGAAAAGAAGAGAGTTGAGCTAGGGTTTCAATTTCCTTAGCCTATAAGAGAGATTTTGAGGTTATTCAAGAAAAGAAAAAGGTAAAGGAAGAGAAGAGCTTTCATTTGAGCCAAGAATCTCTTCATTTAGTGAAGAACCAAGCGGATCAAAGAAACTTATTTCAGTTAGATCAGCTCATGGAGTACACATTAAAGATACAATAGGAAAGATTCTTAGAGACCTCAGGTTGTTTGCAAAGAGAAGAGACATTCTAAGCAAGCCTATAAGCAAGAAAATCAAGGTGGGCACATGTTTATAATAGAGTAAATAAACCACTAATGTTTTCTTTAAATCAAAGAAACTTTAATGTTTCCAATTGCATCATAAGTACTATATTTATTCTCCATGAATGATTTATGAAATTTGCTATGTGTTTGCTACATGAGATGTGTGATGATTTATAAAAGTGATTTTCTTTTGAAAAGATCAAATGTATATGAAATCATGTTTTCAGTAATGGTTTTCAAGATATACATCAAGTATATGAAAAAAAAGCAAGTTTACAAGAAGTGCCATTTTGGGCAACAAGCTTACAAGACTTTTGAAATATATGTGTTATCTGGGTTTGTGGTGATCCCTCAAGAATCGTCACGTGCACGTTGACCTAAGTTTAAAGCTTCTCCCGCCTGCCCGCTAGTGATATGGAGCTCTTTCAAAGACTCCCTCAAGTTTACGACTACACAAGACCATTATATGGGAATGTGTAGTGCATCATGTTTTGGATCCACCCAAACCATTTTGATGTGTTTATGTGCTCATGAGATGTTTGATCAAGTTTGATGCATTCATGTTTTGTGACTTATGGATTTTGGCTAAAAGCCTAAGAAATATGTACTTTATAAACTCACTGAAAATTTATTATGACAAGTAAAATGGTTTCAAAAGTTTTTGCTTATCTTTTATTATAAACTATTACATACTAGTTTTCAAGCTCACCCCTTCCTGTCCCCACCTCCAGGTTATGAGAAAGAGATGGAGTGAAAGAGAGTCAAGGCATCACACCAAATTTGCTTATGATGTGTCTTGAATTAGTTTTGGAAAACACAAGGCTTTAGTCTCATTTCAAGAAATTGTAGTTCATGTAACTTTTGTATTTTGAGATTTGTGATTATGTTGTAATGTGGTTTGAAAGGCCATTATATCTTTGTAAAACCCTTTTGTTTTAAGGATTTTAAAATGTGAATGATGAAGATTAGTTGTATGTAATGTCTTAAAGCGTAAGATGAAGATGTTAGTAGTGTGTCCTAGGCCAATGGATAATTGTGATTCATGTATTAATATTATGACTTGTTAATAATATATTATGAGGTATTCCTTTTATATATACATGTATGCCGTTTATATAATGTGATTTACGTTCCATGATAGTATTAGGCTTATGTCATCAAGTATGTGACTTGATAGTAAAACCATAAGCATTATAAACACTATTCTAAACTGTCCCTAGTCGTTCGTTATTGGTGGAATAATAATGAATCAAGGCTAGTATGTGTTCTGATTGATGATCACGTTTTACTGATCATGGATATGAGTTATCAAATCTGAAACATAGATATATGTTAGAGAACATATATTGGACCGATCCACAAAGAGAACACTACATGGTTTCATGTCATTAGTGATTCTCAATATGGTTTGATTTTAGTCCTTTGACCTGAAGTCATCATGATTCCCCACATGAGGAATTCGGTGTTTTGATATTAGACAAAGTTATTCTTAACCGAATAACAAGTAGTCTTAAGTTGGATATCAAATGAATCATGCGGAGGGATGTGAATGACGTAGATGGGATTTTTGTACCTCTCTTAAATGAGAGAGATATCATTTGAGCCTCTTGACAAGTGTGACTGAAGAAATGCATGGCCGTGCTCAAATGAATTATGAAGTCATCAATGTCATTTGTTATAATCAGTCAACTTGGGGATCAAGAAACTATGATTAATTAAGTGTTGACATATATTGTAACATCCCATTACCGATGGGATGTGTACAGTTTATTGCATTCGTATTTGTTCATGTGCATGCATTATAGCATACTGTATAATTGGCATTTGTACGTACATGCATATATGACATGTTTCCGACTAGATTTGGATAATTTGAATTTGGAAATTGATTTGGGTTAAGTGGGCTGTGAGAAATTTAATTGGTATTAGAGATGAGAAATTGGAGATTGTAAAATGGAATTTGGAGATGATTAGGTATGTGTGATAATTAGGTTATATAGGCTCGAAAATTGAATTTGAATGAGAAATGAAAGTTAGAGAGTGGAATTGTGAAATTGGAGTATATGATAATGAGTTTTCTATTTTTACGGATTTATAGGAAATTTTCTAGAATTTTCAGAGCAATAGGCCAGGACCGGAAAATTTGATAAATGACTGGTTAATTGAATATCCGGTTCCGAAATTGATTATCCAATGACACGGACAGGTTAGAAATTTGAATTGAGGAATTAGGGTTTAGCCATTGAAATTCGGAAGAAATTAGAATTTGAAATTGGTTTGAGGTTGTTCGGATTTGGACTGGTGATATTAAAATTTAGCCAAACAAGCCCTTAGAACCTTGGGTATAAATATCCTAACCTTTGAATCTTCTCCTCCACGAAGCTTCCTTCTTCTCCTTCTTCGTGAATTCTTCCTTTGATTTCTCCTTGAAAGTTGGCTTGATTTCCTTCCATGAAACTGTTCCTTCCTCCATCCTTGATCATTTCCTTAAGATTGGTGTAAGAAGAAAATGATAATGGGTTGGAAATGGATGTTGCCGTGAGAGGGAAAGAGAGGAGAGATTGTTGATTCTTGAAGATTTGAGATTATAAATCAAGTAAGTTACTTCTACCTTGCCTGCTATAGTTTGATATGTTGATTTATAAAGTTGGATTGATGATTTAATGTGTTTATTTGAGGATTTATGGATTAGGGTTTCCGAAAATAGTTTTCGGTGATTTAGGGTTGGAATTCTAGGGATATTAATTGTTTGATGAAATAGAAGCTAAAGAATTGTTATATGATGTGTATAGAATTATTTAGGAGTGATTGGTGAGAAGAAAATCTGGATTTGGAACTGAAATCTGTCGAAAATCTGAAAATTTCTGGGTTTTCTGGGCGTGTCTGCAATTACTCGCCGCGACGAGCAAAATTGCTTCGTTCGCCGCGACGTGTGCCGAGGCGACGCCGCGGCGAGGAGGTCAAGGCATACGTCAGAATTAAACGCGTCGTCGTCATGACGAGGATGCCCGTTCACGCGAAAATGCAGATTTTTCCGAAAATGGAATTGAGGTTTTAAACATTTGGGATTAGGCAATTGATGATTCAATTAGCTATAGATTATGTTCAATTTGGAGATTACGAAATTGGGAATTAGAATTTGAGATCGGGAAATTCGGAATTAGGTCGAAATGTCATAATTTGCATAGTATGTACTTGATTTGATTCATATGCATAATTAAGCATCGGAATTGGTACCAGTAATAATGTTACATATATTTTGATTGTTATAGCGGCTCACGTGGATCGCCGATCATCAGACGTAGGCGAGACTTCCCGCGATGCTTAAGTTCGTGAGGTGAGTAACATAGTTGGTTTCTCAACCTTTATGTGTTTAATTTTCAGTACATATGCCATGAGAATTTATGGATGGATTTTATGTGTTTGTCTTTGATTGATTTGGGACCACGGTGTTCAAATATTTGGATTGGATATAGAAGTGTGAATTATGTGTAGATGTTATAATTGGTCTCAATGGTAAAATTGGACATAGGAAGTTCTATAGTGATGCATGTATTGAAAATTGATCATGTGCATACACGCAAAAATAGTATGATCAGATAAAGACAGTTGTGACCGGTGTAGCCACCGAAATCAGAGCTTTATGCTCAATGTACAGGGCTTCGTGCCCAACGATTTGCAGAGCTTTATGCTCAACGTATTAGGGCTTTTGAGCCCAATGTTTACAGAGCCTATGGCTCAACGTATATGAGCTCAAAGCACGGTCACAACAACGAAAGAAAATGAAAGAGTCACATGTACATCGTGATATATGAATGATTGTCCGTGAATTGTGTGAAAGGAAAATCGCCTTATAAATGTGAAATTGATTGCATGTGATTTCTTGAATGTGATAGTATACGATATTATGTGATTGTTTGGATATGCATGAGTTGAGTGAACCATAGATGATGGTTACTCATTGAGTTTCGCAAACTCACCCCGATTGTGACTATATTTTTCAGGACAGTGTTAGGTTGACTTCTAGCTTCGATCAGTGAGACTTTTCCTGCTGTGTGTGCCGGCAAGAGGAGCATGGCCCATGTGTCCGTCACCGGGGATCTTTTGGATATTTTGTGGATGACTTAGCTATGAGTTGTATTAGTTCTTTTGGACTTGTACGGTTGTGTATATATGATTGATGATGTAATTACGGTTTGAGTATTGAAATGAGAAGTACGATTTGGGTTTTAAAATTTAGTGATTCGATATTATTGTTTTATTATATTGATGCCATGAGGTTTATAGAAATGATAGCTCGGTAGTGCACCCTCGTCGTAGGTTATACATCGGTACGACCTAGGGGCGACCCGGTGTATACTCTACGGTGAGGGGGCACTACATATATCATGCCTTGTGATTAATCTTGATATCGTGTTACAAAGGGACTTAGCTTATAACCATGATTACAGGTTAAATCGGATTATCGATCCTCATTTGATTTGGGTAGTCATAATGTCTTGCTAGAGGCAACTTATGACTTATGGGCCTTGAAGTGTGATCAAGCCCATTGTCAACATCAAATAAGCCTACAGGGTCACAAATAAAGAGTGATGTGATTTGAGCTTATTTTCTTGGGCCTAATTTATTAGGCATTGAATAAATATATATGGATATATTTATTGGGCTATATCGAATTAAGTTATCGAGCTTTTATTATATGAGATATAATGGGCCGAAACTTATTGGGCTTCAATGGGATTAGGGTTTCTATATAAATAGAGAAACTTATGTTGGGACCCGATCCGGGAACCGGATCCCAATCGAAAAACAGAACGGAAAGACGAAAAATTGAAAAGCGAGAAATCGCTAATCGGAATACAAATCGCATCATCGGAGCGAAACGAATACTCAGAAAATTGTGCATCAGAAATACGAATAACAAAGCGGAGAAACTCGAAAGGCAGAATTTCGAATCGAATGCGAATCGAAATAATCAAACTGAAACAAACACCGACATCCGAACACAATTATGAAACAACTATCCGAGACGTGTTGGAAACCTTAGACATTCCAAAACCGGTATAATTTTTTTTTATCATCTTATTTATCTTAAAACCATTCTCATACTAATCAAAACCATATCGATTTCCCTTTCTAGGAAACTATACCTCATGCAATTCTCAATTTACTTAATTCTTATTAATCATCTTCTTATACATCCCTATCAATTGTCAAACTCACTTTCTAAACCCTTTTTACTGAAATTTCGGCAGCATAACGATTGTATTTTGACAGCCCAAAAATTTGCAAAGAGTCAAAAACACTTCTAAAATGTCCAAACATAATGCAGAATCATCGGACCTCCCGTCCTGAATCCAAACACCAATAAACGCAATCCTATGTCTAACACTTCATAAATTCTCAATTGATCATACAAAATCTCAATCAATCCCATTCATATCCAAATCCATACGCAAATGCAATTTGGTAAATAAATCCATAATCATACACATATTCAATTCCACAACCTAACTCAAATACATACATCCAGAATTCATAACACATTCTCTACATTCGGACTAAATACACTTTTTCTGGTTTTCTAACCATCCATAAAATCCAATACGAACATCGAACTTTACACATAAATACAAACATTGCTAGTCTTCCATCCGATCTCCTGCGTGAAAACCTGGAGATGGGGATGAAAGGGGGGGTGAGCTCGGAAGCTCGTGGATAATACATTTATAAACTGAACAATAAGCGAAAAATCTTCTATTTTTCAAACTTTTCAAACATTTCCCATTTAAGAATTTCTCCAAAAACTCATTTTCAAACTTTTCAATTTCATCAACACTTTCTAAGATTTTTCTCAAAATTTTCATTTGTTTCAAACCATTTAAATCCAGTTTCAGGAATTTCATGCTTGAAAATTTGACTTTCTCGTTTCTCAAAATCTCAAACCTTTTTCAAAACATGCACAGTCTTAAACATGAATGCATCACATCATGGTGTATCACATCATAATCAAATTAAAAACACATAAAACATCAGAATTGGTTTGGTTCGGTCCAAAACAGGACGTACTGCACATTTCTGCATAACGGTTCTGTGCAGCCGTGAACAGAGGGGAGTCCGAGATCGAAACTCCTATGCCACTAGCGGGCAGCCGGGAGAAGGCTATAACAAGTAGAAACAACGCTGACTCACAAAGGACCTTACTAAACCCATATATCACATAAGCAAAACATAATTTCAGATGGCCCGAAGGCACTTTTCAAACATCTTGCTTTTCACATTTTTCATCTCATAACATCAAATTGTGTCATAAATGACACAAGCATATATTTACATGAATTCACATAATCAATCTAATGAAATGCACATCACCAAATTAATCACATAATAATCACATTCATGACCAAACATGCACTAATTTCTTTAAATCATTTAAATCATAAATCACATAATTTGAAAACCATGAAATTCATAAGTCTTGTATTTTCTAAAACTCATTTTACTCCTTTGAAATCATAATTTCAAACATTTACATCTTTGTTTTTAAACATTTTTATCCATAATAATTTATCAAACCCATATCATTATCTATAATTCTACACCAAAATTTCACAAAATCCCCAAATTTCAAATTAAGCCTAAACCTTAATCAAATTTTCATCCAAAATTAAACACAACCTAAAGTATATATATCAAAATCAACTTCATAAATCACAAACCCAAGTCTTTATCCATGTTTCTAAACAAAAAATTCATCAAAAACTCAAAGTTGAAAATTTTCTCTTACCTCTTTCTCCTTCTATTTTCGGATTCCTTGGTTCCCAAAGCTAGTTTTCTTCATTCTCCATCCATTCCTCTTGAAATAATAACGAAAATCATCTTGGAAACTCAAGAGTTTCGAAATCTCCAACACCGAAATCATCTTTCTCTATTTTCTCTTCTTCTTTCTTCTCCAACGTTTCTTCTTCTTTCTTTCTTCTAAAAATCGATTTCTTCTCTTCTTTTTAAATATCCAGACCTTTCTTAAACGGCAACACATCACATTTGGTGCCAAGTCATTAAAATGAGGGGTAAATGACCCTTTTACCCTTACTCTTTAACTTAATTCCAAAATTGTCCCTAACTTCATTTATACATGCGGATCTGATTCGCACTATCAATTTGAAGGAATTTGTTAAAACTTTCTTCTTAAGAAATGTTCTTCTCAATCATACGAATCCAACGCCACTGACCGCATTCAATTCCGATCACTACATCAAAAGTTATACGCAAAACAGTTCGGGTAAAACTATATTCTAACACATTTTCCATGTACGATTATTTCCGTCCAGAAATTCACATTCTTAATCCCAGAATTGAAACTTTATGTCTTCATAACAATTGTATCCTTATGTCTCTAGTTTAATTCAAAATAAGAATCGTCTCATTTCGATTCCCAGATCAAAAATTATGCTCAAAATACTATCAGATGTTCCTAACCCAAAAACTGCACACTAATCTGGCATTCATTTCATAATTTAAAATTCTTAGGGGCAAAATTGAAATTTCATTTATTCATATGATTTGTAGCCCCTTGTCTTATCTTTATTTTTCCTTAAGAATCGCTTCAATCGGATCTCTGTAGATCCCAAATTTCTCAAAATACTGAACTAGGTTTGGAAAATTTTCCGACTCACTTTAATTAAATTAATCACCATTAATTTAATTTCAAAAATTCATAATTTTAAATGAGGATGTAGATAATTGTCTTAGGAATCCAACGCCGTAAGAATCAACTCAATCGGAAGTCGGACAGAAAAGATATAAGCAAAGAAGTGAATAAAGATCGGATTTGAGAAAGTAAAGTCAAGAAAACCAAAGAATCAAAACGGCGTCGTGCGGGCGAGATCGCCCTGGCGACGTGTCGCCCTAGTGAAGCGGGCGGAACGCCCGCCATCGCGAGGGCGATGCGTAGCCCTAGCGATGCGAGCTGATCGCTCGCCATCGCTAGGGCGATGAGTCGCCCTAGCGACTGGGATACTTCATTATTATTATTTTTTCACATAAAAAATCCGAAACTTCCAAAATTCATAACTCTTACTCCCGAACTCTAATTTTGACAAACTTAGTCTCTATAGAAAGCTTAAAGGAAGCTCTACATCTTCCATGAAGGACATAAAAATCAATTCGACTCCTAAGGGAGTCCATTTTTCGGTCAAAGTTACTATCCTCTAATCATCATGCTAAAACCACAATATAAACTTGTAAAAATCATAACTTATTATTCCGAGATCAAAAAATTTCATACTTTATATCGAAGTAAAGATCAAAACAAACCCTTCAATTTTCATGAAGAACATCAAAGCTCAATTAACCTCTAACTAGGTTAATTTCTCAGTCAAAGTTTCAACCATAATAAAAGTCAAACCTTTCAAACATAAACTTTGACTGATCATAACTTCCACTCCCGATATCGAAAAATTGCAAACTTTATGGCTACAGAAAGCTCTTAACGTAACCTACAAGTTTCATATTGAACATTTTCTCAAATTATGCCTAAATCAAAAGTCAACTTTCAAAGGCCAAAAAAGTCAACTATTTCACAATTTTTCATATTTTCACACTTTCTCTTTTCAGTCATGATTTTCAACTTAATTTCAATCAACTCATTTACTTAATTTCATAAACCATACCAATCCACTCAAAACTCCAAAGATATCAAAATCAAATCATTTCTTTTCTTCTCAATATTCTTTAAATTTTAAGCCATCTATTATACAATACATTCACCAAGCACTCCTTAAATTTCATTTTCATAAGTCAAATTTCACTCAAAGATCGGGGTCCAACAAAATTCAATCCATATCAACCTTAAAAATTTATCAAAATTTCAGATCACAAAGTTCGGATACTGTTCATACAACACCTAACAACTTACTTTGCATGCCAAAATTAAAATCCTTAAAGTCAAAAATGGACAAAACTTTCTTCATATGAAATCTAGCCATACATCTTAAGTTTAATTTAAACTAAACCTCAACTCAATTGGAAAACCCTATAAAAAGTTATGAGCAAAAGTCTGAAACCTACACAAAGTCACATTTTCCAGATTTCCACTCTACCTCTACTCCTTTCATTCCATCACTATACCTACATCAATAAGCATCCATTTGAACCTCTAATTCAACCATAAGTTCATCAAAACAATTTCTTGAGTAATAACTCACAATATGGCAGCACACATACTCATAGCATTAAACCCTAGGCTTCATGAATTTAATGCACATGAAATCACCATAAATGCTTCTATTTACCACATGAAAGAACATAAACTAAAATTCTCACCTAAACAAACTTCAAGCTCTTCAATTCTCCAAACCACTTCAAACTACTCCAACTTTCTACCACTCACCCACACCTACGACTATCACTCCAATACACACACAAATCATCATCATAAAGGTTGGTTTTGTGTGTGAATAAAAGAGAAGCAAGCAAGGAAACAAGAAGAACTTGTTGTTTGGAGGATGAAGAACTAACGAAGGAAGAAGAAGGGGACACCTACGGATGAAAGAAATTTTAAGCTTTCCAAGTGATTCTTTTGTTATTTGCAAAGAGAAGTATCGTAAGTGATAAAGGAAACAAGACAAAGACATTAAATACACAAAAAGACAAGAACATCAATTAGAAGAACTTAAGCTACGGATGAGAGGACTCTTTAGCTTTCAAAGGGATATTTTTAAGTCTTTCCCCAAAGAAAATGTAACATCTCGTTACTGTTAGCAATGGTATTTTTGTCATTGGGTTGAACTGATTGGATTTCACTGCATTCATTGACTGAGCATGTTACTGACCTCTGATTATAGAGGAACAGGTTTATTGCATATGCATTTATACATAGGTACATGCATTCATGATTTTCCGGCACTTAATTGTGAGTAAGAACTGATTGGATTGTAATTGATTGAGGAATTAAGAGTAAGTGAGCCCGAATGACTGATTTAGAATAGTCTAAGAGTGATTGGCAACTAATAGTGGTCTACGAGAAATATTCGGGAAATTTGGGAGAAAATGCCCGGACCGAAAATTTAGGAGTGACAGACTGATTGACTGTATAGTACTGAAAGAACTGTCCAATGGCAATGGAAAAATTAGAATTTACTGATAGGAAATAAATATGTTGAGCCACTGAAATTTCGAGACTAAAATTTGGACTGATTTGAAGACTTAGGTCTATATTTATAGCCTAGGTTTGAGATTTAGGAAAGTTACCTAAGGCATTAACGTTTTTCTTCTTCCTCTTCTCCACGGTGATTTCGATTTTCTCCATAGGTAAGGATTCTTCAATCTTTCCTCTATGGTTTTCTTCCTATTGTGCTAGCCTAACTGATTTATTGTGATTGATGAAGGTTGAGAAGGATTGGAGTGAGTTATCGTTGGTTTGAGAAAGTTTTAGGGTTTACGACAATTCTTAGAGATTTGTGGATTTAAGCGTGATTGGTAAGTGGTTATGGTTTTAAAGTTTTTATTAGTAGTTGTTTCAAGTATTTATGGCATTTATTGGGTTAGATTGAGTGGTTAGAGTGTTAATGGAGGTTTTAAATAGCATTAATGGCGGAAATCGATCGGAGAAGACGATCGGACCGTCGCACGTCGCGACGAGCGTAGAGGCGCTAAGGCCTTCGTCGCGACGAATAAAATTAATTAATTTGCACGTCGCGGCGAGAGGCGTGAAGGGTTGCGCGCTACGGCGAGCGATCTTCTCTTCGTCGCGGCGAAGGGATGATTTCTGAATGGATGAGTATTAGTTTATTGGGCATAACTTATGGTATAGACCTCCGATTGAGGTGATTTATAATTCATTGTGAACTAGAGAAAGAGGTCTATAATTGAGGATAATTATGGGAGTTAGAATTGATTTAATTGGTAATGAATTATAGAGATTAAGGTCAATCATGGGTTATGGTGTGACCTAAATGTCAAATTGAGACTATTGGAGTTTTGATTGAGATTTTCAATAGAGGTTTTGACCCGATGGATAGGAAATTGTTATAGGTGATTCGAATTGAGGAAAATTGACTGGGTTTTAGGAATGGATCATTTATTAGTGATCAATTGAACAAAGAGATAGAATTGGGCTTAAAGTACCGAAATTGGGATTTAGCACCAGAAAATCGTGGACATGCATTGTACATCATTTCACTGAGACATATGCATTACTACACTGTTTAATTGAGCAATTAGTAATGGAATGTATTTTACTGTTATAGAGGCGCCGTTGGATCGTCGTTCCACGGACATTCTTTGGAACTTCGAGCGAGTTTCGGAAGTTACAGGTGAGTAACCTAGATGGTTTCTCAAATTCCTGATTGTCTAGATGCCTAATGTGAATGACTTGCCAATGTAAACTGTATAACTACTGAAATGTATAAGATTGAACTATATAATTACTGCAAAGACTATGATCGAATGGTATGCTTACTGAAATGTATATGACCGAATTGCATGCTCTTACTACATGGGATTGGATAATGTGAATTGCATGATTACTGAAATGTACGTAATTGAATGGCATGCTTTTACTGAATACGGTTGGACCATCGATAATATCGAGAACTATCTTGAATGGTATACGCTCTAATTGCATGCTTTCACCGTATTGGATTGGATTACTATATGACACCGAGAAATGCAATCATCGGGCTTTATAGCCATATCACCGATTACCGAGTAATCGAATGTCTTTGGGCTTTTATACCAGATATCGCAAATCATTAAACATCGCATTGCATGCATAAATGCATGATCGATATAATGGACGTGTCCCAAGTTGCTATTATCACCGAAAAGAGCCTCGAGCTCTCACATTTATCTTGACCGCATAGCCTAAGGATTTATCCTCGACGCGTCCCCACTGCTTCTCGATCGAGCACTTGGGCACAATCTTCAATAAGCGGAAAGAGTCTCATATGCATTATATACATGGTGATTGAATTGCCAAATTATGTGGCGATTCGAATCTGCGTGATGCCATGATTTGTTGTAAATTGTGATGCGACATCGTGAACTGCTCTATGCTATTGTAAATTGTTACCGATCATCGAAATTGTTATATAATCTTTATTAATTGAATATTACTATGCCATACCGTACGCAATTTATGTAATGCATAATTGAGTGAACCATCGATGATGGTTTCTCACCGAGTTCGCAAACTTACCCAAAATTGTAACCTATTTTTCAGATCGATAGAATAGACCCTAGCTCGAGATAGCCTTTTCCTACCGTCTTGAAGCGTCTTTGGCGGGAGAAGCGATGGCACATGTGATCGGTCACCGGGTTAGATTTTGAGGATGACTTAGATAGATGTTCATATCGGTTTCCTTTTGGTTTTGTTTAGGGGACTGATAGACTTGTCTATTCTTCTTTGGATGATCGATGTCGATTGATATTATGATTTTAAAAGTTACTGATTTCTGACATTGTGTTATGTTATGGTTTTAATTATTGCGATGCCATGTGGATTATTATTGGGAAATGTTCTGCTGGTGCACCTTTATCGTGGGATACGTATCGGTGCGACCTTCGGGTTTCCCGATGTGTACCCTACGGTGAGGGGGCGCTACAGAAAATGTCGTGAGAGAAAGAATGAAACTAGGACAAAACCATTAAAGGTAATGAGGACACTTGTCATGTAATGGGGAAAGAGACAAAAATCAATTAATACCCTTAAATCAAAGAATCCTAATCCAAATTAATCTTTAATCCATCTAATGCTAATGAATCAATAACAATTCCAGAAATTATTTATCCAATAATTCCAGTGCCATTAGGCAGTACTTTTCAGTACAGGAAATCTGCTCAGTCATCCAGTTGGAAATTTTTCGGTCCGAGCAAGTACCCCGAAAAATTCTAAAAAATTTTCCAAAAGTCCCTAAAAATGGAAAACACACCTAGATCACTCCAAATCAAATTTTCAAACACAATTATCACATAAATCTCAAAAGATCACAGTTAGACTCTTATGCCGGGAAATATCATGAATGCATGTACAGCCATGTACATGTGCAAAAATTACCATTCTTATCAATATAGAGGCGATAAGATGCATATGCATGCCGAGATATATTGAAACATTCCTAACCCGTCCTAATTGACCAAATTACCCTTCCCATCGGTGATGGGATGTTACAATTCTCCCCTCCTAATAAAAATTTCGTCCTCGAAATTCTTACCTGCTTGGTCGAATAGATGAGGATACTGTCTCCTCATATGCTCATCGGTCTCCCAAGTTGCTTCCTCAGTTGAGTGGTTTCTCCATAGGACTTTCACCAATGGAATGACCCTGTTCCTCAACTGTTTGACCCGTGATCTCACAATCTGCACCGGCTCCTCAACATAGCTCAAGTTGCTAGCTACCTCAATCTCCTGAGCTGAAATCACATGTGTCGGATCCAATCGATACCTCCGGAGCATACTCACATGGAAGACATTATGCCGCTGAGACATCTCACTCGGTAACTCCAGCTTATAGGCCAAAGGTCCTATACGCTCAATGATCTCATATGGATCAATGTACCTAGGGCTTAACTTACCCTTCCTACCGAATCTCAGCACTCCTCTCCACGGTGAAACTCGAAGGAAGACTCTGTCTCCTACATTATACTCCATCTCTCTCGATCTTCGATCCAAATAACTCTTCAGTCTATCCTGAGCCGCTTTAATGCGACTCCGAATCAGTTTTACCTTATCCACTGTATCCTAAATCAGCTCCGGACCTTCAATCATCCTCTCACCCTCTTCATCTCAATACAGAGGCAATCGACACTGTCTCCCATATAATGCCTCATATGGTGCCATCCCGATGCTACTATGGTAATGATTATTGTAGGCAAATTCAATCAGGGCTAAATACTAATCACATGCTCCTCTAAACTCCAATACACACGCCCAAAGCATATCCTCAACAGTCTTAATCGTCCTCTCACTCTGCCCATCAGTCTGAGGATGAAATGCTGTATTAAAATTTAACCTGGTACCCATAGCAGACTGCAAACTCTTCCAGAACCTCGAAGTAAATCTGGGATCCCGATCCGACACTATAGACAATGGAACCCCATGCAGTCTCACAATCTCAGTCACATACTTCTGGGCCAACTGATCAAGAGAATGGTTCTCCCTCACTGGCAAGAAATGGGCCGATTTAGTTAACCGTTCCACTACGACCCATATAGCATCATGCTGCCTCGGCGTCCTAGGCAACCCCATAATGAAATCCATAGTAATTCGTTCCCATTTCCACTCATGAATAGGCAACGAATGAAGCTTCCCCACTGGAGTCTGGTGCTCAGCGTTAACCTGCTGGCACGCCATACACCTGGAGATATATTCTGCCACCTGCTTCTTCATGCCAGGCCACCAGAAATATGGCTTAAGAGTGTTATACATTTTGGTAGTATCAGGATGCATAGCATAGGCAGCCATATGCGCCTCCTCCAGAATTTCTCGCCTCACATCATCCACATCCGGCACACATAATCTCTGCCCTAACCATAAAGTCCCATCTCTCAACTCAAATTCAGAATTGAGATCAGACTTCACTTTCTCAATCAATTTTACCAAAACAGGATCCTTATCCTGAACTCTCCTGATCCTATCATATAGCATCGGTCTGAGCTTCAAAGTGGCTACCAAAGCTCCATCCTGCTCCAGATTCAACTGCACATTCAAAGCTCTCAACTGAATCAAATTAGGCAATCTAAATACCAAGTCGAAATTTGACCGATGTGAGACTTTACGCCAACGATCGCCACCACATTAGCCTACCCCGGGTGGTACTCAATCGTACAATCATAATCCTTCAGCAGCTCTATCCGTCTCCTCTGCCTCAAATTCAACTCTCTCTGACTCAGCAAATATCTCAAACTCTTATGGTCAGTGAAAATCTGAAAAGTCTCTCCATACAGGTAGTGTCTCCAAATTTTCAGGGCAAAGACAACTGCAGCTAACTCCAAATCATGCACAGGATAATTTACCTCATGAGATCTCAACTGTCTCGAGGCATAGGCAATCACCCTGCCATGCTGCATCAGAACACATCCCAAGCCCTGATGCGATGCATCCCTATAAACCTCATAACCTCCTATCCCAGATGGAATAGCCAACACCGGTGCAGTAGTCAATCGATGTTTCAGCTCCGCAAGGCTCTTCTGGCACTCCTCAGTCCATCTGAATGCCACATTCTTCCTCAGAAGTTTTGTCAGAGGGGCTGAGATCAATGAAAACTCCTCGACAAAACTCCGGTAATAACTAGCCAATCCGAGAAAACTCCGAACCTCCGACACATTCCTAGGAGCCTCCCACTTCATCACTGCCTCAATCTTATTGGGATCAACCTGAATACCCTCTCCAGTCACTATGTGGCCCAGAAATACTACCTCATCAAGCCAAAATTTACACTTACTGAATTTGGCATAAAGCTGCTTATCCCTCATAAGCTGCAGAACCAGTTTCAGATGCTCAGCATGCTCCTGTCTACTCCTCGAATACACCAATATTTCATCAATGAACACAATGAAAAACTGATCTAGTTAGGGCTGAAAGACCTTATTCATCAAGGCCATAAAAGCTTCCGGGGCATTAGTCAACCCGAACGGCATCACCAGAAACTCAAAATGCCCATACCTGCTCCTGAATGCACTCTTAGGTACATCAGCCTCTGCTATCTTCAGCTGATAGTACCCGGATCTCAGATCCAGTTTAGTGAACACCCGAGCTCCCTGTAACTGATCAAACAAATCATCAATCCTAGGCAGTGGATACTTATTCTTCACTGTCACCCAATTCAACTGCCTGTAGTTGATACACAATCTCAGAGTCCCATTCTTCTTCTTCACAAATAATACTGGAGCTCCCCAAGGTGAGACATCTTGGCCGATAAATCCTTCTCCAACAACTCCCTGAATCGAGTTTTAGCTCCCTCAGTTCCATAGGTGCCATCCTATATGGAGGTATAGATATAGGAGCAGTACCTGGAACGAGGTCAATAGTAAACTCTGTCTCCCGATTCGGCGATAAAACCGGTAACTCATCAGGAAACACATCTGAAAATTTCCTGACTACGGGAATATCCTGAAGCCTCTGCTCAACTCTGGTGTCAATCACATGAGCCAGATAGGCCTCACAGCCTCCCTGCATCAATCTCAAAGGATCACATTTAGACTCTTATGCCGGGAAATATCATGAATGCATGTACAACCATGTGCATGTGCAAAAATTACCATTCTTATCAATATAGAGGCTATAAGATGCATATGCATGTCGAGATATATTGAAACATTCCTAACCTGTCCCAATTGATCAAATTATCATTCCCATCGGTGATGGGATGTTACAATGATGCCTAATAAGGGTTCATGAAAATAACCCTACAGGATCATACGCTCAAGTATTATGATATTCGTAAGAGGTTAGATTCCGACAACGACGCCCAACATTTGTGGTATCAAAGCGCTAGTATTAGGATCTTACATGGTCATTTTTTAAATAAGTGTCAAGTAGACGAGTGAAAAGAAAAATGATATGTTAAAAAGTGAGAAAGGGAAAGTTTGTGGATTTTAGAAATAATAAATATGGCATAGTCCAATATGTCGACATAGATTCAGTATTTTTGATTATGTTAGGGAATATGGTGATGGAAATTTTGTTATGGATACGTACCTATATTGATACGGATGTGAAAATATTTCCATGACTTGACTGAAGAAGAAATAGAGATAGG
This sequence comes from Erythroxylum novogranatense, assembly GCA_029891385.1. Taxonomy (NCBI): domain Eukaryota; kingdom Viridiplantae; phylum Streptophyta; class Magnoliopsida; order Malpighiales; family Erythroxylaceae; genus Erythroxylum; species Erythroxylum novogranatense. The sequence continues at coordinate 88,441,312 of CM057230.1, forward strand.
GTGAAAATGACAAGATTTAAGGTGTACAAGCAAAGTGGAATTGAAAGGTTGAACTCGAAATTTATGATCAAGCATAAGATTATACTAGTGAATTTGATATTTGAATATCAAGATGGTTATATGTTTATGCTCCTAAATTGATCAAAAATGTATGTATGAAAGTGAAGTAAAGGATAGTGATATATGTATTGATAATGTGATTAAATGGGTGAATAATATTATTTATTACATATGAGACCTATATGTACATATAGATAAGAAATAATCAATGATCCCTATAGTTAAAGAGTATGATATGAATTAGAGTAACGAGATGGAAGAATAGAATAGATGGTGATAGTAAAAAATCTTCTCTCAAAGAAGAATTTTTGAATTAGGTTAAGCAGATCAGGTAGTTTATATTAAGAAGGATCAATAAAAGAACCAATCAGAGATGAATATGTAATGAATTAGAAGTAAATATTGGAGATTCTATTGTATGCAATGATATTATATAAGAGATTTGTATAAATCCAATGCAGCAGGATAAAGTGATTTCATATATATGGGAGACAACTAAAGTCCTATGAGTTGATTATTCGATACATGATTTAGAGCTACTATAGTAGTGATTGTTTTCAAGTTTGGAGACAGTATATGTAAAGGAATATCTGGGAGATATATATACAAGTACAGATCATAAGAGTTTGAGGCAAACAAAGAATTGAGAGAATTGAATATGAGACCAAAAAGAAGATATAAATACAGAAAGATCATGGTTGTACAAGTGAGAAATTCCAAGTAAGGCTACGTGTTATATTAGATACCTTAAAAAAATTCGATATTGAGGATTATCAGAACTAGAGTAAAAAAAAAGCATAAAATGTGGGGCTTGGTTATCCCAAATTAAGGATTTAAGAATTGAGAATCTTATCAAGAAATTGAAAATGGATTTGAATTTCGAGTTTAAATTTGAAGATGAGGCTTTGTGATCGAAAAGGAGAAATATATATACCTAATAAAGAGATAAAGGAGTTAGTGGATCAATATCGAAAGTATGGAGCAAAGTGAAATAATGTGCTTGGATTTAGTGCAAAATGTCAAGTATGTTAAGAGAAATCAATATAATCTGATATTGGTGTTATCAACACAGGAAGTGGGGAAAGTGTGAGTAATCTGAAACCTAATGAGGAATTCATTAAGAAAGTGAGTAAGTAAATAGGTGATTGAAAGACTTGATGAGTCTTTTGACAGTGATCATTTGAAAGAAATTATTCAAGTGAAGAAGTTACTAGGGAGACCGAGGAAAACATAAGACAATGTTACCTCCATTTGGTTGACCACTCTTGTCAAAATTTCAAGGACAAAATTCCTTAAAGGGAAGGAGAATTGTTGGACTCGAACATTTCATAGAAGTTAGAACTATTTGAATGAGAAATTTTAGAGATTAGTCATGAGTAAAGAACAAATGATGAAAATTCGTGAACCAAAAAATGATAGGCAAGGGTAAAGTAGTGAAAGAGAAATGTGGATATGTCCAAGTTTTACTTTGGTGTTTCTGGTGGATAAAAGATTTTGAAGTGAGAAGAATTAAGGTGAAAGTTAGAAGTAAAATGAAAGCCAAAAATGAAGTTGCATTTGTGTAGTAAGTTAATGAGGAATAGGTACATAGGTGTATGTTCTGTTATTGGTATTCATGATTAATCATGGATTATAAATTTCTTTATAGATGATATTAATTTGAAATGAAATTGAGAATGAGGATTAAGTGAAGTAGAAAAGGTGATCTCAGTATGATTTGTGTTAAGGAAAGATTATGAAACAAAATGAATGGTTGATCTGGAAAACGTTTATGGAGTATGTTTCAGTCTTTTAGCCACAATGTTTTCTCTAGTTATCCAAAAGAGATGATTCTTTATTTGGATTAAACTAGAAACATATGGCTATATTTCTTATGAAGAGATCGAATTTCAATTCTGTCTCTAAGAGTCTCAAAATTTGTCATAAAGTGAAAACTGAGTGCAGTACATTGGTTTATGAATGTAAAGTTCGTATTCTGAATCCGAGGACAATTATGGATTGTTATAGGTTGACTTAGAGAAAGTTATAAATCTTTCTTTTATCTTTCTAACGGCATATAGTATGAAATTTTTGAATATCAGAGTCAAAAGTTATGACCCTTATAAGTGGAGATGCTCAGGAGTGTAGTCTGCTTCTTCTTATGTTAACCTTCCATTTCTTCTTAGGTTGACTTTTGTTTCTTCTTATGTTGACCTTCCACTTCTTCTTAGTGATTCATGAACTTCTTCTTAATGATTCATGAACTTCTTCTTAGTGACTGTTCATGAACTTCCTCTTAGTGATTCATGAACTTCTTCTTAGTCATGAACTTTTTCTTAGTTACTTTTCATCTTATATATTTTGTTCTATTTTTAATCCTTTATAAGATGGAATTTGTCTTTAAGATCTTCATAAAAGTTGTAGCTCTTTAAGTCCTCTTTCAAACCATGTAAAGAATTCCTAAATTTGATATCTCCAGAGAAAGTTATAGCAATTGTCCCACGATAGGCTTAATATGATTGAGGATAAAACCAGATTGGATTCTTTTGGCCATAACTTCTTCTCTAAACACTCAAATGACTTAATTCTTAAACCATTGGACTCGTAAGACAATGCTATACATATCCACAAAAAGTTCCATTTGAAATAAAGTGAGAGAGATTGAGTGAAAAATGTGGGACAGGTACAGTGTGTGTGTTTTTAAATACTGTGAACTGGTATTATTCTACTGAACGTGCTTCAGTGTTTTGATGATTTCTGGATTAGTAGAGTTCCGAATAAGATGACTCTTATTTCAAGATAAATTAGAGACATGGAGCTACAAATGGTATGAAGAAATTAGAATCTAATTTAGTTTCTAAGATGTTTAAATTTTGGATAAAAGTTGCGCATAGTATATTGATTTGAACAAAAGCAGTCCAAAAATGTTTGAAGTGTGTCTTTCGAACAACTGAACCAATTGAAATAATTTTGGTTTCCTTGGGAACTTAAGACAAGGAAGAATTCTTTTCTAGAAGAAAGAGCTATGTCAGAATATTCAAGGGTGCTTTTGGCAAGACACTTAAGTATAAGAGACATAAGGCATAAATGGAAGGGCTAATGGGACAATTCTCAATCATTAAGGGCATAATTGGAAGAAGAAGTGTTGTCTTGCTTATAAATGAAGAAGAAAAATGTGAATGGAACGATAGCCAGAGGAGAACAACGAAAATGAGAGAGAAAGAGAAAGAGAGTTTGGTGGTTTGAGAGAAAAGAAGAGAGTTGAGCTAGGGTTTCAATTTCCTTAGCCTATAAGAGAGATTTTAAGGTTGTTCAAGAAAAGAAAAAGGTAGAGGAAGAGAAGAGCTTCCATTTGAGCCAAGAATCTCTTCATTTAGTGAAGAACCAAGCGGATCAAAGAGATCTATTTCAGTTAGATTAACTCACGGAGTACACATTAAAGATACAACAGGAAAGAGTCTTAGAGACCTCAGGTTGTTTACAAAGAGAAGAGACATTTTGAGCAAGCCTATAAGCAAGTAAATTAAAGTGGGCGCATGTTTATAATAGAGTAAATAAGTCACTAATGTTTTCTTTAAATCAAAGAAAGCTTAATGTTTCCAATTGCATCATAAATGTTGCATTCATTGTCCATGAATGATTTATGAAATTTGCTATGTGTTTGCTACATGAGTTGTGTGATGATTTATAAAAGTGATTTTCTTTTGAAAAGATCAAATGTACATGAAATAATGTTTTCGAGAATGGTTTTCAAGATATACATCAAGTATATGAAAAAGCAAGTTTACAAGAAGTGTCATTTTGGGCAACAAGCTTACAAGACTTTTGAAATATATGTGTTATCTGGGTTTGTGGTGATCCCTCCAGAATCGTCACATACACGTTGACCCAAATTTAAAGCTTCTCCCGCTTGTCTGTTAGTGGCGCGGAGCTCCTTCAAGGACTCCCTCAAATTTACGACTACACAGGACCATTATATAGGAATGTGTAGTGCGTCATGTTTTGGATCTACCCAAACCATTCTGATGTGTTTATATGCTCATGAGATGTTTGATCAAGTTTGATGCATTCATGTTTTGTGACTTGTAGATTTTGGCTAAAAGCCTAAGAAATATGTACTTTATAAACTCACTGAAAATTTATTATGACAAGTAAAATGGTTTCAAAAGTTTTTGCTTATCTTTTATTATAAACTGTTACCCACGAGCTTTCAAGCTCACCCCTTCCTGTCCCCACCTCTAGGTTATGAGCAAGAGATGGAGTGAAAGAGAGTCAAGGCATCACACCAAATTTGTTTATGATGTGTCTTGAGTTAGTTTTGGAAAACACAAGGCTTTAGTCTCATTTCAAGAAATTGTAGTTCATGTAACTTTTGTATTTTGAGATTTGTGATTATGTTGTAATGTGGCTTGAAAGACCATTATAACTTTGTAAAACCCTTTTTTTTTTAGGATTTTAAAATGTGAATGATGAAGATTAGTTGTATGTAATGTTTTAAAGCGTAAGATGAAGAAAGAATGTGAGAGTCTTATGATATTTCCGCAAGAGTTGGACTTCGCATTCAGAAATAGGATCAATCATTAAGGTAATAAGTTTGTTTTGATGTTTAATTTTCATGGGCACGCCACCCTTGTGGGATGATGCCTAATAAGGGTTCATGGAAATAACCCTACAGGATCATACGCTCAAGTATTATGATATTCACAAGAGGTTGGGTTCCAGCAACGACGCCCAACAAATTCCATTAGTTTATTACTTGCTATTGTGGCTTATTTGGACTTAAAATTGCATCAAATGGATGTAAAGACCGCCTTTCTCAATGGTTATTTAAGAGAGGAGATTTACATACAACAACCCGAGGGGTTTGTTGAAAAGGGTCAAGAGCACAAAGTATGTTGACTTAAGAAGTCTATATACGATCTTAAACAAGCTTCAAGATAGTAGTACTTGGAGTTTCATGATGCAATCACAAACTTTGGTTTTGTGATCGTACATGAAGACCATTGTGTTTATATGTACACTTCTGGGTCCAAATTTTCCATTATGACTCTATATATGGATGACATATTGATAGCAAGTAAAAGGTTGAGTTTGTTGAAAACTGTGAAAGGATAGTTGTCTTCTACCTTCGACATGAAGGAGATGGGAGAAGTTGCCTATATCCTTTGATAGGAAAGCTAAGATGTTGGCCTTATCTTAAGAACCTTAAATTGATAAGATTCTTGCAAGGTGCAACTTGACAAACTCAAAACCAATGAATACACCACTTGCACATGGTTACAAGCTTGGGCAAGATTTGTGTCCTTGTAGTACTCAAGAAAAGGAAGATATGAAAAAGGTCTCATACCTAAGTGCCATTGGAATTCTAATGTATTTCATATTATGTACATGGCTTGAAATTAGCAAATTTGTAGGTCTACTAGCAAGATATTCTTTTAACCTTGGAATCGAGCATTGGAAGTGTGTGAAAAGGGTCCTTAGGTATCTCAAGGGTACAAAGGACTATTGGCTATGCTATTAAGGAGAAAATCTTGGTTTGCATGGCTACACTAATGCTGATTGGGTGGTGATTGTGATTCATATAAATCTACATCTGGCTATGTCTTAATGCTAAATAATGGGCCTATTTCTTATAGTAGTAAGAAGAAAACTTGTATAACATTGTCAACAGTGGAGGCTAAATTTGTTGCTAGTGCCTCAGCTATGCAAGAGACCTTATGGCTTGGAAATTTTATTCAACACCTAGGGTTAATTATGCCTTTGGAAAGGCCCATAACTATCTATTGTGATAGCATGATAGCTTTGACTTACACTAAGGACCCTAAGTACCATGGAAAGACTAAACACATTTATTGAAGCATCATTTTGTTAGAGATGCAACGGAAGAGGAAGAAATTAAGTTAGAGTACATATCTACAGACCTAATGGTGGTTGACCCTATGGCTAAGTCATTTCCACCATTTCATTTTGCTAAACATGTAAAGGCAATGGGTCTTCGTAGATTATGAAATGTTGGTGTAATTTTCTCCTTCTTGTGTCACATATGTAAGACGTTTGATAAATAAAAAGTTGTTTATCAATTATTGGTGCATTTCACTTTGAAACTACAATGAAAAATGTACGTGTCAATCATAGGTTGAGGTTAGTTTTCTCACACAAGCTATCCGCCCTTGCATCTTTGCGTAAGATCAAGGATGAGACCATTAAAGTCTTAAATGCATGTTTTCTCTTAAAAGGGATATGTGACTTATGCGTCATACATTCAAGTGGGAGTTATGAACCAATACATGACAACTTTAGTCTCATGGTTGTTTTGATTGTGAATGCATCAAGATAAGGTGATCAAGGTCATCAAGTTTATATATCCACTCATACATGCTATCCTATGATTTCATTCTCAAGAGTGAGAATAAGAAGTATTTCATGGTTGTTTGACATGTCCTCCTATTGTTGAGAATAATAGGAGTTACACATCTAAATGTTTTAAGAGGGAGAATTGACACGCCCCTCCAAGTGGGAGTAGAGTGGTAAAACATTTAAGGATGTGTTTAAGGAACATCAAAAGGATGTGTTGCAAGTGTTCGATAGTTAACCATGAAATCGACCAACCGAAGAAAATAAGCAAGTTGTCTTTTGTCTTGCTTATGTGTTAGATTCTTCATTCAAACCCCTTAGGGCCTATTTGACTGGATGTTAATTAAAGGAATGGAATGGAACATAACAAAATAGTTTATAATGGAATGAAATGTAATATAGTGAAAAGTTGTTTGGAAGGAATGGAAAGGTTCATAATTTAATATTGTGAAATGTTTTTTGGAAGATGAATGGAATATAATATATAATAAATGACTATTATACCTCTTATATTAAAATAGTTGTTATAAGAGGTTTAACGCTATGATTTTAAAACAAAATCATGTCCAATTAAAAATCACAGCTCAAGTCACAACTGTGCTAAATAATGTTTAATATATTTTTATTTTAAAATAATAAAAATTTTAATAAAAGATGTATTATTTTATTATTATACAATTTATTATTAATTATTTAATAACTTTTAGTGTTTATTATTTAATACATTTTATTTATTATATTTTATTTTATTATATTATATGTGGTTTATATTTAAAATAATTTTTATTTTTACTTATATGGAAATATATACAAAAATTAAAGAATAAATTTTATATATTTTTCTATTTTCATTAATAAAATTTAATAATAATAATAATATATAATAATATTATATACAATTTATTATTGATAATATAAAATAATATTATTAGGGTAAGGAGAAATAATTTAAAATATTATTAATTATATAAAATTTTGTGGACCATAATAAATGAGTACGGGAAAAGGGAGTTAGGATTAGAAGAAATAATTGGTATTAAGAAAAAATATTGAGGGTATATTAGGTAATATGTATTTATTTGTTTACGTTCTATCATAAAACCTCTGAATTAGAGGTTTCTTATTTTTATTTTTTAGAATGGAATAGAACATAACATGAAACCCTCCGCTTCCATCCCAGTTCGTTCCATTCTATTTTGAAACTCTCAACTAAACGATGGAAGTATGTTATGCTCCATCTCGTTCCATTACCAACCCTTCAACCAAGCAGGGCGTTAGTGACTATGGCTTGCAATTAGAAAATTGAGGATTATTATGATCTTCTTAATTGGTTGTCGAAGTTCTTGGGAGAAATGGGACTGGAGTATCCTCCTTTTAGATGATCATGTTTTCTTAAATTTTCTAGTAATTTGAAGCTAAAGGAAGACATGAATGCAGAAGTTGCTTGTACAAGTATAATTGCATGAGTTGCATAATTATGATAGCATATGTTGCACATTATAAATGATACGTAATCACATTATTTAATCTTAATGTCACATATTGTTTTTTACAATATGAAATATTGAGTGTGATGTGAGAAAAAAACCAAATGCACTTGAGGTTTAATACATTCATGAGTTTTATGAGTTAAAACTCACAAAGGAAACTGAATGTGATTAAACATGTGTATCAAAAAATTTTGGGGTTTGAGAAACATAACTTGTTTTGTTCAATTGTGAGGAGAGTGACAATCTTTCATTATGGGTCTAACAACCACAATGTAAAGAGATTTTGTTTACATGCCTAAGGTCTCACTCACAACTCAAAATTATGTGCTTCAACTATTATTTGTTTTCGGCTTTGTATGTTCACTTGTTAAGTGTGTTCTATTTGAGTGGGAGCATGTTGTTTTTAAATATTTGTTTATTTAAGTGGGAGTTTATTGGAATTTTATAGCAGAAGTGCTACAAATTCCATTTGACGCACCAAGATATATTTGAAAGTGCTTAGGTTTCATGTAAGGAACTAACCCTCGGCTCAAAGGGAGCTCAATGAAGCTCATATAAGCTATAAATGGCTTGACATTACTTTCCTTTAGCTCAAGTTTCTAAAGCTAGCTTAAGGTGAGCTCATTAAAACTACTTAACAGTTAGAAAGTTGAGGATAAGCTCAATTAGACTCAACTGAGATTAACCCAACCCATCTTTGGTTCTTGAGAATTGAAGCTAGCTATAAATATGTTCACACTAGTTAAGCTAGAAGAGTTAATTAAGGAGCATGAGTTGGAGTTGAAACCTAAACCTTAATGGGCGAAATTGTTGATGCTAGATGAAGGAATCTAGCATGCTTGTGTGCACAATGGACACTAGGGTGGACCATGAACTGTAGCACGTCATAATGCATCTTCCCATGTATGCACTTTGTAGCACCCCACCCTCTTAAGATACGTACCTGACATTTTAAGTGATGTCCGAGTGCGAATCACGCAAGGATGGCATGCTAGAACAATCAATCACACAAAAACTCAATATAAAGATTTTTCAGAAATAATTTTCGTACGTATATGCAGAATTTAATAATCGAATTCGGACTCATTTTACACATAAACATTTTCAAATACAAAGTTATAACTAGTACACAACTTATTAAAATTTCACTAGTCATTTAGGCCCAAATTCAAATACAAAATATTTCTAATTTCAAAAGTTATTACATACCGAACTATTCAAATACATATGATACAAAAATTTGTAGAATATACAATTCAATATGAAAATAAAGAAATACAATGCAGACACGAAATGGTCCCGACATCTATCCCTTACTTGAATGCAATAGGTATGCTCCCGTTTGTCTAGCAGGTACTCTTTTGAACCTGAAAAATATTTGCAAATTTTGGATGAATTTTGCAAAATTAGTGAGTGACCATCCTCGATGGCTCACTCAGTCACATAACACATAATTCACATAATTTATTTAATAATCGCATTAGAACATGTACACTTAATCAATCATTTCACATTTTACATTCAACACATTGTAATCATTCATATCATGCATATGCAGCGCACATGAGACTCACTTTCCATTTTTTACTTTGTTGTGACCGAATGCCTAACTGTCTCGTATCTATTGTAGATATCAGGCTCATTGATAATTTTCCCGTATCTATTATAGATACTGGACTCATTGATAACTATCATGTATCCTTAGGGAAATCGAGCTGATTTTATATAATGAGCCTTTGGCAAGCTTTTTTTTACAATCTGAGCTTTAAGCTCTTTTTCGGTGGCTACTCTAGTCATAACTGCCTTTATTGTTCATACATTCATGAAATGGAATACATTAATCACATTTGCATATTCTCATTCAATCACATTTGCATATCATCGGACCTTAGTCCGACATTCAACATTAAAGTTAAGAATCACATTTTCATTCATATACAAATGCATATTCAGAACACATTATCATCGGATCATGGTCCGGCATTAAACAATCAATTTATGTACACTTATTTCAATCAAATTCACATAAAAGTAGCATTTCAATATCCCATTCATATATCACAATCATCGAGCCTTCATTGTCTGGAATTCAACAATCAAATAACATTCATAATCATTCAATACATCATATAAACAAACAAACAATAAAGTAAGATCATCTAGGTCTACTCACAATATGCTCCAGATTAGCATTTGTTTTCAAGTTCTGGAAACATCTGAATGCTGACGTTTATTGTTGGGACCCGATCCGAGAACCGGATCCCAACTGAAAGGCGGAACGCAAAAATGAATAACAAAGGAGGCGGGACGAATCACAAACTAAACAAACGATGACAAAGCGGCAGAAATCGAATGATAAAGCGAAAGAAGCAAAAGCGGATACATGAATCAGAAACGTAATCGAATAAACAAATCAGATATGAATAACAAAGCGGATAGAATGAAATTAAAGCTAAAGAAATGCAATTCACAATCAAACCAAAACAAACGAAGTACTCGAACTGAAATCAAATGCCGACATCCGTTGGAATAAATATACTCATCGAAATACGATCGCGTTGGAAACCTAAACTAATCCAATACGACAACCGGTATAATTTTTTTAATTTAGAGCTCGGCCTCTACCGCCATCACTCCAGGTATTGTCCTCTTTGGTACTTGTGTGAGTCACGACTCGAACACAAGACCTCAAGATTTTGTTCTACTTTACGTGGACGCCTCTTACCATTGAGCCTAGTTTTGATGAATTCAATATTTGAGTCAATTTGTATCGGTTATGAAAGTTTAAGAGAATGAGTTGATTTGAAATGGAAGTTAAAAATTGATAAATAAAGAGAAAAGTGTAAAAACAAAAATTTTTGAACAATTAAGGAAAAATTTGACTTTTTGGGGTTAAAAGTTGACTTTTGATTTAGGCAAAATTTGAGGAAATGATCTTCTAGATACTTATAGCTTCTGTCGAGAGCTTTCCATAGTCATAAAGTTTGATATTTTTCGATATCGGGAGTGAAAGTTATGATTTTTCGAAGTTAGTGTATTTTGCTTTGTGTTTTGAAAATGTTCATAGGGTAAGTTTGCGTGTGCTATGTTTTGAGGCAAATCACTGTAAGGTTGTGGTCTGAATTAGAGAAAGTGGCCTTAATGAAAGTTGTAGCTTGTATGTCAATCTTTTCGACGCCATAAAGTTTGCAATTTTTCGATATCGAGGCTAGGAGTTATGATCGACTGAAATTTGGAAGTTGGTTAGGAAAAGTTGAATAGGACAGAACCTTTGATTGGATTTTTTGACCCCTTTAGAGATGAAATTGATTTTCAAGTTCTTCATGGAAGTTGTAGATCTTCCTTTTATCTTTCCATAGACACCAATTTTGTAATGTTGGGAGTTCGGGATCAAGAGTTGTGATTTTTGAAAAATCTGGTTATATTTGTATATTAGAAGTGTTGTTATTTTGTTTCAAATCCGACCCTCTCTCAATCCTTTGCGTCTAATTGCTTCGTACGACATCCGATTGATCCGATTTTTGAAGCGTTAGATTCCTAAGACAATTATCTACATTTTCATGGGAATTTATGATTTTTAGGAGATTAAATGGAAAGAGATTAATTGAATGAAAGTCAGAGGATTGGTTAAAGGTTATGAGTTAGATAATTTTCTGAACATGGTTCAGTATTTTGCAAAAATCGGGATCTGTAGAGATCCAATTGAACCGATTATTTTTGTAAAATAAAATTAAGACATGGGGCTACAAATCATGTGAAGAGATTGAAGTTCAATTTAGCCCCTAAGGTGTTCAATTTCTTGAGTGAAGTTTGGCATAAGATTCAGTCGTGGTTAAGTGCAGGTTTGAAAGTGTTTTGGTCATAACTCCTTCGTTTCTGAACCGATTTGAGCGTTTTTGGTATCGTTGGAAATGTTAGACATAGAGGAACATTTGTATAGAAGGAAGTTTTATCAAATTATTTCATTTACCTGCTCCAAATCAGGAGGCAAGATGTCAGTTTTTCAATAATGTTTCAGGGGCAAGTTCGGAAGTTCACTTAACAACTTAAGTTAGAAGGCTATAAGAAAGGGGCATGATAGTCATTTTATAGTCATTAAAAGGATAAGAAGAGTGCTGTCATTTTAGGAGAGGAGAAAGTCACGATTTCTGCTAGAAAAATGAAAGAAAGAAACGAAGAGAGAAAGAGAGAAAGAGAGAAGAGAGATGGTAGCGATGGAGGAGAAGAAGAAGGAAAGTGAAAGTTGTTAAGTCCAAATGACTTTACTTAGATATGATTTTGATGTATAAAAAAAGATCAAAATAAAATTAAAACAAAAGCAGATGAAGTCAGAAAGACGAAGTCAGTCATACAGACGCAGATGCTAAATGAAACAGACGCAAAATGAAAAGCAGACGCAGACGCTAAGCAAAGCAGAGACGCAGACGATGCTAATAAAAGCGCATAAAGACGCTAAACAAGAAAAAGCGACGCATTTAAGTAAAAACAAATGCAGACGCAGAAGCACGCATTTATAAAATACGACGCGAGAAAAGCAGATCACGAATTGAAAAGAAGACGAAGGAGTCGATTCGAGTTAATTCTGAAACTCAATCAATAACCGCTTTCTTTAAATATTCAAGAAACAAGAATCAAGAAGCGATTGGAGACGAAGGCTATAAATACAAGTCAAAGTCAAGATTGCAAAGTTAGCCAAAATTAGAAAAAGTGATCGAAAGTTAGCAAAAGCATTCATTCAAATTAGTGAGAGCTATTTTATTTGTAATAAGTGTGCAAATACTTTTCTGAGAAAAAGTAGTACAGATAGCTTGCAGAGGCTAAGTGTGAAAGAATACTGGTTGTAGAGACCTGAAGAGGCTCGAAAAGAATACTTGTAACGTTGAAAGAGATAGTGAAAATCTCAGAAAGAACTCTAAGGACTGGACGTAGCCCACGGTTTGGGGTAAACTAGGATAAATTGCTGTGTCGACCACTCTCACTCTATCTCTATTTTAAATTCAAGTTTTATCAGTACTTAATCAGTAAACAAAGTTTTTAAAGTTTTGATTAATTAGAATATATCAAAAGTTCTGTAAAGAATTTTATTTTTAACAAACAGTTTTGAAAGATTTTACAAAAAAGGGGAATACACAATTCAACCCCCCTTCTCGTGCATTCTATATCGTTTATAAGTATTGTATTAACGTGTGATTCACTTCAATTGGTATCAGAGCCTGGTATCCAAGGATCACTTTAGCAAAGTGTGGATCAAAGATAATGGTGGAATCACATGTATACATCGCAGAAGGAGCCTCAGTCACTAGACCTCCAAAGATTCAACTGAGAAGATTATCATTCTTTGGAAAGATAGGATGCGCTATTCATAGAATCTACTCATGTCGACCTTTAGGACGTAAAAGAGAACGGACCTTATACACCAGTAGACGAAGATGGCAATTCCATTCCACGAGTCAGATGGACGGCTGATCAAAAGGCAAGAATACAGTTGAACTCAAATGCGAAGTTCTTCTTAACGTGTGCCCTAAGCAGGAGCGAGTATGACAAAGTCCACGGATGCGATACAACAAAAGAGATGTGGGACACATTGTCCATAGCTCACGAAGGCACAAGTCAAGTTAAAGAATCCAAGATAAGTATTCTTGTGCACCAATATGAACTTTTCAGGATGAAAGATGAAGAATCTATTGATCAAATGTTTGGAAGATTTCAAACAATTGTCAATGGATTAAAAGCTCTTGGAAGGACGTACAACAATCAAGACCATGTTCGAAAGATCCTAAGAAGTCTTCCAAAGAGATGGAGACCTAAAGTTACTGCGGTGTAAGAAGCCAAAGACTTGAGCGTGTTAAAGCTTGAAGATCCTTGAAGATTCATGAAGTTGAACTCGATGCTGAGGACAAGCCCAAAAGGGACAAGTCGATAGCGCTGAAGGCAGGACATAAGAATCACAAGACTCAAAGAAGGAGGAAGTCATCAAAAGCGTTAAAGATTGAAGAATCAAAGGATGACGACTCCAGCCAATCAGAACCACAGTCAAATGATGAAGACGACGAGTTATCTTTCATCTTTAGAAAGATAAGACGCATGTGGAAGAAGAAGTCCAGAGCAAACCAGACTTTCAAGAAGAATGTCAAAGATGAAGCTAAGCCAGAGAAGTCATCTGTCATCTGCTATGAGTGCAATCAGCCTGGACACTACAAGTCCGAATGTCCGAATCTAAAGAAGAAACCAAAGAAGAGCAGAGAAGGCAAGAAAAGCATGATGGAAATGTGGGAGGATCTAGATTCATCACAATCAGATACAGGTTCCGAATCGTCTGAACATGCAAACATCTGCCTGATGGCCGAGGAAGATAGTGATGAGGAGGTAAAATCTGACTACGATAATTTGCATGATGCCTACTCAGAATTGTTAGAAGATTCTCATGCTATTCTGAAACAAGACAAACTTGTTAAAGAAAAAGTATGCAGAAAATATTAGACATACTGAAGTAATAGAGAGAGAAAATGTCTGTCTAAAGAAGCAATTAGAGGAGAAAAATAAAGTCATAGACAGATAAGAAGAGATTAATCAGCTTAAACTAAGAATTAAGAATCTGTCAGCTGATTTAGCTACCTTCACAGAGAGCACTAAGAAAATGAATGAGATGCTTGGAAAATGTAGACATCCGAGTGATAAAACCGGATTAGGGTTTACAGCTAACAAGACTCAGTCTCATAATAAACCTTTCTTTCAAAAGAGAAACTCTAATAGATCTCGTTTTAATCAACATTCTAGTTATATGCATCAAAGAACACATCATATGCATATTACTAACCATAAAGGACCCAAGAAAATTTGGGTACCAAAAAATAAAATAGTTTCTCCTGCAGATATCCTTCCTTGGAAGATACGGCAAGCACCATTGGTATTTAGACAGTGGATGCTCGCGACATATGAAGGAAAAAAGGTCTATGTTCCTAGACCTTCAGTATAAGAAGGGAGGATCGGTAACTTTTGGAGACAACCAGCAGGGCAAGATTATTGGAATTGGTAAAATAGGTAAAGATTCCTTTGCATGCATAAATAATGTACTACTTGTTGATGGTCTGAAGCATAACTTGATTAGCGTCAGTCAATTGTGTGATTCTGGTTTTACAGTCACATTCAATCAAAATCTTTGCGAAGTCAGAAACAAAGATGGGTCTATACTTTTCTCTGCTAAGAGAAGAAACAATCTTTACAAAATTGATTTAGAAGATTTTCAAAGTCAACATATTTCATGTTTTCTATCTTCCGAAGAAGAAAGATTAATCTGGCATAAAAGGCTAGGTCATGTCTCTTTTAAACATATTTCAAAGTTGGCAAAACATGATTTGGTTAGAGGATTGCCAAAAATAAGTTTTGACAAAGAGTTTTTCTGTGAAAACTGTTTGAAAGGAAAACAAGTTAAAACTTCCTTTTTCTCTAAAAGTTTTGTAACATCATCTAGACCTTTGGAGTTGTTACATATGGATTTATTTGGTCCAACAAGGACAATAAGTCTTGGTGGAAAGAAATATGGACTTGTCATTGTTGATGACTTTACTCGATTTTGTTGGATATTGTTTTTATCACACAAAGATGAATCCTTTAAGTGCTTTAGGACCTTATCTAGAAAGTTACAGAATGAAAAAGGAATGCCTATAGCCAGTATCAGGAGTGACCATGGTGGAGAGTTTGAGAATGAGAAGTTTAGATTATTCTATGAGGAGAATGGAATTTTTCACAACTTCTCGACTCCCAGAACTCCACAACAGAATGGAGTTATTGAAAGGAAGAACAGGACGATTCAAGAAATGGCAAGGACCATGCTGCGTGAGATGAATCTTCCTAAGTATTTACGGCGGAAGTCGTGAATACAACATGCTATATTCGAATAGAATTACATTGCGACCCATATCAAGAAGACTCCTTATGAGTTATGGAATGGAAGAAGACCAAATATATCTTACTTTCATCCATTTGGGTGCAAATGTTCTATTCTGAACACAAAGGAGCTGTTAGATAAATTCGATTCAAAGACCTATCCAGGAATCTTTCTAGGCTACTCATCATCGTCTAAGGCATTTCGGGTGTACAACCTTACTTCAAGGACAGTTGAAGAGACCATCCATGTCAAGTTTGATGATAGTTCCTAACCCCATAAGGAAGATGACATGGAAAGTGAAGGTCCTTCAAAGAATTTAGATGATAGAATAGAAACTCCATCATCAAAAACTCAAGTAGACAAAGTTGAAGATATTCCAGAAACTATCGGACTGAAAAGAGACTGGAGATATAAAAGTTCTCATCCAGAAGAGCTGATTATCGGAGACTTCGAAGGAGTTAAGACAAGGTCCAGATTCGTAAGAGAAGCTAATGTGGCTTTTATCTCCGAAATAGAATCAAGAAGGTCGAGGAAGCTCTTGAAGACGAAGCTTGGGTGTTAGCCATACAAGAGGAGCTGAATCAATTCACTAGGAATAAGGTCTGGTCCTTAGTTCCGAAACCTCCTAAGAAATCCATTATAAGAACTAGATGGGTCTTTAAGAATAAGTTAGACGAATCAGGTAGAGTCAGTAGAAATAAGGCTAGATTAGTAGCACAAGGCTATAATCAACAAGAAGGAATAGACTATAATGAGACGTATGCTCCAGTAGCAAGACTTAAAGCTATTAGGATTCTGTTGGCATATGCAGTCTGTCATGATATAAAGTTATTTCAGATGGATGTAAAGAGTGCATTTCTGAATGACTTTATAGACGAAGAAGTGTATGTTAAGCAACCACCTGGCTTCGAGGATGTTAAAAACCCAGACTATGTCTATAGACTTCATAAAGCCTTATACGGACTGAAGTAAGCTCCTAGAGCTTGGTATGATCGTCTGAGTACCTTTCTTATAGAAAATGGTTTCAGTAGAGGTCAAGTTGATAATACGCTCTTTAGGAAGAACTTTCAGAATGATTTTATTTTAGTTCAGATTAACGTTGATGATATTTTTTTTGGTGCTACCTCAAAAGAATTATGCATGAAATTTGAGAGTCTAAAGAAGAAAGAATTTCAAATGAGTATGATGGGTGAGTTGAAGTTCTTTCTTGGGTTGCAAGTTAAGCAAACTGAAGAGAAAATTTTCATTCATCAACAAAAATATGTGAAAGAGTTATTGAACAAATTTGATATGCAAAATGTGAAGCCTATGGCTACTCCGATGCATCCTTCAAACCTTTTGTCGAAAGATGAACTTGGTAAGAAGGTGGATCAAACCCTGTATAGAGGAATGATCGATTCTTTACTGTATCTTACAGCAAGTAGACCTGATATCTTGTTCAGTGTTTGCTTGTATGCAAGGTTTCAGGCCGATCCTAGAGAGTCTCATTTTATTACTGTTAAAAGAATTATGAGATATCTCGCAGGTACTACTGATCTTTGCTTAATGTTTGAGAAAGGTAAAGATTTCAGGTTAATTGGATATTGTGATGCGAACTATGCCAGAGATAGAATCGAAAGAAAGAGCACAATCGGAGGATGTCACTTTCTTGGCACAAACCTAATTTCCTGGTCAAGCAAGAGACAAAGCTCAATCGCTCTATCAACCGCCAAAGCAGAATATATGTCAGCTGCAAGTTGCTGTTCACAGACACTATGGATCAAATATCAACTTAAAGATTATTCAGTTCAAGAAGAGGAGATTCCAATCTACTGCGAAAACACCAGTGCAATCAATCTGTCAAAGAATCCGATTCAACATTCTAGAGTGAAGCACATAGAAGTTAGACATCATTTCCTGAGAAACTATGTTCAGAGGAAGGTGGTGCATCTACAGTTCATCAAAACAGAGCATCAGTGGGCAGACATCTTCACTAAACCACTGAGTGAAGAACGGTTCCAGAAGATCAGACGCAACCTTAACATGGTTATGTTAAGCGAACAGTCAGGCTAAAAGTAACGTCAAAACTAACGGCGTCAGATATAGTGAGTTACAGTTGGTAACTTCTCTGTCAAGGAAGTTTTAGAGGGAAAAATCTGATAATATCGAGG
This sequence comes from Erythroxylum novogranatense, assembly GCA_029891385.1. Classification (NCBI taxonomy): domain Eukaryota; kingdom Viridiplantae; phylum Streptophyta; class Magnoliopsida; order Malpighiales; family Erythroxylaceae; genus Erythroxylum; species Erythroxylum novogranatense. The sequence continues at coordinate 88,459,233 of CM057230.1, forward strand.
ATCTTAATGATTCTAGAACACACCAGACTAGACCCTTCAAGTAGCCTGAAGTTGAAATCATTGCGGTTACTCTCATCTCCAGATGGTTCATCTTGCTTTCCAATTTTCTCAATCATTCTACCTTAGACGAAGAGTTTTCCAGAAAATAGTTTTCTTTCTGAAACAATGGAAGCAGCTATGATTTTCGGAAGACATGTGGATTTCGAGTCATTGAGGAATGATGGAATAGACGTAGAACCAGAGATTGAAAGAGCTGGTCGGAGGAATTTCTTCCAGGTATGAGAACTAGTGTATACCAATGAGGTATTCGAGTTCTGGAAGAATGCTCAGTTTGTAGACAAAACTGTGGTATCTTTGGTAGATGGTATATCTGTCGTTGTCACTAAGGAGCTGATAAAGGAGGTGACTGATTGTCCATCGGTTGGTGAGACTCTGTCTACCAAGGCCGGTTGGATGTCCCAGGTTGGAATGAAAGAAGATGTCAGAAGACAACTGTATGGAGTCAATGATTCATAGGAGAGGAAGACCTCTAGTTTGGTTCCAAAAGCTAGGGTTCTTCATGCGATTCTGTTTAACTGCATTCTACCCAGAGCAGGTTCAAGGCATTTGGTGACTACCCTGGATGAACAATGCTTGTTTTACCTGCTGAATCACAATCCCATCGACTTACCTTTCTTAATCTTTCACTACATGGTTAAGGGGATGAAGGATACAAATAGCTATCCTTATGGCATGCTTCTGACAAGGATTTTTCAGGAATATGGAATCCTCCTACACAAAGGAAATAGAAGGATTGTACCAGTGAAGAGTAAGATTGATGCAATCACAATACGGCGAATGGGTCTAAGGACAGTGACCAAAGAAGAAGCTGACTCTTCAAGGAGAACAAAAACTGAGGGGGAGCGTGTTTCAAAGAAAACTCCCGTTTCAAGTTCTCGAACTCAACAAAGTATGAGATCACCTGCGGATGAAATAAGAAGAACATCAGGAAGACCGCTGATAAAACAGGCGAGTCCTAAAACCAAAGAAAGTCAGCCTCGGAGAACAGAACAAAGTGTGCCAAAAAGACAAGGAGAAAGTCTTTTAAGTGAAGTTACAAAGAAGGCAAAGAGATCACCGAGGATTCGGACTCTAAGGCAACAAGAAGAGAAGATTGCCAGAGAACAGAGTCAAGAACAATTTTCTCAATCTTGTGCACATAAAGCAACAAGATCTTTAGTCTCTATTCTGGAAGAGGATATAGCCAGAAAAGCCAAAGAGAATGAGAAGAAGAAAAGAAAATCAGAATCTGAGAAAGAAAAATCTCAGTTGCAGAAATCTTCAAGACTGACTGAAGCAGAAGACAAGACTAAGAAGATTAGTCGAAAGAAATCTGTCACAACTGCTGGGGAAGTTAGTCAAAAGAAAGAAACCTTTGAAGCTGCTTAAAAAGAAAAAGAAAAAGAAACTGAGCAGAGCACAGTTCAGGAAATCCCCATTGCTTAACAGGAGGAACCAATGGAGGAAAGCCCGGTTCAGAAGAGTCCTATTCAAGCACATCCAGAGGCAACAGCAGTATCAGACTCGGATAATGATGAACCTTGTCTGATGGTATACAACTATCACAAGTTTTTGAGAAAACAGCAGCTGAAGATCAAAATGGTTGAAGTTGTTACCAGAAGGAGAACTGTTATTGCAATCTGTAGTCAACCAGTGAAGAAGATAGTGGCTGTTGTACGACCTATGTCGATAAATAGTGACACATGGGACTTACTGAAAGAAGATGAAAAGATGTTCTACGATAGTTTGAGGGATGCTGTTACCAAGCCATACCCTACAAAAGTTCCCTGTAAGCTGTGTACTATTTTTCCGATCACAGAGAAGATCGAAATAAAGGTTGCACTAGACATCCAGCCAAGATATCCGTTGGATTTGACTAAGGGGAAGATGAAACTATTTCCTGAGGAAGAAGTTTGTGATGATCTGTCCGCAGATTAAATAGCAGAAGAAGTGCGTAAAATTGATGAAGCATGCGCTTCTACACAGAACAAAGATGAAGGGAGCTGCAGTTATACTGACAAGCGAGAAGACTGTCCAATGGGAGGAAGAGTTATCACAGGGATGTTTTTAGAGTTCCTTGTTCAGACAGTTTTTCATATTAGACCTTTATCTGATACACTGTCTATTCAAGCTCAAGCATTACCCTACGAGGAAGGCGATTCTTGATCTTTTGCTCCATTTGACTTAGATCTTCCAGAGGCTGAAACGTTTATTCGTCCACCAAACATTGAGCTTAATGAAGAATACATTCCTACCTCTGATGCTTATACTACTACCATTCCGTTCCCTCCTTCCTCAAAAAATGTTGATCAAGCCTCCTCATCGATTGACTCATCAGATGAACTTCGATGAATTACGGAGAAGTCAGCGAGATCAAGGAGACGATGAATGATCTGAAGAAGATGATGACAGAACTGCTGAAGAGTCATCATCGTTAATCATTTTTTATTATAACAAATAGGGGGAAAAGAGCAGAAAAGAAGAGAATGAACAAGGGGAGAAAAGAATGAGCAGAAGAGAAGAGGATGTTCAGAATGTTCAAAGAAGAAGGTGTGACTGAAGCAGACGAAGAAAGGAAGAAGTTCTGCAGATAAGTTTTTTTGTTCTTTTCAAAACAATTGTATTTTGTTTTCTTTTGTCTATAATTTGTTATCATCAAAAAAGGGGAGATTGTTAAGTCCAAATGACTTTACTTAGATATGATTTTGATGTATAACAAAAGATCAAAATAAAAGTAAAACAAAAGCAGATGAAGTTAGAAAGACGAAGTCAGTCATACAGACGAATGAACACAGACGCAGATGCAAAATGAAACAGACGCAAAATGAAAAGCAGACGCAGACGCTAAGCAAAGCAGACGCAGACGTTGATGTGAATAGTAAAGTAGACAAAGACGCGAAATAGTAAAAGCAGACACAGATGAAGTAAAAACAGACGCAGACGCAGAAGCATAGACCATAAAATACGATTTAAGAAAAAGCAGATCGAATTGAAAGAAGGCGAATGAGTCGATTCGAGTTAATTCTGAAACTCAATCAATAACCGTTTCTTTAAAGATTCAAGAAACAAGATTCAAGAAGCAGTTAGAGACGAAGGCTATAAATACAAGTCGAAGTCGAAGATTACAAAGTTAGCCAAAATTAGAAAAAGTGATCGAAAGTTAGCAAAAGGCATTCTGTTCAAATTAGCTGAGAGCTATTTTTTCTTCAGAATAAGTGTGCAAATACTTTTACGAGAAAAGTAGTACGAGATAGCTGCGCAGAGGCTAAGTGTGAAAGATTACTAGTTGTAGAGACCTGAAGAGGCTCGAAAAGAATACTTGTAACGTTGAAAGAGATAGTGGAAATCTCAGAAAGAACTCTAAGGATTGGACGTAGCCCACGGTTTGGGGTGAACCAGGATAAATTCTTTGTGTCGACCACTCTCACTCTATCTCTATTTTAGATTCAAGTTTTATCGATTTAATCAATAAACAAAGTTTTTAAAGTTTTGATTAATTAGAATCTATCGAAGTTACAGAAGAATTTTATTTTTAACAAACAGTTTTGAAAGATTTTACAAAAAAGGGGAATACACAATTTAACCCCCCTTCTCGTGCATTCTATATCGTTTATAAGTATTGTATTAACGTGTGATTCACTTCAAAAGTTTTGATTTTTCTATGGATTTCTTAGGGGTTTTCAATCTTGCTTCAAGAGGAAAGGAGGGAAGAGCATGGAAGTTTCCTTTGGAGCCTATAAATACCGAAAATGGAGGAGAAAAAGGTCATGGAAAGAAGTTTTTGATTTTGAAGCTTTTGATGAGTTTTTGGTTTAGATAGGTTAAGGATGTTATGGGATTGAGTTTTCTAAAGTGAATTGAAGAGATTATGCTATGATTATGCTTAATTTTGGATGATTAGGATTATGCCCAATTTTGTGATTTGGGGATTTTCGAAATTATTGCTATAGAGAGCTTGGAACTATGATACTTATAGATTTCCTACAGTCAATTTTGAGGATTATGTTAATTATGATGTTAATTTTGGATGATTATGGCTTAGGTAATTTTAGAATTGAGGAAAGAAGAAAGACTTGGAGACATCTTGCTTTGGACAAGTTCTAGCAAGGATTCGAAAGGGTAATGTATTTATATTTGAATTATAAGCTTTATCTCGTGTTCTTGAGGAATTAAGAAAGTGAATGGATTTTAATTATTGTTTTGAAAATATTGTTTTGACTATTTTGATGAAATTAAATGATTGATTGGTTTTTGAAAGATCTAGAAGAAACAAATGTGTTGGAAGTTTATTGTTTATATTTTCGATAAATCAAGAAAGAAAGTATTTTTGAATTGTTATTGTTTCCGTATGATTTTGATAAATTGATAGAATTTTTGAAATTAATAAACGAATTGTTAACTTTTGACAAATGTTGCATTCTTTGATAGTTGATAATTGAGACACTTTTGGGTTTGAATGATGAAAGTTAATGCTTTAAAATTTTATAAAACTATTGGTTATGAAAGTGTTTGAATAACTATGATTTCCAAAAGCTTTCGAAATTGTTATAAAAATATCATTTATGTAAAGGTTTGAAAAAAAACAAAAAAGTATGATTTCTGAAGATTTTTTAAAGTGTTTATAAAATATAGTTTATGTAAAGGTTTGAAAAATTATGATTTCCGAATATATTTGGAAGATTTTGATTCCCGAAAATGCTTTTGAAATTGTTTAGAAAATATGGTTTATGAAAATGTAGCTAATTGTCTTAGGAATCTAACGCTTCAAAAATTGGATCAATCGGATGTTGTACGAAGCAATTAGACGCAAAGGATTGAGAGAGGGTCGGATTTTAAACAAAATAATAACAATTCTAATATACAAATATAACCAGATTTTTCAAAAATCACAACTCTTGATCCCGAACTCCCAACATTACAAAATTGGTGTCTATGGAAAGATAAAAGGAAGATCTACAACTTCCATGAAGAACTTGAAAATCAATTTCATCTCTAAAGTGGTCAAAAAATCCAATAAAAGGTTCTGTCCTAATCAACTTTTCCTAACCAACTTCCAAATTTCAGTCGATCATAACTCCTAACTCCGATATTGAAAAATTGCAAACTTTATGGCGTCGGAAAGATTGACATACAAGCTACAACTTTCATTAAGGCCACTTTCTCTAATTCAGACCACAATCTTATGGTGATTTGCCTCAAAACATAGCACACACAAACTTACCCTATGAACATTTTCAAAACACAAAGCAAAATACACTAAATTAGAAAATCATAACTTTCACTCCCGATATCAAAAAATATCAAACTTTATGGCTACGAAAAGTTCTCGACAGAAGCTACAAGTCTCAAGCAGATCATTTCCTCAAATTTGGCCTAAATCAAAAGTCAACTTTTAACCCCAAAAAGTCAAACTTTTCCTTAATTCTTCAAAAAAAAAAAATACACTTTTCTCTTTATTTCTCAAATTTTAACTTCCATTTCAAATCAACTCATTCTCTTAAACTTTCATAACCCATACAAATCGACTCAAATATTGAAGTCATCAAAACTAAACAATTCTTTTCTCATAAATTTTTCTTAAATTCATCAAAAAAATTTTAAATTCATAAATTTTCTCACCAATTTCTTTCTCATTTAAATTCATTTTAATATTTCTAATTTTCACCAAAAGTTCGGGGTCCAACATTTATCCTGCATATCCTATTTATGCAATACACACGTTATACACACATTAATAATTACACAATTATAAGCATTTATTTATGCACAAATATGTATATGGACTATGTACAATACATGTTCAATGACAATCCTGGGTACTTTATCAAACTTCATATCTTATGCTCATTTTCATTTCATAACTCAATCACTCATCATTTCTTTTCGAGCATTACTTTCTCTTATTATCAAATTCTAATTCACTTTGTAGCGCCCCCTTACCGTAGGGTATACACCGGGACGCCCGTAGGTCATTCCGATACATATCTCACGATAAGGGTGAACTACGAACAATCACTACCGTACTTCATATGGCATCATAATAATCATGCATCAATATAAAAATCACTAATTTTTGAAACCATAAACTTTCCTCATTTCATTTCATCAGAATCAGAAATTTACATATCTATCATACTTCACTGTTTATACATCACTCTAAAAGAAATTTAATACAAAAAGCCTAACTAGGTCATCCCCCAAAAGTCCCAGCTGACCGACCTGTGAGCCATGACTTGTCTTGCCAATACGATCTACACGGCAGGAAAAGTCCCTCTGGAGCTAGGAGTCTACTCTTTCGGTCCTGAAAAATAAGTTGCAATTTTGGGTGAGTTTGCGAACTCAGTGAGGAACCATCATCGATGGTTCACTCAATTCATGCATCACTCAAGCATAACACAGTTGTTTCATCATATCACATTCAAAAGTACCACATGATTATTATTATCAATCAAAGAAACCAAATCAAATGCATATGAAATGCGTATGTGACACTTTTTTCAATTTTTACAGTGTTGTGATCGAGCGCCTAAAACTGTCCCACTATGGGCGCATTAATCTTTGAGCCTGAGGCTCTGAATCACTGTAGGCTCGAGGCCCAAATATGTTGAGCTTTAAGCTCTCGGTGGCTACTCCGGTCACAACTGTCATTAACTGATCATGCATTCATGCATGGAATGCATTTGTCACAATGAAGCAATGTCAACGTCACAATCAATCCCAAATTGTCACATTCAAACAAATAATTCACAATTAATCACATTAAAATCACGATCACATTGAATCACATTTAACACATGAAGGTCCCAAATTATCAGACAAATAGCACTTCTATGTCATAATCTCCCAATACATCGGACCTTCTGTCCGGAATCCAGTCATAAACAACTCACAAACCCACCATTATTCTCCACAGAGTTATAAAAGCAAAATTATAAACAAATAATAATTGAGAAACCATCTAAGTCACTCACCAATAGTTTCCGAGCTAATGCCTGGAAGTCTCGGCAACGTCTGGGGGATGACGTTCCAAATGCGCCTCTATAACAGTCAAAATATTCAAACATTACCAAATGTACAATAAAAAATATTAAATAATGATCATGTAGCAATTAAAATGTGTACAATGCATGTTCGTGACATTCCCGGTATTTTTTCATAAATATTTATCACAAAAATTTCCTCTAAATTTTAGAAACTCACTGACACTAAAATCACTCAATTCGGACCTCTATAGGTCCAATTATTAATAAAATACGGACCAGAAAAATAGTTACCCGATCCTCTCACTTCAACCGAATTAATCCCTATCAATTTCATCACTAAAAATTCCCAATTTTATAAAAAATAAAATTAAATATTTTTCGAATCCGATGCCTTGAGAATCACGTCAATCAGATGTCGGACGGAAAAATTTATTAACAAAAGAAAGAAATTATGCCAAAATAAATAAAAAATTAAGAAAATAATAATTAAATAAAAAATTAAATGGGCCTCGCCCTCGATCTCGTTAGGGCGATCCGTCGCCCTCGCGAGATGCGACGTCTCGAATTTTCCATTTTAATTTTAAAAAAAAATTTTTCCAATTTCACTAATATTCCTTCTTTCTTCATTCATATACCATCTCTTCTTCCATATATCCTATCTTTTCACAAAAAAAAGTCCAAAAATCACAAATGAGGTCTCATTGGAAAGATCACAGAAAATCCTACAAGTTTCATGAAGGGTCTGAAAACCAATTTCACCTCTAAGGGTGTCAAAAATGCAATCAAAGTTACTGCCTAATCCCGTATTCCCCAAAACAGTACATCACTCTACTAAAAATCCTATCTTTCCATTCCTTAAGCCAACAATTACAAGTTTTATATCAAAAGAAAGATCAAAACATGTTCTACAACTTTCATGAACAACATAGAAGCAAATTCAACCTGTAAACAAATCAAATTCTCAATCAAAGTTTCTGCCTATATAAGTCATTCTCAGCAGTAACACAATCTTCCACAAAGCATAACTTCCTATTCCATTATCGAAAAATTCCATATCTTATAGAAATGGAAAGATCAGAAAATATGCTACAATTCTCATGAAGAACTTAGAAGCAAATTCTATCTCAAACAAGGTCAAATTCTCCAATTATTGTGGCTGCCCTGTTAAAGCTTGTTAAATCAACACATGACCTAAACCATATCCAAACTTTATAAATTCACAACTTACAAGCCCTATATCCAAAATTAGCATATTATACCTCATTACAAAGCTAAAACATTCTTATACAACTTTTCATAAGATCACTTGGTCTAATTGCAACCAAAACAGCCCAAAAGTAGCGTTAGAACACAGAGATCACCAAAATCCATACTTAGAGACATTACACACACTAAAACACATTAATACACAAATTACCATCTGAAAGTTAATCAGCCATATCTCTTAACCTAAAAATCGAAAAATGTTATACATAGTGACGATAGAAAGCTAACAAGAAAATCTTCAACTTTCATGAAGACCAATTTCACAAAATCAGTCTACTTTAGCCTAGAAAAATTCCCAAAGTTTCTGGTCATAAATCTTTCAATGCTAAAAGCACCACTGTTTACCCTGCACACATATCTTACTTTCAAAGCAAAATTTAAAACCTTTCAAGCCATAATTAGACAGAACTTCCTTCATATGAATTCTAGCCAAACTTCTCAAGTTTAATTCAAGGCAAATCTCAACTCAATAGCATAACCATATCAAAAGTTATGACCAAAAACCTGAAATATACTGAAGGTAAATTTTTCCAGATTTTATACCTAACTCTACTCCTTTCATTCTAACACCATTCCTACATCAATAAGCATCCAATTTAATCACTCATTCAGCCAAACTTTCATCAAGAACTTCACTTGAACATAAACCCACAAAATTCCAGCACACATACTCAATCATTTCCTTTTAAAAATTAATCATCTAGCATCATTAAAACCACTTCAAAACAACTTAATACAACATAACATCTCATCCATTAACTTCTAATTCATCATTTACCAATCATCAATCAATCAAAGAAGCAACATACCCATACAATCAAACCATAAGCTTCATGAAATTAATGCACATTAAATCACAATAAATGCTTCTAACTACCAAAATAAGAACATATAACTTCATTCTTACCTAAACAAGCTTCAAATTCTTCACTTCTTCCACTAACTCACCAAATCCCCTCCTTCCCTTCTCTCACACAACAATCACCATATCTAGGGAGGTAGAAAACTTAGGCTTGAATATGTGTACAAGTGAAGAGGAACAATTAAGCTAAAAGAGTTTTGTGAGAAATAACAAGAGAAGAAGACAAACGAAGAAGAGAGTAGGAGGAAGAAGAATTTCGGATGGAGGAGAAGGAAAGCACTTAAATCACCTGTGTTTTTACTCTTCCTCAACTTAAAGTGTCGTAAGTGGCTCTTCCACTTTAGGGTAATTATAAAACTATTAATTATAAGACTAAGTAGGCAAGTGACATGTGTCACTTGCCACTTGTCTTATTTTTAAGGATTCATTTATTTCCTTTCCAAAACAATTTAATTTCTAATCCAATTTCTCTCTAAATTCCAATGGCTCAAAGTAATAAATCCTAAAATCATATATCTAATTTTTCAGTGTCATTGGACAGTCATTTCCAGTACTGAAAATCCCATCAGTCCGCCACTTAGCAATTTTTCCTGTCTAGAAATTTTCTTTGAAAAATTCCAAAAAAATTTCTAAAATTTCCTAAAAATGTCAAATACATATAAATCACTCCAATTCAATTTTTCAAGCACAAATAACATATTTTTCACAAAAATTACATGTATAGTCACATATGCTGGAAATTGTCATGAATGTATGTACAATCATGTGCATGTGCAAAAATTACCATTCATATATAGATGGAGGCCATATGACGCATGAACATGCCGAGATATGTTTACACACGCCTAACATGTCCCAAATGACCAATTTACCCTTCCCATCGGTGATGGGATGTTACATTTCTCCCCTTTTAAAAAAAATTTGTCCTCGAAATTCTTACCTGCTTAATCGAATAGGTGAGGATACTATCTCCTCATATGCTCCTCGGTCTCCCAAGTTGCTTCCTCAGTTGAGTGGTTCCTCCATAGGACTTTCACCAATGGAATAACCATGTTCCTCAACTGCTTAACCCGTGATCCCACAATCTGGACCGGCTCCTTAAAATAACTCAAATTGCTAGCCACCTCAATCTCCTGAGCCGATATCACATGTGTCGGATCTGATCGGTACCGTCGGAGCATACTCACATGGAAGACATTATGCAACTAAGACATCTCATTCGGTAAAGCCAACTTATAGGCCAAAGATCCTATCCTCTCAATGATCTCATAAGGACCAATGTACCTAGGGCTTAACTTGTCCTTTTTACCGAATCTCAGCACTCCTCTCCTTGTTAACACTCGTAGGAACACCCTGTCTCCGACATTATACTCCATCTCCCTCCGATGCTGATCCACATAACTCTTTTGTCTATCTTGAGCTGCTTTTATTCGGCTCTGAATAAGCTTTACCTTGTCTATTGTATCCTGAATAAGCTCTAGGCCCTCAATCATTCTCACACCCTCTTCATCCCAATACAAAGGCGATCGACACTATCTTCCATATAAGGCCTCATATGGTGCCATCCCGATGCTACTGTGATAATGATTATTTTATGAAAATTCAATCAAGGCCAAATATTGATCCCATGCTCCTTTAAACTCCAATACACAAGCTCGAAGCATATCCTTAACAGTCTTAATCGTCCTCTCACTTTGCTCATCTATCTGAGGATGAAATGTTGTGCTGAAATTCAACCTGATACTCATAGCAAACTGCAAACTCTTCCAGAACCTCGAAGTAAATTTGGGATCCCTGTCTGATACTATAGACAATGGAACCCCATGCAGTCTTACTATTTCAGTCACATACTTCTGGGCCAACTGATCAAGGGAATTGTTCTCCCTCACTAGCAAGAAATGAGTCGATTTCGTTAACCGGTCCACTATGGCCCAGATAGCATCATGTTGCCTCGAAGTCTTAGGCAATCCCATAATGAAATCCATAGTGATTTTTTTCCATTTCCACTCAGGAATAGGCAACGGATGGAGCTTTCCCGCTGGATCCTGGTGCTCATCTTTCACTTGTTGGCACGTCATACACCTGGAAACATACTGCCACCTGCTTCTTCATGCTAGGCCACCAGAAAAGTTGTTTCAAGGTGTTATACATTTTGGTAGTACCAGGAAGCATAGCATAAGTGGCCATATGCGCTTCTTCCAGAATCTCTCGCCTCAAATCATCCACATCGGGCACACATAGCCTCTTTCCCAACCATAAGGTCCCATCTTGCAATTCAAATTCAGAACTCAAATCAGCCTTCACTTTCTCAATCAGCTTCACCATAGCAGGATCCTTGTCCTGAACTCTCTTAATCCTGTCATGTAGCATCGGTCTAAGCTTCAAAGTGGCTACCAAAGCCCCATCCTACTCCAGATTCAACTGCACATTCAAAGCTCTCAACTGAATCAAATTAGGCAACCTCAATACCTGAATCTGAGCTGCACTGATGTGAGACTTCCTACTCAAAGCATCTGCCACCACATTAGCCTTCCCTAGGTGGTACTCAATCGTACAATCATAATCCTTCAGCAGCTCAATCCATCTCCTCTGCCTCAAATTCAGCTCTCTCTGACTCAGCAAATACCTTAAACTCTTATGATCAGTGAAGATATGAAAAGTCTCACCATACAAGTAATGTCTCCAAATTTTCAGGACAAAGACAACTGCAACTAACTCCAAATCATGCACTGGATAGTTTACCTCATGTGACCTCAATTGTCTCGAGGAATAAGCAATTACCCTGCCATGCTGCATCAAAACACACCTCAATCCCTGATGCGATGCATCGCTATAAACCTCATAACCTCCTGTCCCTGATGGAATAGCCAACACCGGTGCAGTCGTCAACCGATGTTTCAGCTCCTCAAAGCTCTTCTGACACTCCTCAGTCTAACTGAATGCCACATTCTTCCTTAGAAGTTTTTTCAGAGGGGATGAGATCAATGAAAACCCCTCGACAAACCTCCGGTAATAGCCAGCCAATCCAAAGAAACTCTGAATCTCCGACACATTCCTTGGAGCTTCCCACTTCATCACTGCCTCAATCTTATTTGGATCGACCTGAATATCCTCTCCGGTCACTATGTGACCCAAAAACACTACCTCATCCAGCCAAAATCCACACTTACTGAATTTGACATATAGCAGCTTCTCCCTCATAAGTTGCAAAACAATCCTCAAATGCTCAGCATGCTCCTGTCTACTCCTCGAATACACCAATATGTCATCAATGAATACAATTACAAACTGATCCAGGTAGGGCTGAAAGACCTTATTCATCAAGGCCATAAAAGTTGTCGGGGCATTAGTCAACCCAAACGGCATAACAAGAAACTCAAAATGCCTATACCTGCTCCGGAATGCACTCTTAGGCACATCAGCCTCTGCTATCTTTAGCTGATAATACCCTGATCTCATATCCAACTTAGTGAACATCTGAGCTCCCTGTAACTGATCAAATAAGTCATCAATCCTAGGCAGTGGATACTTATTCTTCACTGTCACCCGATTCAGTTGCCTATAATCGATACACAATCTCAGAATCTCATCCTTCTTCTTCACAAATAATACCGGAGCTCCCCAAAGTGAGACACTGGGCCTGATAAAACCCTTCTCCAGTAACTCCTGCAACTGAGCCTTCAGCTCCCTCAGTTCCATAGGTGCCATCCTATATGGAGGTATAGATATAGGAGCAGTACCTGGAACTAGGTCAATTGTAAATTCTGTCTCCCGATCCGGCGGTAAATCCGGTAACTCATCAGGAAACACATCTGAAAATTCCCTAACCACGGGAATGTCCTGAAGCCTCTGCTCAACTCTTGTGTCAATAGCATGGGCCAGATATGCCCTACATCCTCCCTGCATCAATCTCAGGGCACTTAGGAAAGAGATCATGTGGGCTGACACTGCCTGACTAACTCCCCTGAATACTGCTCTAGATTGATCAGGAGACTCTAATACAACCTCCTTGGTGTAGCAGTCCATAATGACCCTATGGGAAATAAGCTATTCCATCCTCAAAATCACATTTATCTCTCGAAATGGTAACACTATCAGGTCTGCCCTCAACACTGCTTGATCAATCTGGATCGAGCACCCCTTGCAGACCTCTCCCAATGCAGTAGTACTACCTAGAGGTGTACTCACCTCTAGCCCATATTGTAATATCTCCCTTTCCCCATGCAATCTACATGGCAAATGCGGTGCAATAAATGAATGTGTGGATCCTGGATCTAACAGTGCAAATGCTTCAATACCAAAAATAAGAAGCACACCTGCTACCACATCTGGAGAATTCTGGGCCTGTTGCCTAGTCATGGCATAGACCCTGGCGTGGGAATGTGGTCAGCTGCCCCATCCCTCAGTCCGCACAAAAGAACCCTCAGCTCTGTCTCGGCCTCTGCCTCGGCCCCTCTGTCTAGATCCACCATCTTTACTCTGCTGCACCGTAGTATTACTGTCTGATCTCCCACTAACAGCAGACTGAGCTCCTACAGTAGCAGGGCAATCCCTAATCTGATGATCCATAGAGCCACATTTAAGGCAGGCTCCAGTCAACCGCCAACACTCCCCACTATACCTCTTCTCACAGTGCTCACAAACTGGAGGGATCTGCCCTGTACCTCTACCACTTCTACTGCCAGTCTGAGCAAACCTCCCTCTCTGTCCAAATCTGGACTGTCTGGATCCTCCTGGTGATCTGAAAGTCCTGCTCTGGCGCTTGCTAAACCACCTGACAGAACTGTCCTGACTGTCACTCGGTCTCTTCCCCCTGGACCCCTGACCAGCCTCAGCATGTCTCTGTCTCATAAGCTGTTCAACTCGCACTGCAGCAGCCCTCAACTCTATAAAGGTGCCCATATCAGATCTGGTCAACCTGGTGCGAATCTCCAGATTGAGGCCATTCTCAAACCTTCTGCATCTATCAGCCTCCGTGAAAATCAAAGCAGTAGCGTATCCCATGAGCTCATTGAACCTCACCTCATACTCTGCCACTGTCATCCTACCCTGCTTCAACTCCATGAATTCCTGCATCTTCATCTCAAGATAAACCTTGGGCATATAATTGTCTTTAAATGCCCTCAAGAAATCCTCCCATGTCAGTAGGCAAGGCCTGGTAGTACTGCTCGGGACAGTCTTCCACCACTGATAAGTTGGGCCCTGTAGGAGAGAGACTGCATAATCAAATCTCTTATTTGGATCACAATCCATCTGGTCGAAGACTCTCTCAGTCTTCTCCAGCCATCCTCACCTCGGCGGTCTCAGATTGCCATAAAATCCACGACCCCTACTTGCATGATCATCATACCTCCTCTCCCTTCTCACAGAAACTCTAGGAGGCAATTTCTCAGATCGAGGCACCGAGAACTCCCTACTGGCTCCGACTGATCCTTGGTCAGTTGGTTGATCAACCTGATCACCTAAGACGGATGACCTATAACAAAACAATAATTCCAATCAATTTCTGCATTTCTCACAATAATTTATGCCTAAACATTTGACTAGTCCCAACAGATGCCAAACCATGCTCTGATACCACCTAAATATAGCGCTTTCTTACCGTAGGGTATACACCGGGACACCTGTAGGTCATTTCGATACATGTCCTACGATAAGAGTGAACTACGAACAATCACTACCGTACTTCACATGGCATCAAAATAATCATGCATCAATATAAAAATTACTAATTTTTGAAACCATAAATTTTCCTCATTTCGTTTCATCAGGATCAAAAATTTACATATCTGTCATAGTTCACTGTTTATACATCACTCCAAAAGAAATCTAATACAAAAAGCCTAACTAGGTCATCCCCCAAAAGTCCCAGCTGACCGGCCTGTGAGCCATGACTTCTCTTGCCAATACGATCTACACGGCAGGAAAAGTCCCTCTGGAACTAGGAGTCTACTCTCTCTGTCCTGAAAAATAAGTTACAATTTTGGGTGAGTTTGCGAACTCAGTGAGGAACCATCATCGATGGTTCACTCAATTCATGCATCACTCAAGCATAACACAGTTGTTTCATCATATCACAATCAGAAGTACCACGTGATTATTATTATCAATCAAAGAAACCAAATCAAATGCATATGAAATGCGTATGTGACACTTTTTCCAATTTTTACGGTATTGTGATCGAGCGCCTAAAACTGTCCCACTATGGGCGCATTAATCGTTGAGCCTGAGGCTCTGAATCACTGTGGGCTCGTAGCCCAAATACGTTGAGCTTTAAGCTCTCGGTGGCTACTCCAGTCACAACTGTCATTAACTGATCATGCATTCATGCATGGAATGCATATGTCACAATGAAGCAATGTCAACGTCACAATCAATCCCAAATTATCACATTCAAACAAATAGTTCACAATTAATCACATTACAATCACGATCACATTGAATCACATTTAACACACGAAGGTTCTAAATTCTCATAAAAATAGCACTTCTATGTCATAATCTCCCAATACATTGGACCTTCTGTCCGAAATCCAGTTATAAACAACTCACAAACCCACCATTATTCTCCACAGAGTTATAATCGCAAAATTATAAACAAATAATAATTAAGAAACCATCTAGGTCACTCACCAATAGCTTCCGAGCTAATGCCTGGAAGTCTCGGCAACGTCTGTGGGATGATGTTCCAAATGCGCCTCTATAACAGTCAAAATATTCAAACATTACCAAATGTACAATCAAAAATATTAAATAATGCACATGTAGTAATTAAAATGTGTACAATGCATGTTCGTGACATTCTCGGCATTTTTTCATAAATAATTATCACAAAAATTTCCTCTAAATTTTAGAAACTCACTGATACTAAAATCACTCAATTCGGACCTCTATAGGTCTAATTATTAATAAAATACAGACCAGAAAAATAATTACCTAGTTCGCTCACTTCGACTGAATTGATCCCCGTCAATTTCATCACTAAAAATTCCCAATTTTATATAAAAATGAAATTAAATATTTCTCGAATCTGATGCCTCGAGAATCAAGTCAATCAGATGTCGGACGGAAAAAGTTATTAACAAAAGAAAGAAATTAGGCTAAAATAAATAACAAATTAAGAAAATAATAATTAAATAAAAAAATTAAATGGGCTTCCCTCGCAATTTTCGCGAGGGCGAGCCCGCCAGCTCCTCGATCTCTCCAGGGCGATCCGTCGCCCTCGCAAGATGCAAGGTCCCTAATTTTCCATTTAAATTTAAAAAAAACTAATTTTCCAATTTTACTAATATTCCTTCTTTCTTCATTCATATACCATCTCTTCGTTCATATATCCTATATTTCCACACAAATGTCCAAAAATCACAAATGAGATCTCATTGGAAAGGTCACAAAAAATCCTACAAGTTTCATGAAGGGTTTGAAAATCAATTTCATCTCTAAGGGTGTCAAAAATGCAATCAAAGTTACTGCCTAATCCCATATTCCCCAAAATAGTACATCACTCTACTAAAAATCCTATCTTTCCATTCCTTAAGCCAAAAATTACAATTTTTATATTAAAAGAAAGATCAAAACATTTTCTACAACTTTCATGAACAACATAGAAGCAAATTCAACCTGTAAACAAATCAAATTCTCAATCAAAGTTTCTGCCTATATAAGTCATTCTCAACAGTAACACAATCTTCCACAAAGCATAACTTCCTATTCCATTATTGAAACATTCCATATCTTATAGAAATGGAAAGATCAGAAAACATGCTACAATTCTTATGAAGAACTTAGAAGCAAATTCTATCACAAACAAGGTCAAATTCTCCCATTATTGTGGTTGCCCTGTTAAAACTTGTTAAATCAGCACATGACCTAAACCATATCCAAATTTTATAAATTCACAACTTACAAGCCCTATATCCAAAATTAGCATACTATACCTCATTACAAAGCTAATACATTCTTCTACAACTTTCCATAAGATCACTTGGGCTAATTGCAACCAAAACAGTCCAAAATTAGCTTCAGAACATAGAGATCACCAAAATCCATACTTAGAGACATTACACACACTAAAACACATTAATACACAAATTACCATCTGAAAGTTAATCAGCCATATCTCCCAACCTAAAAATCAAAAAATGTTATACTTTGTGGAGATAGAAAAATAACAAGAAAATTTAACTTTCATGAAGACCAATTTCACAAAATCAGTCTACTTTAGCCTAGAAAAATTCCCAAAGTTTCTGGTCGTAAATCTTTCAATGCTAAAAGCACCACTGTTCACCCTACACACATATCTTACTTTCAAAGCAAAATTCAAAATATTTCAAACCACAATTGGACAGAACTTCCTTCATATAAATTCTAGTCAAACTTCTCAAGTTTAATTCAAGCTAAACCTCAACTCAATAGCATAACCATATCAAAAGTTATGACCAAAAACCTGAAACATACTGAAGGTAAATTTTTCCAGATTTTATACCTAACTCTACTCCTTTCATTCTAACACCATTCCTACATCAATAAACATCCAATTTAATCACTCATTCAGCCAAACTTTCATCAAGAACTTCACTTGAACATAAACCCACAAAATTCCATCACACATACTCAATCATTTCCTTTTAAAAATTAATCATCTAACATCATTAAAACTACTTCAAAACAACTTAATACAACATAACATCTCATCCATTAACTTCTAATTCATCATTTACCAATCATCAATCAATCAAAGAAGCAACATACCCATACAATCAAACCATAAGCTTCATGAAATTAATGCACATTAAATCACAATAAATGCTTCTAACTACCAAAATAAGAACATATAACTTCATTCTTACCTAAACAAGCTTCAAATTCTTCACTTCTTCCACTAACTCACCAAATCCCCTCCTTCCCTTCTCTCACATGACAATCACCATATCTAGGAAGGTAGAAAACTTAGGCTTGAATATGTGTACAAGTGAAGAGGAACAATTAAGCTAAAAGAGTTTTGTGAGTAATAACAAGAGAAGAAGACAAACGAAGAAGAGAGTAGGAGGAAGAAGAATTTCGGATGGAGTAGAAGGAAAGCACTTAAATCACCTTTGTTTTTACTCTTCCTCAACTTAAAGTGCTGTAAGTGGCTCTTCCACTTTAGGGTAATTATAAAACTATTAATTATAAGACTAAGTAGGCAAGTGACATGTGTCACTTTCCACTTGTCTTATTTTTAAGGATTCATTTATTTCCTTTCCAAAATAATTTAATTTCTAGTCCAATTTATCTCTAAATTCCAATGGCTCAAAGTAATAAATCCTAAAATCATATATCTAATTTTTCAGTGCCATTGGACAGTTATTTTCAGTACTGAAAATCCTATCAGTCCGCCACTTAGCAAATAAATCACTCCAATTCAATTTTTCAAGCACAAATAACATATTTTTCACAAAAATTACATTTATAGACACATATGCCGGAAAATGTCATGAATGCATGTACAATCATGTGCATGTGCAAAAATTACCATTCATATATAGATAGAGGCCATATGATGCATGAACATGCCGAGATATGTTTACACACTCCTAACCCATCCTAAATGACCAATTTACCCTTCCCATCGGTAATGGGATGTTACACACTTAAACTAGATACACCTTACTCCTCTTCTTTGAATCACAACCTCAATCATGTGAATATCTTTATTCCCAAACCAACTCATACCTTTGGTACTTTGATGTCAATTATTCATTCACTAATTTACCAATATATTCACGTATGTGAACTGTGAAGAGGAAAAATAGAGTATATATATACTATCAACTTTCCATTTTAATCCCACTGAAAGCACGACATTATATCACTCTATGATTTCCTTAATTTTAAACCCATGTTTGTTCATCCTTAAATTTCGAATATATATATATATATATATATATATATATATGCAGTTAAAAAGGAAACAGAGCATACATGTCCTTATCACTTTCAAAATTTCTGTACTCTTCTCCTGTATGGATTCAAGGATCTTTCTACTAAAAAATCATCTCTACACTATTATATCACATAAAAATCCTCAAATACGTAAAAACAACACATTTGACTTTTTATCTAGTTTGTACAGTATTCATGAAAATGGCTACTGTTTTCTTGATTATTCTATAATAGATAAACCATAAAATTTATCTCATATTCATACTTCTCATAAAGATTTAACACGATACTTACTTGTTAAAACTCCCCTAACTTTCATGTAACTCGCGTAGGTCATTGTAGAGGTTGGTAGGTTTCGATTTTCTTTGGGACAAATGAAAGAAATAACAGAGTAGGAGTGGTAGTGGGTAGCTGAAAACAAGCTTTTACTCTAGTGGAGATTTGATGAGAAACTTTGTGTTAAAGAAAAACTAGAAAAAGAAGTTTAGATGAAGGCAAGAACAGTAACTTGTCTTTCAAGGTTAAGAAAACTTAACTTTAAAGCTTGGACACTTGGACACTTCTTAGCCTCTTATCCAATTCCCCATACTAAAACTCACTTAAGTATAATTTATACTTAGGTTTATACCTCAATAAAACCATTGAAATCACAATTCTTAACTCACTGAATCACTTTCAAATTTTTTCCATAAAAACTGAATTTCGAGTCTACTGTTCTATTTCTAAAACAATATCCTATACACAACTTCCATCTAGAAATTAAATATCTTAGAAACTGAATTACAGTTCTACTTCTTCATATGATTTATAACCCTATTTCTCTAGTTTACTCCAAGTTAAAAATCATCTCATTTGAAATCCTACAGATCCAAATATAATCAAAATACTGAAGGATGTTTAGTAAAATATTCCTATTCACACTGTTCCAACATATTCCACACTTTCATTTGATAAACCTTTTTCAAATCAATTCATAATGATACCAATTTTTGTGGAGAGATAGAATAATGTGTTAGAAATCTATTGGCTTAAGAATCAAGTTATTTGGAGATCTAGAGAAGGAGTTATTGTAGAAAGAAGCAAGATTGCTCAGCTTGCAACTTCTCTCAGATGCAGAAACCATTAGGGAGCACTGTAGCATGAAGTGACAAATAAAGTTGTGAGGACACTCATAGGCATGAGAGGGAGAGGTCACAGGCATGAGTAACTCACAGGTGTGAGTGTAAGAAGTCACTGGCATGACAGATATAAACAAAAATTGGGTTGAACTATTTAAGAGCACACTCACTCCACCAGTCCCATTTTTTAAAATCAATCTCTCTCAATTTATTTTAGATGGCTATGAATTTTGGTGGAGAGGTATAGAAATGTCTTATAAGTCCAATGGTTTAAGTCTCATATCATTTTGAGGTCGGATGAAGAAGATATAGGCAAAAAACCAAAGGATGTTCATCTGCCTCTCAACATTCCAAACTCGCGATCGTGCATGTGCACGATCATGATTTTCACCATCAACCCTTCAAAGTTGCAATCATGCACATTCACCTTAAAACCTTGAAAGTCACTATCGTGCATTTACACAATAGATATTTTCACCTTTAAGCCTTCAAAGTCGCTATCGTGCATTTACATGATAGCGACTTTCATGCGAAAGTCTGAATTTCCTTAATCACATATCTAACTTCAAACTTCCATAACTTTTGATTGAGAACTCTAAAAATTGCAAACTTTATATCAATAGAAAGCTAAAAGAAATATCTATAACTTTTATGAAGATACTTTTTTCAAAATCTTCCTATATCAATATAGTTTAATCAATGAAGTTTTAGATCAATGTTAACTTTAACTTCTCTTCTTCATTCACTGCTACTTCTTCTTCCACAAAATCCTACACCTCATTTTTCATTTTTACTTTTTCTATCTATTTCCATTCAACTCATTTACCACAAATTTACAGTACCCCTAAATATGCAAGTTTACTCAAAAATTTCAGAATCCTCGAAACAGATATCAGTTATATAACTCTTTATATTATGTATTTCACATTCTCTACTTTCCAAACTTTTTATGCATTCTATTTTTTCTTCCCAACATTTACTTCAAAAAATCTTCTCATCTCTTAACATCATCATACACCTATCCCTTAACTCTAAAATTTGTTATTTTATTCATCTCTAATTTGTCTCTAAATTTCACAATTATTCCCTCAAAAATTTCTGAAATTGACTTCAAAATTTTCTTCAATATCATTTCACTTATTTCTATTTTTCATACATCAATTTACTTGCCAATTGGCATTTTTCCTATTACAATAATATCCCACAATTTTTGGACATTATTTCAATAATTTACCAAAATTCAAAATTAATAATTATACTTACCAATTAAATTTCTAATATAATAGATTCACAATTCTCAACAATATCACATTACAATTCAATTATACTCGGAATGTTAATGAGTGCATGTACAATCATTTTAAATATGTGCAGGACATTCAAATTTACGTGCGTGTATGCTAAAATATGCATAAGTATGAAGAAGGTGTTTTTCTTAATCTCTCATTGATCTCATATGTACCATACTTTTAGGTTCTAACTCTTAATATGGGGACGGGATGTTACACACTTAGACTACAAGTTCATTGTCTCCACATAGATACATGAATTCATCCAAGAGGTTGAATTCGGTTAATGGGAAAGATTCATCATGTATTTTGCCTTAGAATGAACATACATGACACCCTTTCACTAAGGTATTTGTACTTTGGATGAAAGGATGTGTTGTTTCAATCAATGGTCGTGACCATTCGGCCAAAAAAGGGTTCATGTACAAGAATGAATGGTCATGAGTGTACCATCATGACTTTAAGTGAAGATACATGACTTTTTGCCAAAGGATGGCCAAGAGTCATGATGTTTCACAAAGAGACATAACTTTTGGAAGAGTCACGACTCTTCAAAGGCACCTTTTGGTCGCCCATAAAAGGGAATTTCGTAGTTCTGTTGAGTGAGTTTTTTTCTTTGGTTGAATACTACACTCTTATCCCCATCTTTGAGCTGAAGACACTCCCTTTTTTCAAGTCTTCATGCATTGAAGCACTCTCCCATAAAATAGTTGTTAAGTTGATTATAAACATTGTGGGTGAACCATAAGGATTGTTACTTTCACAAGTTAGCAACTCTTCCGACCTTAATATATTATGACGAGATCGATCTACTCTATCCATTCCAACCACGATGAGTTAGAGAAGAAGGAGAAGCCATAGTGGATCTCCACAAGGGAGGTAAAACATCACGTATACAAGGAGTTATTCCACTACATTTCAAGTTAGTACATCATCCTACCCTTCTTAGCGACATGCATAGGATCTTGTATGCTTATAAAATCATGAGATTTTTTGTTTGAGTTATATTCTAAAATCAACACTTTTCTCATACTTTTGTGGATTTTGAGGCCATGATGAGAGCTATTATAGCGACAGAAGAATGTGAATCAGGTGATCATTGAAAACAATGCAACTTTAGTGATTTTTGAGAATGCTTACTTGATCTCTTTGAAGTTTGGTTTTTCTATCAACTTCTTACATAGTATAAGGCCTTATAATAGTGTCGCTGATGCTCAGTGATAGTAATATTACTATTTTATCACGACCCAGTTGCATTAATTGGAAGTTTGAAACTGTTAAAAAGGACCTAATAGTGGAGTTGTTGTGGAACATAACCTCTCCCGACCCGACCCAAATAGTAATGTACCCCTTTTGCAAGCCCATCATTCAGACTGTAATTACTATGTTTGATCTTGGGGCTATAAAAATTGAAAGAAGCTTGATCTTATCCCTAATCACTACAAGAAAAAGGAGGTTTATCGACGAAAAATATCGATGAAAAATGTTAATTTTCCATCAACAATTAAATTTTACGACGATATTCATCGATGAAAAAATGTGTTCGTGAAATTGGTTGTCGATAAAGTTGCCGACGGAATCTCGTATCTGTCGAAAAAATTACCAACGTTTTCATTGGTATAGGTACAGATAGTTTGTGACAAACCGTCGGTGAATCTACAGTAAATGTCAACATTTTTTGACGGTTTATCACTAACCGTTTGTAAAAATGACTCAATTTACTGACGGAAACTAAAATTCCTTCAGTAAAAATTATCAAATTTTTCTGACAGTTTATCGCAAACCGTTGGTAAATATGACTCAATTCACCAACAGAAACTAAAATTTCGCTGTTAAATACCATAAATATTAGCAACGATTTATCATAAATCGTCAGTAATTACTCTACCATAAAGATATTAATTTTTTTTAAAATCCCGACATTAAATTTGATTTCATAATCTTATTATTATTGGATAATTTCAACATCTATAAATTATATGTGCATAATTTTTTGATTTGCTTATATATTTAAATTGTTTAAACAGAAAATTAATTGATCATATAAAGTAAAAATTTTCTTCATTGATAACAAAAACATTAAATTGAACATAAATTCAAACCAAATGACTACAACAATCCTATTATCCTAGTGAGCGCGGATGGTTTGAGTCTCTAACCTCTCCTTCAACTGCTCCATATCATTTGGGAGCTTAGTCATGTACTCTATTGTCTATTGCAACTGATTTGTTAAGATCTACACTGTGCTCTTAAGTTGATGGATATGTTCCATTGTCGGTCGTCTAGTTGATGTTGTTGTACTGGATGTAGATGAGTGTGAATAACATGTGTTCCCAAATGAGCCTAGCCCGAAAATCCTTCCACGGTTGTCCATATCACCCATCGCATCAAAATATACCTGACTCTCATCAATAACTTGTTCTCCTTGAGACTGTCGCTAAATTGTTTCTTGTATTTGGTCCTATTAGAAGGCAATGCTTTATATTATAATTAGTAAGTGATTATTATTAAGAATTAATATTAAAGCATAAATTTCACATACATTCAGTTCTCTACATCGATTGTTGACAAATGTCACACCGTCATGCTTCTTAGTGTGAGTATGCAAAAACAAATGATGAGGTGTAGACTTTATGCCTATAAACTTTTCCTGCATAACAATAAAATGTTCTAAGTTAAACTAAAATTTATAAAAATTTCGGCAGAGTATCCTCTATTTTTATGATATTGCCCCCTATTGAACAAAGAAAATAACTCACCACATCCATATATGACACCAAACATTTATATCATGATCATTATCCATAATACACATATTTTCATGACAACATTCACACATCAATTTAAACTGAAATACAACAAAGTAAAAAATTAGAATATAATGTAATAGTTAGATACTTACAAGTTTCTCTACATGCTCTAGGTAAGTAATTGATCCTCCCGTATGAATGGGAAGACTGTCTACCCCTGGGCCTCCACGTCTATTGGTCAAGTTATGCCCTGAGATGAACATTGCCTTAGATGATGTCCAGTACTCCTTCCAACGACTCTATATGCCCTCAAAATATAAATCGGTCGTACACCAACCTTGTGTATCATTCCAATAAAGTTGCGATAACGTATACGAGTTTACTTCTCCCATACACCATGTAAGAACATAACCCTTTTCTAAATTTTTAGGTACCTCGAGAATAAGATTATTTAGGTCTTAGTTGTTAGGATTTATTCATTAAGAGGTTATTCAAAAAAAAATTTAGCTGTGAAAGAAAGATGCTTGAAGGCTAAATTTTAAGGGCAACTATTTATTTCGGTTGGAAGCAGTATAGTTAAAGGTATGCATCTTATAGCATAAGCAGTTGATGAAGTTGAAAATCCTAACTCATAGAGTTGGTTCATTTCTTTCCTATAAGTTAACTTGGAGTTAATTGGAACATGGAGATGAAGTGACAAAAATTTTTGGCAAGTAAAAGATACAACAATTTGTACTTGTGTTTTTGTACTTAATTTATTTTTTATATATTCGTTATTATATTCCATTATTTGATAGATGTTTAACTTAGGAATGCAAAGATTAATAAGATTTGTTAAGAAGTCACTATTAAATGCATATCACATAATATATCCCAGACATATGTACCATAATTAACATGGACAATAGAGTGGTAAAGAGGAGGAGAAAACTACAGGTAAATTCATGGTCTATGTATGTCAACGACTTCAATGAAAAACTGAACAATTAGACAAAATTATATATGGAGTGTTTTTGTATTACTTAAATATCCATAAGAACACATTTTAAATCAACAATTCTCAATAACATAAGGAAGATGAAAGTAAAATTAGTTGGACACGGGATTTGATCATCTTGTCTTGACTTATTTCTATAGATAAAGAATTTGTCTATATAATAAATAGGAATGAAGATGTATAGATGAATAAGCTATAAATACTATTTATGATTGACTATATAATAAATTAATTATATGAGTAATTGTAGTGAATATTAAATGTATGAATATTATTTTATAAATTAATGAATTATATATAATTTTTATTGTTTCAATTCATATGAAATCTCATCCAATTTAATTTTTTAAAATTGATATAGTGATCCTGATAAAGTAGAGAGCGATGTGTTAGTACATGATTATGGCCTAGACTGTATCTCTTACAAATATGACATAGGAGCCTATATTTAAAGAGTCAAAACCTAGTTTTAGTTAATTATTCACCTTAAGTTTTTCTAGGGATTCAAAGGACCAATCATCTTTGTTTTTTCTTTTTCCTTGTTATGGCCTTGTGTGACTTATTCTTTAGACCTAATGAAAATAAATTGAATTGTCTTATGACTCCCTACCACCCACTTCGTACTCCACTTTACTCATTTTGTTCATCCTTTGATTATTCAATTAATTCAAGCGGATCATTCATTCATCTAATCCTTTCGTTTAACTTAATCTTCCACATATTTCTTGATATCAATATAATAAAGCTACTAATATCATATTGAAGTAAAATTATTAATGGCAATATATTTTCAATAATTAAAACTAGATGTTAGCATACGCTACTCATTTAATTGTTGATATTAAGATAGTATATCTTCTTATTTTATTTTACTGATAAAGGTAATATTATTAAGTAATATTCTAATTCCAATTCTATTTATGTTAAAGGATGGAACTTTGGTTCATATTATCATTTTTGTTTAGTTTAATATCTCAATCAAGTTTTTAATTAGTTTATGCTAAATACAATAGATCACTTCATTCCTTCTTTTTCATTGAAAAATAAAATTGATATAGAAAATTACTTAATTGGTAGCTTAATACTTCTAACACTTAATCAAATGAAAGAACGAATCATTTGCATGTGTAACAATTATTATAATTTTATTGTAAACTTGTTTTGGTAATTTAAATAAATTAAAACGATTTATATGTAGAGCATAAGGCAATAGTCCTTTCATAATCAAGATAAAACTTGTTTTGAAATTAAATAAATTAATCTTAAAAGAACTTTCAGAAAAATTTTAAATGATTTTAAATCAAATTATTAAAAGGTGTGTTTTATTTATGAAAAGACTTAAGAATTCAAGTTTCCAAGTCAAGTAGAGTAAGAGTAAGAAAGAATGAAGTTATTGTTTATGTAACAATCATTATAATTTTATTATACCTTATCTTGGTCATTTAGATATATAAGGACTTAATCATTTGATAATCTAATTTTACATGTAGGGCATTATGTATAAAATCCTTTATATAAAAATCCTTTTAATTATGAAGAGGAAATTTTTTTAGAATTTTAAAGAAAACCTAGTAATCTCCAAACAAACTTGGGGGAACAATTGAAATGACTTCAAATCAATTTTTTATCTAAACAAACAGAATGCAAGTTGAATGTACTAGCTTATAACATGAAATCTGAAGAAATGTACACATGGTAAATTCATCAAACACTTGGTATACATTAACCGATTCATCCCTAATTCAAGATAAATTTTCAAACTTTTTTCATCATTCTCCAACATAACACATTACATCATTGACAATCAGTAATTAACAATCAAAACCAAAAACAAATTCCATATCAACCAAAAAATTCAACCACGGATCTCATCTCATAGAGAAGAGGAAAGGACGGAGAAGAGGAGAATACCTTGAGTTTATATCTCTGGAGAAGACGACACTGGAGATGCACGAGCTCTACGGCGACAACACAGCTCCAGACGACGATGATAGAAGAAGGAGGCGGCAAATGGATGAGGAAGATGAAGCAACAGGCGCAGGGTGGGGGGGAGGGCTTTGGGCATGGTTAATAACTAAACCAAAATGACGTCGTTTGATAAACCAAACGATGTCGTTTTGGTTAAGTTATAAATGTTTAAACCCTCTTAACCAAAACGATGTCGTTTGGTTTTAAGTTTTAACAAAAATTTCTTTTGTGAGAGTTGTCAAAAAAGAAAATAAGTTAAAACATCTTTTTCCTCTAAAAATATTGTAACTTCGTCTAGACCTCTAAAGTTGTTACATATAAATTTGTTTGGTTCAATCAGAACACTAAATCTTGGCAAAAAGAAGTATGGTCTCGTAATTGTTGATGACTTCACTAGATTTTGTTAGATATTATTTTTTATCACATAAAGATGAAAACCAAACGGCATCGTTTGGTTTAGTTATAAACGTTTAAACCTGCAGCCGAAAAAAACTAAACGATGTCGTTTGGCTTAGTTATAAACGTTTAAACCTTCAGCCGAAAAATGACGTTGTTTGATTTTACACGCGTCGTTTTTTTATAGTTAAAAGCCGATGATTGACAACGACTTTTACCGACAGAATTACCGACGATCATATCCGTGGATAAACCATTTCTTCTGAATTTAGCGATAAATATTTCTATTACAGCTAAACTAATATTTTCAAACGAAATTGCCAACGGCTATACGATTTTTGTTGGTAATTGCCTACGGTTTCTTTACCGTCGGTAATGTTCCATCTCTAATTTCAACTTCTCTTGTAGTGAATTATGTCAACTTTTCTGCTTCAATTAATATGCATCAAAAGGTTGGGTCTGAGTTAGCTAACTCAACGAGTTAGAAGAATATTAACAACACTGTATTTGTACTTTAAAATAACAAATATCATAGGCAAATCGGTATTAGAGCACTCTTATGACTAGGGCGTGTCAAATATTTAGAAACATTCATACTATATCATAAATTTATACATATATTTATTTAAAATGTTATATATATACACTAAAATACAAAGCAAAACTAGTTTTACCATAATGACGCATTAATCAGGAAATATCAAATACCTTTTGAAGATCAATATATCTTCAGCTAAATGGTAGTTCAAGACTCATCAGTATGAGTATTTGAAGAAGGGGAATTCACAGAATAGAAATTGTGTTATCATTTTACCACAAAAAAAAAAGATAAAATAACGATGAGTAAAATGGTATATTTTATGGTTTGATTGAGGTATTGAAGATGTGGAAATCAAACCCTTTCTCGCCGTAGTAATCTATAGACGTGTAGTGTCTTCGGCCTATGATAAAATTGTAGAAAGATATACCCAAGAAAGGACAATGATAAATACATGCATGTGAAGTTTGATGGATGATGGGGAAAAGGACATGCACTGACTAGTCGTGGCCTGGAAAAGAAAATAATGAATATATTGGAGTGTGAGGTTAACTACCACTTTGAATAGTTATGCAGCCAGTGCTCGTTGGCTTGTCTTGTTCTTAGTAGATGCAGACAGACCCCATTCATTTATCTTTATTTCCCTTCTTGCAATATGCATTAGTCAATTTATAGCCCGGCGAGTGACTACTCCAACACATCGACCACTCTCTCTCACCCCATAAAAGAGACCGGCCTACGTACTCTTTTGGTGGGGTTCTTCAACACTCCAACTCCGAAACATTCTCAAGATCTCTTATAAGTTTGGTAGACCTTATTTTGACCTCCTAATTTGCTTGATACCGACTTCACATTAGAGTTCCAGGGTTTCATTACAAGTTCTCTAAAGCAGATGGTCCCGGGATGTAACATTTAGATACCTGGAAATTTGCTTAGAGTCCAATACGAATTTGTCATTACTACTTAAAGGTGTAGAAACATTAAACGAAGTCAATATTTACCCTAATCCTAACGAAGATTAGCTAGAGTGGTTATTAGGGTTGCTAGTGTAGTGGTCCACAATCTTCATCTTATCATTCTCCTCAGTTACTCCTTAGAAAAATATGGGGACCCAGAAAGTCAGACCCTTGACAGCATTCAGTTTGCTTTGTCAAAAATTGACATTTCTTTTGGATGACTGTGTCTATATACGATTAGATACATCTATTCTTAACCATGGTCATGAAACATTGCTTCAAAAGTCAAATCACTTACCTTTCAGCCTTTAAGGTGGTGAATGGCCAATTTAGTTTATTTATGCCTTATTGTTCATTCAATTCAAATAAGGCGTGCCCGAATTCCAGGCCTTGGCTTTTCTTTGCGATCCCTAAAGGCCATGCCTCGTAAGCAAAGATGAAATATGAGAAGCTTCTTATGCTATTTCCCACAGACAAAAGAAAATACAAAGGATCCATTAAAGGGAAGGATGTGAATGGATGACTACGGTCTTTTGAGCTTGAATTGCACTTAAAGTGGGATTTGGGATTTGGGATCTCTAAATGACAACCCCTCAATTAAAGGCAAAAAGATTTCAAGTTGTTCTCATTAATTGGAAGTGAAGTTATACATATATGTCACATGGTAAGGACCACATGCCACACAATCCAAGGGCTTAGCTATGAATTTAATAACATGTAAAGATAATAGTTTAGCAATTACCAATGTGTGTAGCACCGATTCCAACAATTTAAGATTATCTCATAATGGGAATGATCAAATTATTATGCAGAAGAGATATGGTTGGCTAAAAGTTGGCTACTCTAGAAAGAATGCCCCTCAGATACTGCTTTATGCAATGTTTATATGCACCCCCTACAAACAGACATCAGGAGGCAAAAAGCGGATTAATGGCTAATTGGTGGCAAGAGATTATTTTAGTTTAAAGACTAACGTAATCGCATTCAAGTCTTGTAAGGCGTCAGTTACTTTTAATGAGGTAATTTATTCATATCAGAGCATTTTTATTTACACAGATTCTCATGTTGCATCTTCTATGTAGCTGCGTAAACGGTTTAATTGAGGCATATACATAATACATATTGAGGGAAAATGCACAGTATTCACTCAGGAAAAAAAAAATTTCCCCATATCCATGCTATGCTGGAAAAAAAAAGTAATGGTAGGACTCCACAATTGGCGCAGTGGGCGGCTGCTAGAACGAAGAACCCCACCAATTATTAGAATTTCCAGTCTGAATGGAGATTCACTTAAAAAGGTTGTAGGGAGCGTTTGGATTCTGAAATTGAAAATGGAAATAAGTGTTTTTTTAATAACAACTTAATCGTTAAAGTTATAATTCTTTACCCATATCTCAAGATTTTAAATCATATAAAAAAAATTATATCTAAGTCATATAGGATTAGGCGAGTAATTTTGATTTAATTGTAAAGAAAATCCCAATTCTTATCAGCTTCCAAAGGTAATCTTAAAATAATATGCTGTGGTACAAAATTTACAATATAAGAATTTCATCCTCAATTGTGCACCTGTACTTGCAATTTTGATGATTTTTGTTATATTCAATGATTCAAAAATCAATTCGATTCGGTTGATTTAAACTTGAAAATTTTGACGTGACCAATTTTTAATTTGATTTTAACTTTTCAGTTTGATTTATTTTAATAATTTTTATTGTTAAAATTGATCAGTTTATTAATTAATCGGTTAATTTTATAAACTAATTAGTTTTTATAAACTAAAATAAATCAATTAATTTTTATTTAATAATCTGTCTTTTAATTAAACTTTAAGTTAAATATAATCTCTTTCAGTCATATTTCAAATTCTTCAATTTTATTCAATCTTTAATCTATTTTATGACGATCTCACATTAGTTAAACGTTTTGACCCTTAAATCTCTTATTTTATCGGTTTAACTTTAGGTTAAATTTTTAAAACGTTAGTTATATCTATATCATTTAAAGTCAATTTTTGCATATGTATCAATCAAAATTTTTGTTCTTATCGATGACTTCAGTGTCTTTACGCCCATAGTTAGTAGCTCAGTACTATTCAATTGTTTCTTGATCTGGCTACAGTTAAAATTTTTTATTAAAAAAAACAAGTAGCTTCATGCATGACCAGTGGTGTAATCATTCATAATAGTAAAACTAAAACCCTAGATTCTAGTGGTTGTAACTTACAATAGAGTCTCCCTAAAAAGACAAACTAAAAAAATTACTGGCTATATCCAGGCCACCAAGAGATTGAGTGCCTAAGGTGAAACTTGAAACTCTAGCTAATTAAATGTGGAATATTATTTACATGGGCCATGCCTATCTAGTTAGGTCTCAATTTAATTACTATATATGGCACTAACACAGAGAAAATAAATTAATTCTTTTAGTTGAAGAAAAGGATAGAATAGTTCATATTACTATTCTTCCGATAATAAACATAAATCCATATTTGACTACGTCTAATGTATAAGATAATTCTGGTTTAGAATGGTAGAAATAAAATACAGGTCCATATGAACAGATGGCCATCACCAGCGTAATTGATGAGGTGAGCCAGTAGACGGCTAACGGCGAGGGGTGTCAGATATCATTTATATATAATATACAGGAGAATCGGAATGGCTTAATAGCTGTGCTTTAATATTTGTACTCTTGAATCGTGGCCATTTGATGTATATATACATACACATATGCAATGCAGGCCATAGAGTATATATATACATGTATCATCACCAAGCAGCAGCCAGCAAGTTGGAAAAAGCCAAAGAGCTAGCTAGGGTTGGCAATGTAAGGAGTCACGATTCGAATGCTTATTCTAAGCAATGCAGTTAGCATATTTTAATGTGGTCATGACTAAACTGCAAGGTAGGTTCACATGGAGGATTCTTGGTGGGTAGACAATAACCCCTGTATAGTAATGCTCAGAGAATCCCAGTTCAATTTTGTTTTCTTGTGGAGATATGAGAAAAGATATAATAAAAATTGTGAGGAACTTGTCATGCGGTAACGTGGGCAAGTAATGTCTGGAGCCAATCAATGATTCACTTGTGTTCTTACGGGGATATGGATGCCCAAAACAAAATCCCAGTTAATCAATTTTTAAGTATAACTAGCTCCTTTAAATATATAGTACACCTTGGTTCAATATATATATAGGATTCACTATTCTAATGGACTAACCTACAAATATACAAGAGGACCACTAGCTAGGTACATCAAGAACCAGCTTGGACATGTTCCACAGTGTCCTTAATTAGCTGCTGGCTTCAACTTGTACACTTCATATTTAAAGAATAGGATTATAGATATATAGTTTAGGGCATTAGAGCCATGAGCTCTAAGTCATTCTTATTCTGCCAACATCAATCATGTGGAGAATTTATTAGGATGCAGGGTACTGGATTCATTTAAGTTTATTCTTTGATCCCTTCAATCATCGTGGGAGTGAGGGAGTTGGACGCATGACATGTAAATGAGGGAAAAACAACTTTTCCTTGAAAACCGTAGTTTCCCAGGATTCAAAATGGATGAAATTGATGCTTCAATTTAAGATGCTGCAATTTTGATTAAATGGTTTCCCTATTTTTATAACCTATTATTCAAACTTAGTTCAAAGCTCTAAAAATGTGCACATTCAGAATATAAGACTCTTTGTCTTGTGGGATTTGAGGAAGATCATAATATACGCAAAAGAAAAAAAAAATACAATGATTTCTCTACTGTTTATGTTTGAATTACCTTGCTTCTATGTGAAGTAGACGCAGATACAGCAATGTCATATTAACATAAATGAAGGCAATCACAAAAAGTTACAGGTGACTTTGGCTGTGTAACTACCATGTCAAAGGAATGGAAGGAAGGTAAAATTAAGAAAATTACTAAAAACACGAGAAAGACTGTCCTTTCCATAGATTCGAGAGAGAAAAGTTTGGTAAAGATCTGCCACTGGAGACGGTGCGTTATCGCCATAGAAGATTCTTAAAATGTCTTATCAGACAAAAGAGGTCAGTGATTCCCTCCATGATCATTGGCCCATTGAAAGCTTCAATCTTTCAAATAGTTCATATAAATGATAAGTCTATATAGATGTATGTTTGTGAAAAGAAATCCAACTAAACCACACCTTCTCTCACAGTCACAGCACACCCCTGCAAAAACGTCCCATCAGTAATAATTTTTTTCTATAGCTATTCACTAGGCAGGTAGATAGACGTATATATAGGGAACTAAGAGCCTAACATTGGAGCAAATGAAATTCATAGCAGGCAAATAGTTCAATACCATCAATACGTCTAATCATATTATGACTCCTATCTACCGTTGCACACTTGGACCATCTTCAGTTGGTCCCCGCCCCCAATACCTCCCAAAAAGTGGAGCATTAATTAAGAAGTTCAGATCTTCTATTTAAAATTATAGTGTCTTATTGTGTCTAATAAATCTCAACCATTTATTTATGTGGGCCTCATATAAATCTCACGTGAGTCCCGTAAAATAAATGGTTAAGATTTTATCAGACAGAATAAGGCAAAATAATATTGGACAGAAAATTTTGTCCTTAATTAAGAGACAATACAATAGCCATGCTATTTGACCGATCAAAATCTAATCTCTTATTTTTAGAGCAAAACAACAAAACAAACTCCATCAAAACTTTTCTTTCAACATTAAGAAAGGGAGAGATTAGTTTAAGAAACCCCACTTAGACTAGAGTGGTTAGTTAGATCCTTAAAAACTAAACTTTGTCTTTTATCATACCGACATAGATATATCCTAGTTTGTATGTCCCTATTACATGATTAAAGGGTGGGTAATAATCACCTTTTAAACCTTATAATTAAGCACAACTATCATTAGGCAATCCCACTAATGAACAAAGTTTACAATATAAAAAGAACTCTTTGTATGAATCACGGAAAGTGGCCGCAATGGTTACACCAATTTAGTGGGAGATAAAGTGGATTCTGAGATGAAAAAGAGAGAGAAGCCAGCAACATGGGGCATGCTCTGCCTCTGGCAAGCCAACGCGAAGGCCATAGAAGTCAACCCCACTTTGACTTGAATGGATTTAGCGGGACTAGATTACTGCTCTCTGCTTATATATTTGTAGAATTATACAAAAGTATCCCTTCCTACTTAAAACCTCATTTATATTTAAATACCAGGATCAAGAATATTTTATTATGATTCAGGTTATACTAAAATGAGGGCTTGAAGTATTTATATTTCCTTTACCATGAAATATGAATAAGAAAATTGACTGTCAGGGTAGGATAATTTTGGTGAATATATATGTTCTTATTTCTTTTCTCCAGCCATTAGCTTCTTTGAATTCCCACGACGCATTGAAGGTAGGGTTTTCCAAAATTTTGACCCTAACTTATATATATGTGTGTTGGTGATTATAAAATATTCAAAGTCCATTTGATTTTACTTATATTCTTAGTTTTATTTTAATTTTTAAATTAAGTAAAACAAATTGTTTGGATGAGTTGCTGGCTCCTATTTTTAGTTTTACTTTCTTCATACTGTCACAATTTATGAATTAGAAATTTTGATTTTAGTTTTAGTGTTTATTTTTATCATTTGATTTTATTATTAACTAAATATATATTATTTAAGTATTCTGTATTACTTATAGATGAAAACTAAAAATAATTAGTCAATCAATTTTTTATAAATAAATAAAAATTGATTTGAAAAATTAAAGTAATTGAAACTTGATCATTGTTTTAAATATATTTTAAATCTTAAATATCATAAAATTCATAAATTTTAAATATATAATATGAAATAAAATTTAAATATCTTTATTCTAAAATAGTATCTTTGATTTTCAATTAAATTGTATATTAATAAACAAATATTAACTTAGAAACAAAATTTACAAGATTTTAAAACTTATTTTACTTATTTATTGAAAAGTGCAATGAATTTAGTATTCATATTTATTAACAAGTATTTTATAATAAAAAATAAAATTAATTATTTAATTAACTCATAAAATTAATTATTTAATAATTTTTATTTGACATATAATTATTAGTAGTGATAAAAGTGTAATTAAATTGAAACAATTAAATAACTTTTATTTAAAAAATATAAACTAAGATTAGGAAACCAAAATAAAAATTATAATGATAAACTAAAAGTGAAACCAAACTATTCCTTAATTAATGTTTTATAAATTAAACACCAAATCCCTAAAAGAGCAAATTGAACCACTCATCATATCGATTATCACTTCTAGACTTTGCCATTGGTATATTTAGATTAAACATTTACAATTAAACAGTTAATTAATATGCTTTATAATAATTAAGGTGATAATGTAGTGACTACAACAACTATTTTAATTCAATAATTTAAAATTAGATTTAATTATTTTAATTAACTTTGATGATCACAGTGACTTCCTGATACATCAAAAATTACAAATATCCGTAAGTATATCAATTTATATACTTATCATGATTTAAAGTTTAAAATGTAGTAAATTTAATGGTACTTTTCCTTTGACCATTAAGTTAAACATTGATGTAGCTTAATTGACCTGGTTCCGACATCTGAGTTAAGGTTTGATACCAATCTCTAGCTTAGGGCTTATGTTGAAGTATTTTGCTTTTATTGTGTATTCTTATGAAGAGCTCAGACGCTTTCTTCTCTTAAAATTGTTTAATGCTTTATGCTACACAATTGTCTTAGGTTGATTGACCATTAAGAGAAGATATCATTGTCCTATTTCCTTTTGCATTTCTAATCTTATTGCATTATAGGTCAAGCTTTCAAAAAGGAATGGAATTGCTTGGCTCAAAAACAAATAAAGACAACAAAAAGAAACATGTTTGTTCTTAGACAATATTGCTGTAACATCCCGTTACTGTTAGCAAGGGCATTATGGTAATAGTGGGACAGACTGATAGGATTTCACTGCATTCATTGACTGAGCATGTTACTAGCCTCTAATCATAGAGGAACTGGTCTACTGCATATGCATATATTCATAGGTACATGCATTCATGATTTTCTGGTATTTAATTGTAAATTGGAATTGACTGGATTGTGAATCAATCTTGATCGAATCGATTGGATTGGGGATTGATTGAGAAATTAGAGTAATTGGGTTCAATTGACTGATTTAATATTGGTTACGAGTGACTGGTAAATTTTAGTGGTTTATGGGAAATTTTCGGGAAATTCGGGAGAAAATGCTCGAACCGGAAATATATGGGTGACTGACTGATTGACCGTATATTACTGAAAAAACTGTCCAGTGGCAATGGAAAAAAATTAGAATTTTACTGATAGGAAATAAATGTGTCGAACCATTGAAATTTAGAAACTGAAATTTGGACTGATTGGGAGACCTAAGTCTATAAATAGATAGGTTTGAATTTGGGGGAAAGAACCTAAGGCAAAAATCGTTTGTTTCTTCTTTCTCCCTCGACGGTGTCTTTGATTTCTCCCAACGGTGAGATCCTTCGATTTCTTCTTATGGCTTCTTCCTTATTGTGTTAGTCTAACATATCTATCGTGATTGGTAAAGGTTAGAAGCTTGGAGAGTGTTTTATCGTTTGGTTTGGAGGATTTCTAGGGTTTACGGCGATTTTGAAAGATTTAGAGGATTTGAGCTTGATTGGTAAGTTTTATGGTTTTAATGTTGATTATTATGGTTGCTACATGTATTTATGACATTTATTGGGTGATATGGGTAGATGGGAGTGTTTAATGGAGGGTTTAATATCATTAATGGCGGAAAATCGATCGGAGAAGACGATCTGGTCTTCGCACGTCGCGACGAGCATAGAAGTGTTAGGGCTTCGTCGTGACGAATAAATTGAATTAAATTAAATGTGTTAGTCGCGGCGAGCTTGTGTAGGCGACGCGACGAGTGAAAAAATTGGTACGTCGCGGCGAGTCTTTGGCGTCGTGCATGTAGCTGAATGGGAGTGTTCGCCATGCGCGACGTTTTATACGTCATGACGAACAATCATGTATGTTGCGTGAAGGCCGCAAGGTCGCGGCGAGAGAGACTATTCCATTGGTACATAGTTTGATTAATTGGGTATAATTCTTAGCGTAGACCTCCGATTGAGGTGATTCCAGATTCGTTATGAACTAGGAAAAGAGGTCTACAACTGAGAATAATTATGGGAATTAGATTCGATTTAAATGGTACTGAATTATAGAGATTGAGGTCAATTGTGATTCATAGTGTGACCTAAGTGTCAAATTGAGACTATTGGAGTTTTAATTGGAAATTTGCAATAGAGGTCGTGACCCAATGAATAGGAAATTGTTATAAGAAGTATGAATATAGGAAATTGGACTGAATCATAGGATTGAATCAAGTATTGTCGACCAACTGGATGACGAGTTAGAATTGAGTATAAGGTATCGAAATTGGGTTTTAGCACCGGAAATCGTGAACATGCATTGTACATCATCTCACTGAGAAATATGCATTTACAGGCTGCTTAATTGAGCAATTAGTAATGGACCGTGCATTTCTTCGTTATAGAGGTACCGTTGGACCGTGCTCCACGGACATTCTTTGGGACTTCGAGCGATGGCTCGGGAGTTACTGGTGAGTAACCTAGTTGGTTCCTCAAATTCTGATTGTTTAAATGCGCATCGTGCGAATTCTCAGTATGATTCTTGAAATGAATGTGATTGAATTGTATGCTTTTACTGTACTGAATGGGACTGTTACAGGACACTGGATATTGCATGAATGTCTGAAATATATATGATCAAACTGTATGCTCTTACTGTATTGGACTGGACCACTGTATGACCACTGAAATGTATAAGAGTGAATTGTATTATTATCTTGCATTATATGTGACCGATTCGCATACGATTCATCAGATTGGATGGGATTATTGGGTGACACCGAGAAGCGTAATATCTGGGCTTTCATAGCCATACATCAATTATCGACCATTTGAATTATCGAAAGATTGCATTGCATGCATAAATGCATAATCACCCAAGTTGCTAATATTACTGAAAAGAGCTTCGAGCTCGAACACTGTACTGACCGGGCTAAGCCCGAGGGGAGAAATCCCTGACGCGTCCCTACTTGTTCTTGATCGAGCACTTGGGCACGACAATCGAATAATCAAAAAGAGTCTCATATGCATTGCATTCACATGAATGACT
Source organism: Erythroxylum novogranatense (assembly GCA_029891385.1). Classification (NCBI taxonomy): domain Eukaryota; kingdom Viridiplantae; phylum Streptophyta; class Magnoliopsida; order Malpighiales; family Erythroxylaceae; genus Erythroxylum; species Erythroxylum novogranatense. Next base: position 88,497,526 of record CM057230.1, read on the forward strand.
GATTACGTGATGCTATGATTGACTGTAGACTGTGATGTGATGTTGCAAAGTGTTACGTGCTACTGTAAGTGGTTATCACTGTGAATTGTAGTTAATCCTGTAAATTGTCCATCATCAGAAATCGTTATATAGTACCGTAAAATGTTACTTGATCATGTAAACCGATATAGACTCATCGTAATTTGTATATGATACCGTTAATTGACTATTATCAGTCTTTGTTTGTCTGCGATACGCGTAATGCATGATTTGAGTGAACCATCGATGATGGTTTCTCGCTGAGTTCGCAAACTCACCCAAAATTGCATCATATTTTTCAGGACTGATAGAGTAGACCCCTAGCTCCAAAGATATTCTGTTCCTGCCGTGCGAGCTGCTGGCAAGAGACGATGGCGCACAGGTCGGTCAGCTGGGTTAGCTTTTGAGGATGACCTAGGATAGATGCTTGTATCAGTTTCCTTTTTGGTTTTGTTTAGGGGACTGATAGACTTGTCTATTCTGACACTGGAAGATTGTATTAAGACTGATATTTTGGATTTTGATTTACTGATTATTGTTATATTGTGATTTAATTTACTGCGATGCCATGTGGATATTAGTGGAACTGTTCTGGAAGTGCACCTTTATCGTGGGATACGTGTCGGGCATCTCGATGTGTACCCTACGGTGAGGGGACGCTACATTAAGTGGTATCAGAGCATGGTTTAGCATCTTATGGGCATAGTGTACTGTTAGGCTGGAATTATTGGAAAGAATAGCAGAACTGATTGGAATTTCTTGTCCGTTTTAGGTCATCCGTACTGGAAAACCGAGTTGAATCACCCGTTGACCTAGAATCGGTAGGAGTTAGTAGGGAGTCTCCGATGCCTCATCCAGAGGAGTTGCCTCCTCGAGTTCCTGTGCGACGGGAACGGAGATATGAACAATCGCGCTAGTGTGGGGGGTTGACTTTATGGCAAGACCGACCTGCGGAGGCTGAGGATTGGCTGCAGAGGACTGAGAGAGTCCTCGATCAGATGGACTGTGACCCGAATGAGCGTTTCGACTACGCGGTTTCTCTGTTACAGGGTCCTGCATATCGGTGGTGGAGGACTGTCCCGGGCAGTACCACCAGGCCCTGCACACTGACATGAGATGATTTTCTGAGGGCCTTCAAGGACAATTTCATGCCCAAGATCTATCTGGACATGAAGCTACAGGAGTTCCTAGAGTTGAGACAGGGACAGATGACTGTGGCCGACTATGAAGTGCGGTTCAACGAGCTATTGGTCTATGCTTCTACTGTGGTTGCTATTGAGGCTAACAAGTGTCGGCATTTTGAGTGCGGACTCAATCTGGAGATCCGTACCCTATTGGCTAGATCCGATATGATTAATTTTATTGAGTTGAGGGCTTCAGCAGTGAGGATCGAACAGCTACTGAGGGAGAGGCTAGTTGCGACTGGTCAGGAGACCAGGAATAAGAGACCCCGCGACAGTCAGGGCAATGAGAGTAGAGGTTATAGCAGACGCCAGAGTAGATCTTTTAGATCCTCAGGAGGGACTAGACAGTCCGACTATGAGCAGAGAGACAGTTTTGCACAGACTGGTCGTGGTGGCGTCAGTGCCAGAAGTTCAGGGCAGTCTTTTGCTCCATGTGAGCATTGTGGTAAGAGGCACAGTGGAGAGTGCCGATGGCTGTCTGGAGCCTGCTTGAGGTGTGGTTCGATGGACCACCTAGTGAGGAACTGTCCGGAGACACTGGGAGCCCAGTCTTCTATGACTGGAAGATCTGGTAGCAATACCACGGTGCAGCAGAGCCGTGGTGGATTCGGATGGAGAGGCCGGGTCGAGGCCGGGTCGAGCAGAGGGATCAGCAGTGAGGTCTGAGGGTTTGGACAGCAGACAGCAACCTCAGGCCAGGGTCTATGCCATGATTCGGCAGGAGGCCCAGGATTCCCCGGATGCTATAGCGGGTATGCTTCTAATTTTGGTTTTGAAGCATATGTATTACTGGATTTTGGATTCATTTATCTTTCTTTATTGACCGCATTCGCATATAGATCGCATGATAATAGATGAGATTATGCATGGGTTAGTGGTCGCATTCCTTTAGAAGTACGATTGAATTGGGAAAGGCCAAGTGGAAACTCAAGAGTGAGAGATAGAGTGCGCTCTCGAGGAAATGTGCAATATGTTAACGTAAGAAATCCGATTGTGTAATAGGCTTCTGAATCGTAAAGGAAATTAGGGTAAAGGAATATGTGTCGAATGTGTTATGATGGAACCGAGAAGGTAGCGAACATTGTTTCTCATTGGAGACAATCGATTTTTAGAAAGGTATATGAATTGATAAGGGGTATAAGGAATATAGGTATTCGGAATTTGGAATTATTAAGGATTAACTGAGTGCTGGATTTATCCTGAAATGACAAAATATTTGAGGAAAATGTGTAAAGAATAGTATGACTGATGATGGTGAAAGAGATATTTGGAGAACTGCTCAGCTTAATTATTAATCATAGTGTTTTAAATTAGAGATGTGGCAATAAGTAGTGAAATGTCCTAGTAAAGGTTATGAGGTAATTAGTTGATATAGTGCAATGTGATTTAGAGTATCGAGGGACAAGTATAGCGTTGTAGACTGTACTGTGATTGATTTTCTGAAATTATGGTGCCTTAAAGAGTGTGGGGGGCATTAACTGTATAGAAAGTTTGTGGATATATCCATGGATATGCAAATTAATGATGATCGAGATACTTTGTGAACTGGAATGATTCGCAAAAGAGATTAAATGGATTGAGTAGAAATTCAATAGCGTATAAGGGTGTTACTGTTGAATGATAAATTGTCAAACTGGTAAAAAGAAAGTAATATGAGTTATTGGGATTCCAAATCAATTATGTAGAAAAAGGTACTGGCAAAACAGATTGATGATCCAGAAAACTGCAAACTGTATTGGAAAATTCAAATGGGAGTCAACTTCTGAGAAAATGATATTTATGACTGTATTGTAAAGTATGTGTTTTACTGCCAAAGAAACTGTTAGAGAAATCTTTAAGAACTATCGAAGTGTTGTGTTTCAACAAGAATGTACCGAAAGAGTAATAAAAGAGTTAGAGTGTGAAATCGGATAGTTATTCGTAAGGATAACTAACAGATGTGACTGTTGAGACAAATGTAAGACTGGTATCCTTGGAGTCCGTTGTGATTTCGGAACATAGTTGAAAACTATGATTGATTTGAGTTAATGACAATGAATCGAATCGATAAGGGAACTAAATTCGTTATTAAATGGCCTCTATGTGACTGTCGTGAAAATAGATTGGTAAAAAGAGCACAGTGTTAAGATGTGATAAATGTGTTTCTGGTACTGAATGTAAGGATTGGTGAATATTTATAAGAATATGAGTGAGAATCAGAATAGAAAAGAATGGATTAATTCTCCTGTCCTCCTGATTCACTGTGTATGAAATTTCGAGGACGAAATTTTTATAAGGAGGGGTGAATTGTAACATCCCGTTACTGTTAGCAAGGGCATTATGGTAATAGTGGGACAGACTGATAGGATTTCACTGCATTCATTGACTGAGCATGTTACTGGCCTCTAATCATAGAGGAACTGGTCTACTGCATATGCATATATTCATAGGTACATGCATTCATGATTTTTCGGTATTTAATTGTAAATTGGAATTGACTGGATTGTGAACTGAATACTGACTGAACTGACTGGATTGGGGGATTGATTGAGAAATTAGAGTAATTGGGTTCAATTGACTGATTTAATATTGGTTACGAGTGACTGGTAAATTTTAGTGATTTATGGGAAATTTTCGGGAAATTCGGGAGAAAATGCTCGGACCGGAAATATATGGGTGACTGACTGATTGACCGTATATTACTGAAAGAACTGTCCAGTGGCAATGGAAAAAAATTAGAATTTTACTGATAGGAAATAAATGTGTCGAACCATTGAAATTTAGAAACTGAAATTTGGACTGATTTGGAGACCTAAGTCTATAAATAGATAGGTTTGAATTTGGGGGAAAGAACCTAAGGCAAAAATCGTTTGTTTCTTCTTCCTCCCTCGACGGTGTCTTTGATTTCTCCCAACGGTGAGATCCTTCGATTTCTTCTTATGACTTCTTCCTTATTGTGTTAGTCTAACATATCTATCATGATTGGTAAAGGTTAGAAGCTTGGAGAGTGTTTTATCGTTTGGTTTGGAGGATTTCTAGGGTTTACGGCGATTTTGAAAGATTTAGAGGATTTGAGCTTGATTGGTAAGTTTTATGGTTTTAATGTTGATTATTATGGTTGCTACATGTATTTATGACATTTATTGGGTGATATGGGTAGATGGGAGTGTTTAATGGAGGGTTTAATATCATTAATGGCGGAAAATCGATCGGAGAAGACGATTTGGTCTTCGCACGTCGCGACGAGCATAGAAGTGTTAGGGCTTCGTCGCGACGAATAAATTGAATTAAATTAAATGTGTTAGTCGCGGCGAGCTTGTGTAGGCGACGCGACGAGTGGAAAAATTGGTACGTCGCGGTGAGCCTTTGGCGTGCGCCGCAACGAGCTGAATGGGAGTGTTCGCCGCGACGAACGTTTTATACATCGCGAAGAACGACCGCTGTATGTTGCGGCGAAGGCTGCAAGGTCGCGGCGAGAGAGACTATTCCATTGGTACATAGTTTGATTAATTAGGTATAATTCTTAGCGTAGACCTCCGATTGAGGTGATTCCAGATTCGTTATAAACTAGGAAAAGAGGTCTACAACTGAGAATAATTATGGGAATTAGATTCGATTTAAATGGTACTGAATTATAGAGATTGAGGTCAATTGTGATTCATAGTGTGACCTAAGTGTCAAATTGAGACTATTGGAGTTTTAATTGGAAATTTGCAATAGAGGTCGTGACCCAATGAATAGGAAATTGTTATAAGAAGTATGAATATAGGAAATTGGACTGAATCATAGGATTGAATCAAGTATTGTCAACCAACTGGATGACGAGTTAGAATTGAGTACAAGGTATCGAAATTGGGTTTTAGCACCGGAAATCGTGAACATGCATTGTACATCATCTCACTGAGAAATATGCATTTCTGAACTGTTTAATTGAGCAATTAGTAATGGGACTGTACTTTACTGTTATAGAGGTACCGTTGGACCGTCGTTCCACGGACATTGCTGGGACTTCCAGGCAGTAGCTCGGGAGTTACAGGTGAGTAACCTAGTTGGTTCCTCAAATTCCTGATTGTTTAAATGCGCACTGTATGAATTACTGTATGATTACTGAAATGAATGTGATTGAATTGTATGCTTTTACTGTACTGAATGGGACTGTTACATGACACTGGATATTGCATGAATGTCTGAAATATATATGATCAAACTGTATGCTCTTACTGTATTGGACTGGACCACTGTATGACCACTGAAATGTATAAGAGTGAATTGTATTATTACTGCATTATATGTGACCGATTCGCATACGATTACTGTATTGGATGGGATTACTGGGTGACACTGAGAACTGTAATACTGGGCTTTCATAGCCATACACTGAATTACTGAGCACTGCATTGCATGCATAAATGCATAATCAGATAATGGAAAGTGTCCCAAGTTGCTAATATTACTGAAAAGAACTTCGAGCTCGAACACTTTATCTTGTGGGGCTAAGTCCGGGAGAAATCCTGACGCGTCCCTCTTGTTCTTGATGAGCACTTGGGCACGACACTGAATAACTGGAAAAGAGTCTCATATGCATTGCATTCACATGAATGACTGATTACGTGATGCTATGATTGACTGTAGACTGTGATGTGATGTTGCAAAGTGTTACGTGCTACTGTAAGTGGTTATCACTGTGAATTGTAGTTAATACTGTAAATTGTCCATCACTGTAAACTGTTATATAGTACCGTAAAATGTTACTTGATACTGTAAACTGATATAGACTACTGTAATTTGTATATGATACCGTTAATTGACTATTACTGTACTGTGCTGTACGCGATACGCGTAATGCATGATTTGAGTGAACCATCGATGATGGTTTCTCGCTGAGTTCGCAAACTCACCCAAAATTGCATCATATTTTTCAGGACTGATAGAGTAGACCCCTAGCTCCGAAGATATTCTGTTCCTGCCGTGCGAGCTGCTGGCAAGAGACGATGGCACACAGGTCGGTCAGCTGGGTTAGCTTTTGAGGATGACCTAGGATAGATGCTTGTATCAGTTTCCTTTTTGGTTTTGTTTAGGGGACTGATAGACTTGTCTATTCTGACACTGGAAGATTGTATTAAGACTGATATTTTGGATTTTGATTTACTGATTATTGTTATATTGTGATTTAATTTACTGCGATGCCATGTGGATATTAGTGGAACTGTTCTGATAGTGCACCTTTATCGTGGGATACGTGTCGGGCATCCCGATATGTACCCTACGGTGAGGGGGCGCTACAATTGCAGCCCTTGATGATGCAAGCACTTGCACTAGAAGAGTTTGTTAATCATAGCTTAAAATTTTAATTATGGATGCATATCAACCATGAACTTATATTAATGAAGAAAATGCAAAAAATACATGATTTGCTATGCATTGAACATGGACAAGCTCCTGAAACTTTCGATCAACTTTTATGAATGTTGTACATCTTTATGTAGTTAACGTTTTCAATGCATTTCTTAATGCGAGGGCCTCTTAGCAAGCCAGTGAAAATGAATATCCACGAACTTACTTAAACAAACAATAGGAGACTTTAGTAACTATTTATAGTAACCTTATTGGATTTTCCTATCACAAGTCCGATAAATAATCATCTCACATTGATTATAGTCCATTTCATTACCAAATTTTAGTTCATTTAACCAGATCCCTTATTGACCTTCTTTATTATCTTTATTATGGATCAAATTTATTTTTCGAACCTTAATTTTATAAATGACTTGTAGTTAATAATTGTCCATTAAAAATACTAACATTCTCCTTTGGACAAATATTAATTACAACAGTTGTAACAATAATAAAAACAATAAAAGTGGTTAAACAAAATCAATGTAAAGGTCGATCAATTTAAAACATTTGATCTAGAGATAATGAAAGTCTATCATTTAGTCTTGTAAGTCTTTTGATACCTTAAAAAATCAAATGCATGTATCATATGCGACATAAATCCAATACAATCACGTATATCTAATACCTTATTAACATGAATGAGAAAATGAAGTGTGAAAAACTACAATAATATATGTATGATCTGAAATGTATCATCTTTCTATTTGTTGGTCTCAATTTCTCCAAACTTCATGCTAAACTACATCAGATAAATTCGTTTTCTCTCATTGAATGGTAAAATGCATTAGAGAATAATAAAATTAAATACTTATATCCCCTATATCTTATCAAATTGATAGATTTATGTATATATGTATGTGTCTTGGAGATATAAGCTCAAGTTTAATCAATATATATATGCCTAATTACTTGTCAAATGTTTAAGATCGACCGAACTTAAGAATTTCACCTGTATTATGACAATGTACAACAAACTATATGACCGAGAACAAATTAATGATCATCAATATGTATAAAATATACTTTTATAATACATAAATTTGTACAAATGTATAAAGAGCAAATATAGTGATCCCCAATTAAAAGTGTTTAAGGACTTTAGTAAACGCATATTATATACATGTCCCTAACAAATAAATGCATGAGGTTCTTCAGTTAAAGGTTTAGCAAGCATGTACTCACTCTTTAAATGCTCCACCTTAACGTCACCTTTATGTATTAATTCATTTATGGTCAGATATTTAATCTCCAAATGCTTAGACTCTGTGATATTCTTATTGTTATTATTGAACAATATAATAGAAAGAATATTACAATATAACCAAATGAGGTCTAACAACTGAATCAATCATAGACAACTCAAAAATCAAGTTCCTAAGCTAAGTCGCATGTGAAGCTACCCAATAGAATTCTACAAACTCTACATGCATGGTTCAAGAAGTTACTAGTGTCTACTTAACACTCTTCCATGATATTGCACCATTTGTTAACTTAAAAACATCCCCTAATGTGGACTTCCTATCATTTGAGTGCATAGCAAAATTTGAACCAGTATAACTTATAAAATCTATAGTATTGACTTTCCTAAATATCAATATATGATCCTTAGTTTACTTCAGATATCTTAAAACTCGTTTAATTGCATTACAGTGGTATATTCCTAAGTTAGCCATATAGCTACCAAGCGGTCCAACAACAAGTACAATATCTGGTCTAATGCAAATTTAGGCATATATCAGACTACCAACTATACTAGAATAAGGTACATTTTTCCTCTCTCTATATCATTCTTTGGATATTGTGTTAAAGATGATCTCTCACTATAAGAGATATATATGTCCTACAGTAGGTTTATAAATAGCCATATTAGACCTTTGCAATATTTGCTTAATGCATGATATTGAGACCTATTCTAGTGAATCTGAATAACTAGGAAAAAAATTGCCTCACTAAGGTCCTTCATTTCAAAATGCTTGGTTAAAAGCTACTTAACCTTATATGGTATGGTTAATTTATTTGATGCGAGCAAGATATCATCAACATGTAAAAGTAAAAAGATGACCTTGCTCTCCAAACCTTATAATACAAGCATATTTTAACTTTATTTTCCATAAAGTCAAATGAGATAACAACCTCATCAAACTTTAAGTATCATTGTCTGAAGGCTTGTTTCAAATCTTATATCAATTTTCTCAGTTTATAGATCATGTAAGCTTTATCTTGATCTTGAAATCCTTTTGGTTATCCCATATAAACCTTTTCACAAAGGTATCCATTTAGGAAAGTGATTTGGAAATTCATCTAATATAGGTTCATATCATAATGAGCCATTATTTCCATAATCAATCATACCTTATCATACTTCATGGATTGCATCACATCTCTTATTGTATCCCACCATAAATCCACATAAGGTATAGAAACATCTTCTATAAAAGTAATTGGATCTATTATATGTCCAATATCATAGTTTTGTTTACCTAAATAGACTAGTAATCAAATGAGATAGTAATTCTTCTCACTCTAGTGAATTTTCTTAATTGAATTGGTTCAGTTTGTTCTTGTATCTCAGGAACCTTATTTCGTACAGGAATGAGTTCCTATCCCTATCCTAATATGGTTTTGAAATCTTGATCCACTAGTTTTGACCGTATGGGTGATGAATATGAAATAAATGTAGTATCCACTGTTCTATCGTCTGAAGGACCCTTATCAAGATGAGATGGGCAACTCTTATCATAGACATTATGCTCCAAAAACTTAGTTATTTGTGATTTTACTATTCTAAATCCTCCATCTCTACAGTAAAATATGTATCTCTTAAAGTGTTCAAGATATCCAACAAAATAATAGCAAGAGAAACCAGAATGCAACTTAACTTTATAAGGATTATACAAGTGTACCATAGCAAGACAACTATATATACGAAGATGAGTGAGGGTATGCTTAAAAAACTTCTAGATTTTAAAGGTGTTTCTAAAATCGATTTGTTTGAGACTCTATTAAGTATATATATAAGTCAATCTTTACATCTTCACCCCAAAGGTAATAAGGTAAATTCTACCCTTCGGTCACACTGTTTTGTTCAGAACTACCTGACATAATGAACTGAGTCACTATTCTATATGATTCTATATATTTGGCAAATAGACCTTTTTCTTGTCTTAACCTCATGTCTGCCATAATATTCACCTCTAAGGTGAAATCTAATAATCTTAATTGGCCTTCATAATTGGTTCTTAATTTCACCCTTAAAGATCTTGAATTTCTCAAGAAATTCAAGCTTTTCTTTAGGTAAGAACACATATTTATAATAAGAATAGTCATCAATAAATGCTAGAAAACATCTTGAATTACATAATGTTACTTTATAAGGTCAACATATATCTATATGTGTGAGTTCTAATAATCCAGAAGTACAAGTTGACCTTTTTTTTCTTTATTTTGGTCAACTTACCACTGCAATAGTTAACACACGTTTTTAAATTATCATAATCTAGAGTTTGGATAATGTTATCCTTGACCAATCCCCAAACTTTATCTTTGAAAATATGACCTAACATTTTATGCCACAATACCTATGGCTTCTCTTTTATTAGGATTTTCTTTCTAGTGACCTGTTCAATAATATATGAAGAAGTATACATCTCACTAAGGGCAAGACACATTTATATAAGTCATATGATAAGAAGGCAGTACCAATATGTATTGCATTGAAAAACAACTTTATAACAAAATTTTCAATTACAAAATTATAACCTTTTGTATCCAAAGTAGATAAAAAGATCAAATTTTGTCTAAAAGATAGTATATGAAACTGTCATTTAATACAATCTTGAACTTTGTATCAAGGTTTAAACAAACATCCACTAAAGTTATTACATCAACTTTTTTGTTACTGCCCACTACCAACTTTTCCTCCACCCTATTGGACTTTCTCTTTGTATAAGTGTCTACACCGTAGAAGTAACATTATTAGAGGTTTCACTATTTAACCTCCAAGAACTTAATGTTGCTATAGCAAGATTAGAATCATATATCATACAAGCCATGGAGTTACCATATAGCTCTTTCCTTTTCTTTCTAGGTTTTATATTTCTAGGATTCCAACTTCTTTTATCCCTTCTTTTTACAAAAGAAACACCTTAGACTCATACTCATTATAACATCTGCAAGACCCTTAGTAACATTAGATTGACCAACATCTACATGTGGAGGAAATTTAGGTTTCCTAACTTTAAATTTATGGGGCTTTAATTTTTCCTTCCTATTAGGCTACTAAGGTTGTTATTCTTCAACTTTTCTTCTTCAACAACACAATGGGTGATCAATGCATTTATGTCCCAAGCTTCATGTTGAGAATTGTATATGGTTACCATAATGCCAAACTTTGATGGAGGTGTATTCAGAGCTTCGTGACCTATACAAGCATCAAGAATATAAATATTTAACATCTTTAGCTTAGTATGGAGGTGGACTATCCTAATTATGTACTGCTTTACTCCCCTAGCTTTTGTATATCCATATAGTACAATTCCTTTAATTAGGTACCTATTTTAGCATTAAAAAATACCTTAAATTTTTGTGAGACGTTATTGAGGAAATCCGTTGCTATGTTCATTTATGAAAATCCACTTAGTAGATGGTCTAATATGGATCCCTTTTTGATCAAATAACAAATCCTATTTGATCTTTTCTAGGATGCAAATGCTACTCTCTCAGCCTTTGAGTTGATATATGTAGGTCTTGATGGCCTATCCTTAACCATGGCCATATTGATACATCTCATCCTTGGTTCAAATTCCACATCTTGCTTCTATTTCTTAAAAATTGATACTAGTGAAGGTTTTAATTGTGACACTAATATTATTTACAAAGAAGGTGACCGCAAAATTGATAATATAACGATAAACACAAATGTAGGATAAAATCGATACTCAAAATTACAAAATAGTATTTGTACTAAGCATCTTATCACATATATCATGAAACTCTTATGGGTTGAATGCATAATACGTACAGATAAGACCTCCACATAAAACCATTAGAGTACAAATCATTAATTTTTATGATTTTACCACCTATAAGCGAATAAATCACTTAAGTAATGACTTTTCTCCATCTTATGCTTTTTTGCATATTTAAAAGTCTCATATAAAGCCAACACCTATGGGTAGAATAATCAAACACAAGATTAGATATCCCCAAACATACAAGCAAAACAATTTAAATACTAACTTGCAAGGCTACTGCAACAACTACATTCTGATTAGTACCCAAATTGATCTACAAACGTAACGGACACACTTGTATGTTATCTTCACATTCTTCTAAATGAGCATAAATTATGTCACAATTTACAATTCATAAATGTCAAACCCTCGTGCACATACTCATTATCACATATTAGTGTTGAAAACAATATCAACAAACTTTACTTGAGAATTCAACATAAAGAAAAACCCAATAGCATGATAATCATACGATACTAAATAACAATGCACCACCTGAGATACCAAAATCACATGTATCTCTTTTATTTCAAGTCAAATTCATGAAAATTCACTCAATTTATCTTAGATAACCTTATTTGATTTTTTGAAAGTTAAACTTTATTTATTACCAATGTAATTAAATCTAGAAAATAAAAAACTCACTTTATAAATTCACAAGATCGAGAAAGTTGACCTAAAATAACTTGAGGGATCATTATGTTAGTTTTAAAAATTTTGAATTTTTTTTCATATAGTGTATTGACATCAGTTACGGATGCCGCGAGTAAAGCATGCGTCGGAGCCTCGTACGTCTCTGGATGCATAAGCCGCATGCATACCACACGTCAGATTTGCATATATGTGCATTGCATTCATGATGCATTGGTTACGCAGTGGTATGTGCAAATGTGCCAACTGCCTTAGGCATGTGTATCCCACGCATTGGACATGCATACAAGACCTGACTCCATCTTAAGAGTTGTCAAAAAAGACAACTTTTTGCAATATTTTTGGTGATTTTTTGTTGGATTCCTACCATATTTCATAGAAAATAACCTAAAAGTTCATTTTTGGCCATGCAACATTTGTTTAAAATTAATTAAAACAACAAATATGGAATTTATATAAGCCAAAACATATTAATTTATTTGATTTACTTACAGAGATATTAAAAAATCTTTGTTTGAATTCATTCAATCATAGAACTACTATGATACCACGTGTTGGTTATAATACGAACTTCTATAAACTTGTATTAAAGGAGAAAATATCTAAAAATACCCAATTTACTATCTATTGAATGATGAACAAGTTGTTGTATTACTTGAACAAGCTCCTCAATGCATGAACAATCTCCCAAAACTTTCGATCAATCTTTAGGAAAGTCGTATATCCTTATGTTGTTAATGTCTTTTTGCATCTTTCTGAATGCATAGGTCTATTAATAGGTCAAAAAAACTAAATGTCCACAAACTTACTTAAATAGACAATAGGAGACCTTAACAATTATTTATAGTAACCTTATTGGTCTTCCTTATCACAAGCTCAATTAACTATATCTTTTATTGAACTTTTTATTATCTTTAATCCATATCAAATTTGATTTTTAACCTTAATTTTATAAATTATTTGTAGCGAATAATAGTCTAGTTAAAATCACTAACAAAGTTATCTGACTATAAAAAGTTTGACTATACAAACTTTTCCATTTCCATCTTTGTGGAAAATAAATTTATTAAGAAGAAAATAAAAACAAACCTTATAGACAAAACATAAGATTCACAAAAAGAGAGTCCACTTATATTTGAAACAATCTCTTCACTAATTAAGAGTAAAACTTTGTACTATTAGATATTCTCGAATTAGCATTTTAGTGACATTTTAATGGATTGTTGTTGTTATTATTGAATTCACTTATAGTTGCGTTATAAATCTTATTAAAAATCATTTTATTGCATTTAAAAGAGATATATAAAGTTTCTATTTATATAGAAAATTGAGTTAAAAGATACCAAAAAAAATTCATACACAATGTTGGACTAATACCTCACTACGTACTAGGTCTCAACTAGCTAGTCCGCAAAAAAGAAAATTCCTACATGTATTACACAGAAACTAAAAAGACTTGATACTGATTAAATAGAACCTGAAGTATAATTAAGGATTCGTTTTGATATGTAACTTGAAAGTTAACCAATTGTTTAGTGAGAATAGTAATTAGGGACTAGTGCTAGGAAATTAGAAAGAGCTAACTCAGGTTAAAAGGAGAAAAAATAATTCTATGCTGTGAATCCTGAAATCTCTCACAGATTTTTTGGTCATTCCAAATCATTCCTTTTTATTATGCTTCCCTTTTAACATTAGTTTTTGGAACTTTCGTTTCTGGAATCTAAATTTGTTCCTAATTAAAGATTTCTTATAAGAACCTTTTGAGTTAATATATAAATAAGGGGACTCGTTCCTCTTGTGATTTGACCATTGCATAATCTAACAAAACCTTACAAGAAACGAGTCATGGCATCCATGTTCTGGGCAGAAGTCTTTTCATACATTCCTGATGCCGATATTCTAAGGTATTTGGTGCTCCGCTTTTTTATTATCAGTGTATTGATGGATATCTTCTTCTTCTTCTTCTTCTCCCTTTTTTTTTTGTTTTTGTTTTTTTGGATAACTTTCAATTTTATTCAAGCGAATGTAGCCCTTTTCAACTTGTAAGTCTTCAATACTTGTAGGATCTTAGCATTAGAATCTATAGCTTTTCACAAACTTGCCTTCTCCCAAGAACTGATATTGCAACTTGTGAGATACATAACGAAAGAACTCCTACTGCTTGTATTGCAAAAACAGCTCTCCGATAGAAAACAAATTAAATTGTACATTGGAGAATATAGTCGAATGAGATTTATGTAATTTTAAATTGTTATTATTGACTGATCCATTGTTAGTATTAGAACTTACTAAACCTCCATGGCTGAGTTATTTGATTTTCTATACAATTTCGGAAAAACTCATGAATATGTTCGCATCATATATTTGGATTTTAGTGAATGAAAGTGTAGTAGAGTCTCAGTTGTTGATGGTATATAAAGAAATTTGCACATTAAAACAACTATATAGATTACAAATATAATGATGCAGCTAGCACGAAACTTGTTTTGTTTCACAATTAAATTACAAATATCACGATTACAAATTTAATAGATCACAAGATCTTTAGAATTCTGAAGTGTCTTTACAATATATATAAACTTTATTTTTCTCTTTTAAAAGTCATTAATTATGTTCCAAAACAGGAACATAGCGAACTGGTCATGCTTCATTCCCTGTTTTTGCCTTTTTTAAAAAAAATATATAGTTTCATATCAACAGCCAACACATTCTAATTAGGTGGGCAGATTTTATTTTTTGAAAGAGAATTTCATTGGGATTCCTATTTCTTATTCTGGTGAAGATGGGATGGTGTAGGAGTTGCTACCTGCCATATATAAAATATGGTTATCATTAATAATAATTATTATTATTACGTATCAATTCTTCAATTTTTTAAAAATACGAAATAAAAAATGGAAGGAAAGGGAGATTTAAAATTAAAACAAAGGCCATCGAAACGTTTTTCCGAGAAATACGGGTACTTGCCACCTCTTTACTTTCCCATCACTTGTTTCTCTAGGGAAAATAGCTTTTAGGCTAAAGTCATTACTAAGTCTTTTTTTTTTCCCCCCCCTCTTTACATAGACACCGAAGCATAGGCTTATTAAATAAGATTAAACAGTTGCATAACACTTGTTTTGTTGTTACGTGATAATTCACCCGCCTCTCCACTATTACTTTATTCTCACTTCTTTAAATTTCTCTATATCTCTTTCTCTTTTGTTGGTGTGTTGCGTATAGATGGAGAAGAGCTGTTTTGAATGAAAAGTCAGCGACTCTTCCCCATTCTCTCTCTCTCTCTCTCTCTGTCTCTTTTCACCACCATTCTTTTCTTTCTTTCTTTGTAAGAAGTGAACATTCAATCTTCAGGCAAAACAAACCCTGCTGTGTTGCCTTAAATCAACACAAACACAAGCCAAAAGGCCGAGCAGAAATGTTTTGCATGCCCTTTTAACGTTGCAGAAAAACATACAAATACCAAACTGACAGTTTGTGTCCAAAGTGGTTCTGTCTTGTTCCTCTTCTCTACCTCACTAGCTAGCTCCACCTATGGTTTTTGGTCTGTAGCATGCGCAAGTTCTTCGGCCTAGAAATGGAGAATTATCAAGGTGACTTGACTGACATAGTTCGAGCTAGCCGAGGAGTTCTGGCAAAATCCGATGCTCCTGTTTCGAGCTGGGACTTCCCGTCCGATCCCGTGAATAATCATCTCACAAGCAGTAGTATTGACGACGGCTGCAGAGAGGATATTTTCGGCGACCCTTTTTGCAACATGAGAGATCCACTTCTTCATGAGCTTAACGTGGCCGGTTCAAGCTATTTTAGCGGCTCAAATGCAACAGATATGCTCAGTAGTAGTGTGGATGACAACGCAGTTAGCTTTTATGGTGCAAACAGTAGTAATATTCTTCCTCAGAAGGTCTTTAATGAGGAGATGAACGGAAGTCCCTGCAACATATTATCGAGGATTCAGATCTCTCCCAATAATCCCACTAAGTTGCCTGTTTCTCCCTGTAATTCCTCGGCGATGACTGTAGCAGCTTCTTCGCCCAGAGATTTTACGCCCTCTGCTGTGGTTTCAACAGACATGATTAATGCGAACAGCTCAAAAAGTTGCTTGATTGAGAACACTGGCCAAGTACAGATCTCATCTCCACGGAATCTGGGAATCAAGAGAAGGTAAAGGATGCATATATTATTAATTTAGTTTCAGTTTCATCTCACTTGCTTCCATGAATTTAATATGCTTTGGCTTTGATTTTAATGCAACTTTTTTTTTAATTTATTGTTGCATTTTCTAATAATACTTCATTAATTGACGAAGCTGATGATCAGGAGCAAGTGGGATGAATGATTTTCTTTTTTATTTTATAAAAATTCAAATTGACTACACAAAGCATGGCGATGAAGATCTGAGGAACTAGGGTTTCCAGTTTGGTATTGACTTTGTGGTATAGTTATTAAGCTCTAAAGCTATTACTATAAGCATCCGTATATTACGCAGCAAGACGTAAGTCTTTTTATGAGGTAGGCCAATTGGTGTCGTAATAACATTCACAGACTTGGCTTTCATGTAGTTATTATATCAGACTACTTTTTTCTTTCCTAACCCACCTGAATTCTGAAAGGCTAACAGTGTTTCGATTGGTATTTGTCATATATACCTTTAAGCTTTTCTGAATCGAATATTTGCTAAAATTTCTGCCTAAAAATGGCAATCAATTATTCTAGCTATAGGAAAACAACAAGAAGTATACAAAGTTTGATTAAAAATGTCAATCATCATCATCTTTTTCTTTAGATTCAGTCTGTTTGTTCTTCTTATTGAATCAATGTAGGATTCTTAACAAGGTGATTAAGAAGCAAGTGTATTGTGTTAACTTTTATATATACTCAGGAAGAGTCAGGCAAAGAAGGTGGTATGCATTCCAGCACCAGCAGCTGCAACTAGTAGGCCAAGTGGGGAAGTAGTTCCATCTGACCTGTGGGCGTGGAGAAAATATGGTCAGAAACCCATCAAAGGTTCTCCTTATCCAAGGTGAGTAAACACATCACATAGACGTAAACCATAAAGTTGCTAAGACATGGAACAACCAAGAATGACTTCATCTTTTCCTGTAACATTTACCATTACCCGAGAAAGGAAGATTACTTTTTTTTTTTTTGCTCTTGTTTTAAAGGAAGCTTTCGAGATAAAATTGCTTGCAGAAAGCAACTTAACATAACCTTAGTTAGAAACCGGACTAAAAAATATATTGTTCAAGTTTCTTTATTATCATCTGTCATCATTGCGCATATCAGCACGGGTGATAACTGGTTGTGTAATTGCTTCAATTTTAGGAGAATAAAGTATAGTTTTCCTTCCTTAGTAACTGAAACAAGAAACGATCTTCTCATCAGCGTACGTTTTACACTCTCTGACAAACATCGCTTTGCATTGCGTGCGAAAGTCCACTTTTTCATTTCTATTTTCACACAATTATCTAACGACTCTACAACGATAGAATTACGAACATTGCTTGAATTGGTCTCTGATTTTGGAGTAAGAATCCTAATATGATCATTTGTATACACTTTCCAGGGGCTATTACAGATGCAGCAGCTCAAAGGGCTGCTCAGCAAGGAAACAAGTAGAGCGTAGCCGAACGGATCCTAACATGTTAGTCATAACCTACACATCCGAGCACAACCATCCATGGCCAACCCAAAGGAATGCGCTTGCAGGATCAACGAGATCACAGCCACCAAAAAACAATGCTGCTAGTTCAAAGTCTACTTCACCGAGCTCTCAGACACAGAAGACAACAAACACAAAGGAAGAACAAAAGGAGAGCAGCAACGACACTTTGTCTCCTACCATAGTTGCAAGTGGCTCAACTACAAATGCATCAGTAAAAGAGGAGATTGACGACACTGAAAAGCAATTAGAGATGGATGAGAATGATCAATTCGGTGAAGGGTTTAGTTACAGGCCTACACTACTGGACTCCAACCAGTCTGAAGATTTCTTCTCTGATCTGGGAGAGATAGATCCAGACCATCTTGACCTCTTGTTTCCACAAGGATTCGGTACTGGAGAGGAAGAGAAAGAGACCAAGAATTTGGACCCATTCAGTATTTTCGATTGGTCCGGTGACAGCAACAACACTTCATTTGGAGAAGCGAAGGGCGGTTTATAGCAAGACAGTAAAGAAAACAGCCAAAATCTTCCCACTAAAAAAGATTATATTGTGTCGAGTTCATCATAAGTGTTTGTGATGTGGTGCAATTTGATTCAAGGTCGTGGGGTGCTAAAAACCTTGTCTTTCTTGAAACTTACATGTGGGGAGAGATTTTTTGTTTCTACTTTTCCTATACCTTCTTTGATCTTGTTATTTACCAGAACAGTCAGGAGATTAGAGAAAGAAAGAAAAGAAAGAGTAAAAGCCAGTGCTGGTTGATTGGGAGCAGAAGCCAAATTGAGTCCCACATTCCTTTTGGAATATTAGTGGATGGGACAGAAAGCTGAGGAACAGAAGTTTCAACAGTGGAAACAAGTACATCCATCAGACATGACTGGAAAGCTCAGTGACTCATGAGGACTGTTGATACAAATTTTAAGATGGGACTTTGCCTTTCTTTATCTTTTTTCATTTCAAGTGGAAAAAATCATGATTCACTCTTGGTCACTGCACTGGGGTGTTTCTTTTCAAAGGAAAAACGCCACATCTCTTATTTGCATGCCCTTTGATGGGAAATCAAATGACAAGAACTGTATTATTTATATATGACAAGTATGTTCATTGTTCATATATGCTCTAGGTTCTTCAGCTTTCTGTTTTAAAACTTGTGATTACTTGGTTTAATTCTAATTATTTACATCATTGCATTTGTTTGGTTGTTGTGAGCATCATTTTATTTATTTATTTATCTTCTTTGAATAGATAAAATGTGCATAGCATCATTATGTGATGATTTTTAAGCAAAGAAAATAACACTTCGAAATTATCATTCTCTCAATAAACTACAAACGATGTCAAATCTATCATATCCCCGAATTCCGCTGTAAAAACAAAATAGCATATCAAATCTCAAGCTGGTTGTATGGCAAAAAACTTTATTCACACTTCAATGATGGAAAGCAACTTCTTTTTCATCAATTTATTACCACAAAATCGCTTCTAAGTTCTGTCAAATCCATCAATTATAAGAGGGGGAAAAAAGAAGAAGATCCATACACTTTCAAATGAAGTCACTTCAATGGAGCTCAAGAACGGTCCAAAGTAATGGGTTTTCTCGTTGTCGATAGAACAGATGGTTCATTTCTAATCATTAACAGATAAGATCATATATCATAATGAATTTGGAGGAAATCGCGAGCAACTTGGGGTTTATGGAAGCGACTGTAGGGATGATGGAGTAAATTGATGGCATGACGGGAAAGCTTAAAGCTTCACCCCCATTAGCTCTTTTGGAAGCTTTGCTTGTCGTTAAGTCATTTAGAATGCTTTAACCTCCATAGCCATCCATATTGTTTTAGATGACAGGACACTAAAATAAGTACATTCCATTCATTTCATCCTTTTTCGGTGCATCAAATACCCATCTTATCTTTAAGCGAATTGTTTAAAGGTTTTGCAAATATTTAAACTATAGTAAGTCTCTTATTATTTGGTTTTTTCAAAGACGAGAAGGTTATAAATTTTTGTTTACATATAATGACACGTTAATTAATAAATTATTTAAAAATTAGCATCCACTCAAATAATAGTTATGATTTTTGACATGAAATTCTCTTTTTTCTGCCTCAAAAAGACATAATTTAATATACATTTAGACATAAAGCGATGTAATTTTGGGACCAAAATAAGGTTGAAATATATTTAAGAACAGAGATTTTAAACCCATGATTTCTCACTTAGGACAAATTAACTCATTTCAAAACATTTAAAGAGGTGCATGTTATTTTTATTAAAAAAAAAAAAACAATGGCAAGTGTATTTATCAAAAAGATAGGGGGTGAGGAAATTAGGTGGGAATGGATTGGTTCTGCTTACCATCTCTAATTGTGATGATTAAGCAATAATAGAATCCGAGTGCTACCTGTTAAATTACTGAATCTGTAACAATCATGATCTGATTTATACAAACATCAAAATATTGTTTGATATGTCAACAAATTATCCTTGAATGTCTTTCAAGATGCATCATCGTCTTGTATCTCTATGTCTTTTCTTTTTGTTTACTGTTTTTTCTTTCCCTATATGGACATATATAATAATAAGTAATGTTTTTAAAACTGAACATGAATTTAAATAGATAAGATAAGAAATTTAAAGTTTAAAAGTTTAATCAGTATTAAACCAACATACAGGTGATTAAAGATCGAATAAAATTGAAGAAATAAAAAAAGTTTAAAAATATTACCCTTATTTATAGAAAAGCTTAAATTTTAATTAAAAATTATAAAAATTAATTGGTTCATTTTATAAAACTGATTAAATTATAAAATTTGGTTGATTAATTAATAAATTGATCGATTTTAATAACAAAAATTATTAAACTAAATCAAACTATAAAATTAAAACTGAACCAAAAATTAGACGTTTAAATTTTTTACTGTTAAACCGATCAAATTGGTTTAATTTTTAAAACAACAATAACAAAACCTCACACTTGATATACACAAATATATGGATATATTCCTTTTCAGTTTCTCCTACTCGTCTTTCATTATAAAATGGCTCCTGGATTCATCCACGTAAGATGTAGTTTGGGATAGGCAAATAACATTAATAGTTGTTTTTAAATATATTTTTATAATAATTCACAAATGATATGTTCTACTTCTATAGCAAAAAGGCGGCAATTCAGAGAGAGATTTTGGTTTTTCCTTGTTTTGTTTCCATTGGCAAGATTATAAACGATCATGTTCGTGGTACAGCAACCGTCCAAAGCTGTTACGGAAATTTTATTTACCTTGCATTATGAGGTCGTGGGACCACCTGATCTATGTCTGGTCTCATCAACCGTCATTATTCTCGTACACAGATGTTTGCTAGCAATCTACATTTTCTATTAATAGGTTGCACATCTTAATATTTTAAAGGTTCAAATAAAATTTGTTTTATCTATTAATTTTTAAGTAATATTAATCATATTTTAAATTTTAATAAAATACATTTATTAAAATTAGATTAGTAACTTTAAATTATGTAATCTTTTAACAATTTAGTATGTAATCTTTGAACAATTTAGACTCTCCAAAATTAACATATTTTTAAAAATTCTTTAACTTTTAATTAAATATGTGAATTGTATATTAACATTTTATAAAATATTTAAATTTAAATTATTATTTTTAAGGTCAGTTATACGTTTTATTCAAAATGCAATAAATATAATTTTAATAATATTAATACAATAGTAATAAAATTTATTTGAATCTTTCACATATTTAACTTGAAGATTAATAATATTTATGCAACTAAAACATAAATTTATATATAAAAAGCTCCAATTCAATCTTATCATATAAAAATTTATAAACGATTAAATCATAAAGCTTTGTCATTAAAAAAAACCTTAATGATGAATAAATTTAAATTATAATCTCTTATTTAAGCATAATAAGGTCTTCATGCGACAAGGTCATGTGCATATTGTCGGGGAAATTTTGTGATATTTCCTATAAAAATAAATGGTTGTTACTATTTTTCTTCCAATTTCACTCCTTGTTTATAATAGCTATTATTAAACAGAACTGAAAGTTAAATTGGTAAGTTAAGAAATTTAAGGTTTAAAAGTGTCTGTTAGTATTAGAAAGTTATAAATAGACTAAATATTAAATAAAATTAAAATATTTAAAATATGATTTAAAGAGATTGTCTTTATCTATTGAAGCTTTAAAATTTAATTGAAAAAGAGATTATTAAATAAAATTAATTAATTTATTTATTTATAAAATTGACCAAATAATTAATAAAATGATTGATTTTAATAATAAAATTATTAAAATAGATAGAATCAAAAAATTAAAAATTAAAAATTTAATATTTTTATAATTAAATGATCAAACTAACTGAATTTTTTTATTACTTGCCGTTATTAATAAAGGAGAAGAACAGGAGCGAGAGAGATTTTTCTACATATGGGAGCGACAGATACATAAAAAGAAAGCCCAATACGAAGAACTGATTAGGCTTGATCTGGTGACAAACAAACAAACCTTAAATGTTTCTGTCCTGACGAAGATGGACTTTCGATTTGCAATTGTAGCCCGTTCTCTGTATCCACTTAGTTTCCACATCCACAGCATTAATTGCTCCGCAACAACCAACCGGAGGCCGTTTTACTTTAGAGCCAGCCAGCCATCTCTCTGATCTTTACCCAATTCTCATTTCCCAGCTATTCAATGACTGTTTGCTTTTTGGTTGTTTAGAACTTAACCAAAGTGAGAAAAATGATTAAGCTTTTCTTTCTAAACAACCCAGCGTGTAGGGTGAATCAAGAACTTTTCAGGTCCATAAAAGCAGGTAACTTTGCATCGTCTTCCGCTTCTTCTCCCATATGGCCAGGTGGGGTTTCAATGGTTCAAGGTGCTTCTCGTGGAATTGGCCTTGAATTTGTGAGCTTTTTCTTCCCCTGTAATTCTCGCGTAAAGTTCTTCTCATTCCAATTGCTCGAATGCCATCTGATTTCTTCCTTCTTTAATAACCGTGAAGACGTAGCTAAAGTTGATTATAGAGTAGCGAAGATGCGATATCATGATCAAAATTTATTCTTGATAGAGCTTAGAAATGCCAGAAGCCAATTTCATCAGAATCCATGTTATTCACATTTTGTTGTACAGGGTCTTAAAGTTATTCATATAACAAAATATTTGAATGCCTTTCTATATTAGTCTCCTTATTTTGTTGTTGTGAGTATGAGGATTACTTGCTTTTACTGTAAACAGTCATGCGTTTTGATTCTTGAACCAAAAAATGTTGGTGCTTACACATCACAAGGCCTATTGAATTTTTTTTTTTTGGGGTCATTTTTCCTTTTAATGGTTATCAGTTAGCTTTTTGGCGAAACTGGATTGTTTAAAACTGCCTGATGCAGGTTAGACAGCTTCTGGAAAAGAAAAACAAAGGGCATGTAATTGCTACTTGCAGAAGACCGGATGAATCCACAGGACTTCGTGATTTGAAACATAAGTTTGCTGAACGCCTTGATATCCTGCAGCTGGACCTCACCAGAGAAAGTACCATGGAGGTTGATTTCTCATATTCATTAAATCCTGGAACTACTAACACAGAAACCAATTACCATGGTTCTCCACTTAAAATTGATAAAAAATTTTGCGTTAAAACCAAAACTTTTTCTTTCTTTCTTCCTTCCTTCATTATTCAAGATCAGAGCTTTCTTAGTAGCTTGTGTGGAAGAAAGCTAACATGAAGTGAAACTTGCTACTGCTTTAGGACACAAGTTGCTAAGCAGGTGTTACCTGATTTAATAATCATACTTCCTGCTTGTGTATCAAGAGCATATACATTTCCAACCTGATGTTGCCTCACATTACAGGAGTCTGCAAAGTTCGTAAGGGAAAAGTATAGCTCTCTCAACCTCCTAATTAATGCATCAGGCATTCTTTCAATACCAAATGTGATCCAACCAGGTGAGGTTCGTTGATACAAAACTTCCAAGGTCGTGAATTCCATCAGCTTGATGATGGTAAATGTAAGACCACTCATTCCACAGACATATCAATCTATGTCTAGTGCAGAAACGACATTAAATAAAGTAGAGAAGTCATCACTGATGCTTGCCTACGAAGTCAATGCTGTGGGTCCTATTCTGGTGATGAAGGTATGCAAAGGGTCTGCCTGTAACTTAAGGTTCTTACTATTTTAGGCTTTTTCATCATAGGTTTCGCAGAAGCAGTAAGAGTTATTATTCATATTTCTCATTATCTGCAGTACTTAATTTGGATACATCAAGCAAAACACAGGAAGGAGCCTTTCTTTTGGGAATTTTAGTGGATAAAACGCATAGTTCTACTACATAACATATTACTTGCAGTAGAAATCCTTCTCTCTTTTCCTTTCCGACCAACTACCAACTATACGCTTATTTTCTATATAGTCCTGAGAGAGCCAATAAGTTCTCTACAGAAATATCAACAATATTATATCCTCAATCCATAATCAATTTTATTGGAAACCACATGGTCAGGTATACGGCTGCAGTGAGGACTTCATTGCCTCTTAAGGGCCTATTCGCTCACAGAATTACGGTATAACTTTTTATGATTTGGCAAACTGCAGCATATGTGGCCTCTCCTGAAGGCTGGAGGTGGGTCAGGGACCGAAAGGGATGTGGCTGTGGTTGCCAATTTAAGTGCCAGAGTGGGATCCATAGGAGACAATCGCCTAGGAGGCTGGCATTCCTATCGATCTTCGAAGGCTGCTTTAAATCAGTGTATGATATCTAGTCTAAAGTTCCTTAGGCATGTCTACTGATTTATATAGCTCAAACATAGAAATATTCTCACGTGACCAGATTTATAGCCCAAATTTAGAAACGTTCTCGTCAAGCCTGCTTCTTGCATTAAGTTGGTAAACTAGGAATGCTTGACTTTCAGATTTTAGGAGCCGTTGCACCCTCTTTTCTGCTGATCTCTGATCAAAACTTGGCTCAAGATTCCAACTTAGCTTGTTTGTCTGTTCTATTGCACATGGTTGAAGCTTGCTTTCTCACATTAATTGAGGATAACATAAAACATTGCATTTATCAGCTTTAGATATATCACCGGTGAAATGCAGAATCCAATTTGGCTTACTTTTGCTGGTTCTTTCACTTGTAGTGACGAAGACGGTGTCAGTTGAGTTTGCAAGAAAGAAGGATCCAATAACATGCATCCTTTTGCACCCAGGGACGGTTGATACTGACCTCTCCAAGCCATTTCAGAGAAATGTTCCTCAGGGCAAGCTCTTTTCCAAAGAGTTCTCAGTGCAGAAGCTCTTAAATATCATAGACAATGCAAAGAGCAGCCATAATGGCAAGTTCGTTGCCTGGGATGGCCAGGCTATTCCCTGGTAGCCAATGATTGAATTCTGTTTGCATCTAAGCCCTTATTCTTGATGCCGAAGTGTCAATTTTTGGAGGAAACTGAATGCAATCTTCATGTAACTTTAATCATTAAATATCAAAAAACATTCTCAAAAGTGAATCCAGGAAAAAGAAAATCCTAATATAAACACGATCAAGTCTATGTTCTTGTATTCCTCTTCCTTTCACACTCTTATATGTGTTATACATGATCAAGTGCTATTGTCCAATCATGGGTAAATTAAAATATCCCCTAAATTACATGAAATTAAGAAGAATATAATCTTAAAAAACCTAATTACTACATATTTCGACATTTTTGATGAACAAAATTTGACGTTGAACATGTTTATTCGCCTGTCCTATTCAAGCCACCTTTATTCTCAAAAGAACGCAGTAGTTAATCGTTAATGCCTTGGAATCAAAATGCTTTCTTCTTCTAAAGATGTACCATCGAACTCTCCATCCTATCGAGAAACACTTCTCGCGGGTTCTTAATTGCTTTAAAGCTAACTCTTTTCACGCAAGCTGCGAAAGGAGCTTAAAAGCTGACAACCCTTTGGCGCGACAACTTGAATCGATATTGCAGTCTTGCATTGGGTCTCCCTATCTGAGAGAAGGAAAACAAGTTCATGCGCAGTCCATTGTCAATGGAATCATCAACAACGGCCTTCTGGGTGCTAAGATTTTGGGTGTATATGTTGCTTGTGATAGGTTCATTGACGCCAAGAAACTGTTTCATCAGCTTGAGTTTCACTATGCCATGCCGTGGAATTGGATGATTAGAGGGTGTATTAAAAAAGGCTTCTTTGATTTTGCACTGTTGTTTTATTTTAAGATGCTGGCTTGCGGCGTTTGTCCTGATAAGTATACTTTTCCCGCGGTGATTAAGGCTTGTGCTGGTGTGAATGCTGTGAGATTGGCTAAGATGGTTCATGACACTATTTCGTCAGTGGGCTTTGATGTGGATGCCTTCATGGGCAGTTCACTGATCAAGTTGTATCTGGAGAATGATTGTATAGATGATGCACGACGCTTGTTCGATAAATTGTCTTACAAAGATTCCGTTTTGTGGAATGTCATGCTTAATGGTCTCGTGAATTTTGGCGAATTGGATAGCGCTATTGAGATGTTTCGGAACATGAGAAATTCAGGAACTAAGCCCGACTCCGTAACGTTTGCTTGTCTCCTTTCTATCTGCGCCTCAGAGGGAATGATTGAATATGGAATCCAGCTACATGGACTTGCTGTCTGTTATGGGTTGCAATTTGAGCCTCCAGTAGCAAACACATTAGTGGCTATGTATTCAAAATGTGGCTACTTGTTTGATGCTCAAAAAGTGTTTGATATGATTCCTCATACTGATTTGGTGGCTTGGAATGGGATGGTTGCTGGATATGTACAAAATGGTTTTATGGTTGAGGCTTCACAGTTCTTTAAAGAAATGATTTCCGGTGGTGTTAAACCTGACTCTACAACGTTTTCTAGTTTCCTTCCATCAGTTACTGATATCAGACAGGCCAAGGAAATTCATGGTTATACAGTGAGACATGGTGTGATTTTGGATGTGTTCTTGAAAAGTGCACTTATTGACATGTATTTTAAGTGCAGAGATGTGACGAGTGCACGCAATATTTTTGACTTGAGTACCGTAATTGATATTGTGATGTCAACAGCAATGATTTCGGGCTATGTGCTTAATGGGATGAGCAATGATGGCTTAGAAGTTTTTAGGTGGTTAATTAAAGCGGAAATGAGACCAAATGCTGTAACCTATGCAAGTGTTCTACCAGCATGTGCTGATTTGGCTGCTCTAAAACTGGGGAGGGAAATGCACAATAACCTCATCAGGAATGGCCTTGACAGGAAACGTCATGTTGGAAGTGCAATTATGGACATGTATGCAAAATGTGGAAGGCTAGATCTTGCACATCAGATTTTCATACGAATGTCTGATAAAGATGTTGTCTGTTGGAACTCATTAGTCACAAGCTGTGCACGGAATGGCAAACCGGAAGAGGCCATTGATCTTTTACGGAAAATGGGAATAGAAGGACTGACCCACAACTGTGTGAGTATCTCAGCTGGTCTCTCTGCTTGTGCAAACTTGCCAGCACTTCATCATGGTAAAGAGATCCACTGTCTCATGATTAAAGGTGCATTCGACTGTGATATTTTTGCTGAGAGTGCATTGATAGATATGTATGCGAAATGTGGAAATTTGAATGCTGCTTACTGTGTATTTGATTTGATGAAAATAAAGAATGAGGTTTCTTGGAATAGCATTATTGCTGCTTATGGGAACCATGGGCACCTTGATCAATGTCTTGCTCTGTTCCATAAAATGCTGGACAATGGATTTGAGCCTGATCATGTCACCTTCCTTGGGATCCTTTCTGCGTGTGGTCATGTCGGCCAGGTTGATGATGGCGTTCGCTACTTCCGTTGGATGACTGATGAGTTTGGAATTCCGGCTGGAAAGGAGCATTATTCTTGCATGGTAGATTTGTTTGCCAGGGCTGGTCGCTTGAATGAAGCATTTGAAACAATAAAGAGTATGTCGTCTCCACCTGATGCAGGGATTTGGGGAACATTGTTGGGAGCCTGTCGGGTCCATGGTAATGTTGAACTTGCTGAAGTGGCTTCAAGACATCTGCTTGATTTGGACCCAAAAAATTCTGGCTACTACGTACTGCTCTCAAACATACATGCTGATGCTGGACAATGGGGCAGTGTAAGAAAGATAAGGAATCTGATGAAAGAAAGAGGAGTCCAAAAAGTTCCTGGATATAGTTGGATTGAGGTGAATAACGCCACCCATATGTTTACTTCTTCAGATACAACTCATCCGGAGTCTGCTCAGATTTATTCGTTACTCAAAGATCTTCTTTTTGTGCTAAGAAAAGAGGGTCATGTTCTTCAGCCTCTCCTGCCATCATACCCACAGGCTTGCATCTGGTGAATATTGGGGTCATACGCAGCAGGTAGATAATGTGGACATGGACCTAACTGGGGCATCATAGTTTTCCATTCCAAATTTCCAGTATAAAAGTATTCATAGGCAGGAATTAGGCTTTTGCTCATGAATGTAAGCCCATATATAGCAATCTGATGATTCATAGGCAGAAATTAGGGTTTTGCTCATGAATCTAAGCCCATATATAGCAATCTGATGAATATGATACAAGGGCTTTCCTGATTCTTTTTATTCTAAATACATGATTTTTATGTTTCCTTTTTTCTTTTAATTCTTTACATATATATATATATATATATCTAGAAGTTGTCTAAATGATAGTGAGAGGATTATTAAAGAAATCTTAAATTATTTTTAAATTTTATATGGTAATTAATTATATATTTTGAAATTTCATATTTAAGGATCATCTAAAAATATTATAAATTATTGAAATGTATAAATAAATAATTTCAAGATTAAAATAATCTTATAAACCAATTACAAGTAGTATAAAATGAATCTTTGGGATAAAGATGTGATAAGAGAGTCAAATTTAGAAAGACAATTATTTAGAAGATTTTGAACGCAAAATTGTAGATAAACAGAAAAGAAAAAGAAAAACAGAATTTGATGATTAAAAATCTAGTAAAACAAATTTGAACACTCATCTAATGTTTTAATCGATGTTTTAAAAGCGAAGTTAAACCAAGAGGATAAGAATTTTAAGATTTAAATCGGTATTAAATTATCATAAAATCAACAAAAGATTAAATAAAATTAAAAATTTGAATATATGATTAAAAGATATTGTTTTACTTATAAAAAATTTAAAGTTTAATTAAAAATTGTTAAATAAAAATTAATTGGTTTATTTTAATTTATAAAATTTAGGAATGACAATTGACCACCCATGAACTCGCTTCATCAAAAATTTTCAATAATTTTTTAAAAAATAAAAATGTAAAATAACTTTTTTTAAAATTAAGTTCAGGTCTAAGTTAACTAGGTCAAGCTTATTTGAGGTCAATTCTTTTAAGTAAAACAATATTGTTTTGTTTAAAATACTTGAGTCTCGAGTCAGTTTAAACCTAGACCTGACCTATGAGCCGACCAATCGAAAACAATTGAATCTAAGCCCATGGTCCACACTTTGCCATCACTAATAATATTTTATTAATTCATAAAAATTGATTAATAAATTGCTAAAATTTTAATAATAAAAATTATTAAAATAAATAAAAGTAAAAAGTTAAAAATTAAACTAAAAAAATTAAATAATTCTAGATTTTTAGAAATAAATCGACAAAATGGTAATTTTTTTGTCAGTGTTTTTAGTAAAGTATATTATACTTTTATTTCCACGAGCTTTTTTTTTTCTTCCTTTCCTCTTTCCACTCTGTCTGAATTATCCTGAAGTAGAGGTCTTTGCTCACGCCGCTTGACATGGGTTTGCGGCCTATTCCAACACCTTTTCGTCTTTCCTGCCTCGAACATGTCGTGATGGATCACTTGAAAAGCTTATGATATGGGGGATTCGTCACGGGAGTGAATTTTTGATGTTAAGAAGATAAAGGGGCTTTTCCGTACCCGTAATTTGCGTGAAAACGGATAGGAGAAGCGAATTTAGTTAGTTTTAGTTTAGTTCGAGATAGGATTTAGGTTGTTCATTGGGTAAGGAGGGTGGTTCTGCCGGATTCTGGCTGAACTGAACGTTGCCGTTTGGGTCCATGAGATTGGCTGGTTCTTGCAAGAGCTGCGATTTGAAGTTTCCTACAAAATAAAGAAGGCACGTCGGGGTTGTTTCCCGATAAGCCCCTCCGACGCTCAAGTCAGTCTTTTGATGAAGGTGGGATCGCTGTAAGCAGAGAAAACTAGGGTTATGATCGTGCGTACCTTCGTTATGGCAGAATTATACCTTATATATGAAGCAGTAGTTAGGTTTAGGTCTTTACGTGTGCATGAGAGACTCTTACATGCGGATGGGCCAAGGAGATCGTGGATTGGATCTGGGCTTGGTATAGGTACAGGACTGATATTTGAAGAACGGACCGATCGGCCTACGGGTCGTTATGACTGGGTGCGGGCCCAGCGCAACCGACCCGACCATAAGCCCCCTACTCCTCGAGTTTGAGCGAAGAGAAGGGTCGAAGGAGTATGTTAGGACTTTGTTGCTCGTCTGCTATCTTATAGCTCGCCCGCAAGACAGCTCGTGAGGTGGTCGATCGATCGGATATTGGCATTGCAGCTCGGTCATGGGACAGCTCGGGTAGGCCCGATCGATCGGATGTCGACTGGTTGTGCGTGACTGCTCGTATTGGGATCGGTCGACTGAGTGCTCCAATTGATTGGCATTGGTACTTTTTGCGTGATTGCTCGCGCTAAAGCAGGTCGGGTGGTCATCATTGGCGAGCGCGTGAAGGTACTTGAAGCATTTATTGTTTGACGGCGCGTGCCCTCTGACAGCTTTTCAGAATCTGAAACGTATCGTCCTTGTAACCGTTGTGCAGCTGTCCCGTACGTCCTTTCAACTGTCGCGCCCTTCCCGATTTCGAACAACCCTAATTTCCCTTGGCTCGGATTATACCGCGTATCCAAGCATAGCTCGGATTTTCTCCACGCGTCACGTTTTGACTGGATCGCAATTTGAACGTTTCCTTATAAATGTTCAGGATCGACAAACTGTTTGGTTTTCTTCACGCTTGTTTCGTTCTTGCTTTTGCTTTGCTTTCATTTGTTCTTTCTTGCTCTCAGTTCTCGGAAGTTTCCTTCAGCCGTCGTTTGATTTCCCGTTCTCCATTCACTAAATAGGTACGCCCTTTTTCTCCGTTTCCTCCTCTAAAGTTGTTCTTTTCAAAAGTTCTGTTCCTGGTAAGCATGTCGACGGCCAGTTCTAGAAGCATGGTAGAAGGTGTTGAAGAGATATCTACAAGAGAAAGGAAGGATGGGTTGGTTGTGGAGGCGTCGCCGAGAAATAAATCGACGATGACCTGGGGAGCCGAATCAGGCGAGATTTAGATATAACATCCCAGTCCCAGGGACCCCGGTAGCCACAGAAACGAGCAAATCCACAGCAACTTGAGTGGATATTTCGCCGTTTTTGATAGTTTTTTCTCGGTTGGTGGTATGAGGCTTCCCTACGCTCCGATCGTCGACGAGGTGTGCGCGACCTATCAGCTGATGCCGAGCCAGATTCTTCCGAATAGCTGGAGGTTTATTAACGGTCTGGCGTTGCTGTGCCATCAATTCGGCCATTCGCCCTCTGTTGGTATTTTGTGTCATTTCTTGAGGTTGAGCCAGAGTCCGAGCTCTGGTGCCGGGATCCCCTTCCTGCAGTACAGAGATGCTAAGTATCGCCCGGTGGGAACAACCTCGAAAGTTTCCACTTGGCGAACGAAGTACTTCTTCGTGAAAGCCCCTGGACCTCCCTTCGAGTCTCGACCATGGAGGTATCCCTTAGCCGAGCAGTGGAATGACACGTCAAGCGTGTCTCTCAGTAGGGAGGAGTGGAGGGTAATCGACCGCATAAAGGAGCTCGGTCGATACGATTTTGCTGGGCTAATACGGGCCTATTCTGGGGGGGTCTCGACTAATTCTTTTCTTATCGACCCCCCGCCACAAATTAACGGGCTAGGAGAGGAAACCGTCCCGTCTGGTTGAGCCCTCGTGGTTGAATTACTTACTGCATTTTTTATTGTTGGTTTCTTTTTCTGACTTGTTTTGTTGCTGTGCAGCCATGGTGAGGATAGAAGATTTCGCCGGGCCCGCCGTTCCCCCAAAATCTAAAGAGCAGGTCGCAGGGAAGAAGAAGAGGAAAGAGGTGGAGACCGGTGAAGGCTCCGCTCCGCTAGTGGAGCTCTGCCACTCTGCAGTGTCGCCGGTCCCTCCGCCTGCAGAAGTTCTTCCTGCTGCGGCGGCGTCGTTGTCGATCGTGCCAGCTAGCGCGGGCCGAGCGGTCTTGGTTGAGGAGGAGGAGGAGGAAATAGAGCCTCCTCTTAAGAGGAAGAGATTGAGGAAGCTTGGTGATCTGCCGTCCGGCTCGCCAAGTCAGGGCGCAAAGGAGAAGGAGAAGAAAGGCAAAGGGAAGGGGCGAGCGACTAATGCCGGGCAGTGGGAGTCCGCAATCAAGCTGGCCAATACTGCCTCGATCGGGGACCTCGAAGTGTCCCGCCATATTGTCGAAAGGATTGTTCATCCCGTGGATGAGCGGATCATGGACAGGAAGAGTAATCTGGAGTTGGGGTCTTAGCTCATTCGCAGCAGTATACGGAGTGCAGTGATGACCTTCGGGGTGGTGCAGTGTCTGGAGGCTCTGGACCGGGAAGTCCAGGACCTCCACGAGCAGGTGAAGGCTTTGAAGGACGAGGTTTCGGGGTTGAAGGAGGAGAGAGACCTCTTACGGGCTCAGAACTCTTCCTTGGAGGAGGAGAAGGGATCTCGGGAGGAAGCAATGAGTGCTTTGGAGGATCAACTTGATACGAGGGAGGAGGAGAAGAACAAGGCGATAGCAACGAAGGGCGAGCTGGTCAATGTGTGTGAGGTCTTGGAGAAGAAAGTGGAGTCGGAGAGGAAGCTTAAAGAAAAGTTCCTCCAAGACTATCATGCAGCGGTGGAGGAAAATCGTAGGACCGAGGATGCGTTGAGGAAGTTGCGATGCTCCGTTAAGAGGCAAAGAATCGAGGCGATCAAACGGTGGAAAAGAAAAAATCTGAACGCGGAATGCCTAGAGCTCGCCTGCGACGTAACCTTTTCAATCCTGAAAAGGTGCCATGAGATTCACTTCCCCGAGGGGTCGGAGTGTAGGAAAATCCCGATGTGGGCATCACATGCACACGGTGCGAAAAACAAAAATTTTTGTTCCGAGACCTTCCCGAAAGCCAGGATCCATGTGTCTATATAACAATGTTAAACCATAACGACCAAAAGAGACCGTCTCTAACGGTATCCACGCAGAGATCGGAGAGCCTAACCGGGGCAAACCCTTTGACCCGGGAATAGCTAGAATAAAGTAAAGACTGCTAGATCTTACCTTTATTCTTGAAGAGCTAGGAGAAGAAGATGAAGAAGGAGAAGCTTGGAGAGGATGAAGCCTTGATGAAGATGAGGAAGAGATAAAGCTTAGGATTTCTCAAAACCTTTCTCTTAAAACCCACGATCATCAACACTTCCTTTCATTTCTCCATAAGCCTTTTATCAAAGATCAAGAAGAGATGATTGTCGTTTATGTTGGGTCCGGGGGAGACAGGCCCAGCCATAAGCCCCCGTAACCCAGGGTCCAGGGGAGACAGGCCCAGCCATAAGCCCCTGCAACTCCCATAAATTGGTATTGTCCTCTTTGGTCTTCCCTGGGAATCGATCCCCTGACCTCAAGGTTTTATAGCTTCCACATGCTCGCCTCTTACCATTTGGCTAAGTCCAGGGGAGACAGGCCCAGCCATAAGCCCCTGCAACCCCCATAAATTGGTATTGTCCTCTTTGGTCTTCCCTGGGAATCGATCCCCTGACCTCAAGGTTTTATAGCTTCCACATGCTCGCCTCTTACCATTTGGCTAAATTGTTGGGCCCCGAACTTTAATTGGATGTCAGAATTATTAAATGAGAAATTAGTGATGTTAAATGTTTATTTGGGTAATGTGAATTGGAGAAATTTTAAATGATATTTGGGGGTTAAAGCGTGAAATGGGTTTTTGTGTATGTTGTATTATGGGTAACATCTTTATAATTGAAAAGTAAGTTTGTATAGTTACTATTTATGTAACTTCTTTGAAATTGCAAATTTTGAGACTTGATTTATTGGGGCTAGAAATGCCCACTAAAGCTTTGTAAAGAACCTTTATTGTGTTCTGCCAATGCTTGTTCAAGTATGACCTTGCATTGATTTGAAAATGTGCCATAAGTTGTGTATATGAACTTTGTGAATGAACTTTGTGTGATATGTGGTTGCTTTCAAAATTTATTCTAAAAGTATGTATTTTGTGGCTTATGGATGATTTGAGAAATGGCTTAATGTTTGTCATAAGAATGTGTTGAATGAATTGTATATGGAGGATTTAAGTATGGAAAGAATGAGTATTTTGTATATGTATTATGTTATAGATTAAGTTGTGAAGATTGAATCGTGCTTGAAGTAGATTGGACGAAGAGTATTGTGGTAGTGAGGAAAATGTGAAATCAAGATGGAAAGAATGGATTGGTCTTGATGACTTTGAGGCTTTAAAGAGATATGTATATGTTATGAAATGTCGAGTGAATATTATGAGTTAATGAAAGTTAAAATGAATGAGTTGATTAAGATGATTGAAATGGAAGTTGAAAGGTAGGAAATAAAGATTGAAAGAGTGAGAATTGGAAGAATTAGTGAAGGTGTGAAAATATGAAGAATTATGAAAGTTTGACTTTTGGGGATGAATAGTTGACTTTTGATTTAAGTGAAATTTGATAAAATGATATTCATGAACATGTAGTGCTTGTTGAGGGCTTTCGGTAGCCATAAAGTTTGCGAATTTTCGATATCGGGGCTAGAAGTTATGATAGATTGAAGTTTTGATGTTGTTTCAAAAACCAGACGATGCACTGTAGCAAAAACCAGACGATGCACTGTAGCAAAAACCAGACGATGCACTGTAGCAAAAACCAGACGATGCACTGTAGCAAAAACCAGACGATGCACTGTAGCAAAAACCAGACGATGTACTGTAGCAAAAACCAGCTGATAGGAAAAGTGGACGCTACAGAATGTAGGAGATAGAATCAGCCTTTGTAGTCTTCATGAGAGTTATAGATCTAGATGTCTACTTTCTAACCGTCCAAGAATGAAGTCATTTCGACACCTATAGAGAAAGTTATGGCATTTGCGCCAAAACATGTCTGATAGAAATCAGATGATGGAAAAACCAGCTGATAGAAAAACCAGCTGAAGCAAAAGCAGACAATATGGACTTGATATCGATAGATTTAGACAAAATTTCCTTCTTGAAAGTTTTAGATCTCTCTTTTCTCTATGAGATAGATACCAAGTTTACCCAATTTGGATATCGGAGTCAAAAGATATGATCTATATAAGTGGACATGTGCTGGATAGAAAAACCAGGCGATAGAAAAACCAGGTGATAGGAAAACCGAAAGATGCAAAAATCGACGAAAGATTAATTGAGACATTTGACCCTTTTAGAGACTGAATTTGGATTTAAGTTCTTCATGAACATTGTAGATCAGTCTTTTCTCTATGAAATAGACATCAATTTTGTCCAATTTGGAGTTTGGAGTTAAAAGTTATAAGCGTTTGAAGTTTGGAGGAAAAATCAGCTGATGAAAATCAGCTGATGCAAAAATCAGCTGATGCAAAATCAGCTGATGGAAAAGTCAGACGAAGAACAGTAAATCAGACGATAGAAAATCAGACGATGAACAGTAAATCAGACGATAGAAAATCAGATGATGAACGATGAAAGCGATGGAAGGAAAACAGTCTGCACACAGATCAGTATTTTGAGGATATATGAAGCTACAGAGCTCGGATTGAGGTGATTCAAATTGGAGATTAAACTAAAGTTATAAGGCTACAACTTTGATGAAGAACCCGATCAATATGGAGCCTCTAAGACTGTCGGATATTGGAATGAAACTCGGTGCGAGTGTGCGATCTCGAGATTTTATGCAGTCCGATAGTATTTTGGCCATAACTTCTTCGTTTTAGATCCGAATTGAGCGTGGTTTGTTGCGTTGGATTCGTATGATCGAGGAGAACATTATGAAGAAGAAATTTTTGTAAAATTCCTTTATTTACCTGATCAGAATTTGGAGCCAAGATATCAACTTTTAAGGGCAATTTTGGAAGAACACTTAAAGAGTTAAGTTAGTAGGCTTATAAGGAGGGCATGAGAGTCTTTCCTCATTCATTAAATGACATGGCATGTGGATGTAGTATAAATAGAGGAGGAGCAGGCTGTGGTCGTGAGAGTTAGAGAAATGAATAAAGAGAAACAAAAGAAAGAAAGAAAGAAGAGAGAAAGAGAAGAGTGGGTTTGGTGGAAGGAGAAAAGAAAGGACAGCAGCTAGGGTTTGATTTTGTGAGCTTTCCAGGAGGATTTGAACATGCTCCAAGAGGGAAAAAGATGAAGGATGAAGAGAGCTCTAGGATGAGCTAAGAAAATCCGAAAATGGTGAAGAGTAAGGTAAAGCCGATTTTCAAGCTTCAAGCTTTTCTTAAAATTTTGGTGTAGAATCATGGAAAATATTATGGTTTTGTGGATTATGAAATTAGTTGTGATGTCTATGCTAAGATGGTGGTTTAATTTTGGATTAATGTGAGTTAGGGTTTATGCCCAATTTTGGAAATTGGGGCTTTTGTAAATGATGCATTAGATAGCTTGGAAATATGTTGGAATTGGGTTTCCTATAGTAAATTTTGAGGGTTATGGTATTTATGATGATGAATTTGGATGATTTCGGTCTAGGAAATTTCAAAGTGGGCGAAAGAAAGAAGCTTCGAGAAATTAGAGCTTTGGACAAGTTCTAGCATGGATTCGAGGTGGGTATCCGTTTATAATAGAATTTATAAGCCATTACCGCTTTCTTTAAACAAAGAGATTTTCTGACTTAAATTGCATCATAATTGTTGCATCATTGCATAAATGATTTGAAAAATCATTTTTGATTCGATACATGAAATTTTGATGAATTGCAAAAAATACATTGTGTTATGCCTTGAAAGACTTCATGGCTGTGTATATTCGGAAAAGAGCATTTGATAAATTGATTTGAGCATTATATGTGCTTTTGTGTGGGCGAGAGAGTAACGTTGTGATAGTCTCGTGCATGTAGACAAAAATAATGTGATAGCCTTCTCCCGGCTGCCCGCTTGTGGCCTACGAGATCCAAAAATGGACTCGTTGTGTTTCCAATAAACTTCGGTTTATTTGGCGTGTTTACGGAACTCTCTAGCCATTTGTGTGTGCATTGCTTACGTGAATTGCCAAGTTGATGCATTCATGTCTTGTGACCTATGGATTTGTGGCTGAAAGCCTAAGGCGATATCGATTTGTAAAATGTGATTTTGATTACAAAGAAAAAAGAACTTCTTCAAAATGTGCTTTACTTGTTTCAAAGAAATGTTTTCTAAGACCGTAAAAGAAAAAGATTTCAAGAGTTTTGCTTATTGTTTTGTTATAAACTGTTACCCATTGAGCGTAAGCTCACCCCTCATTACCATCCACAGTAATGAGAAGAAGATCTGTGAGCGAAAAAGAGGATTTTGTATCTTTGTATTTGCATTCGGATTTTTTATATATTGTGATTGTATTGTGGCTTGTAAGGCCATTAAAATTTGTATATGATTATGGGATGGGATTATGTAAGTGAAATAGGGTTAGTATTTATGAATGTGAATTATGATCATGACTTGAGATATGACCGAGAATTATGGAAGTGTTTAGATATAGGATTGTAAATGTGTATGATGGGATTCGGACGGAGGTCCGAAGATTTGTGTGATGGGTTGGAAATATTGAAGTGCTTTTGTGTATGGATTTGTGTATGGACATGATATGGAAATTATGTATGAATGGCGTGAGATGGATTGATGAAATTCAAATATTTGGTAATAAGCGAAATTGGGATAAAGAGAGATATGATTGTAGCGAATGATAAAATGTTTTCGAATGCTGACGCGATATGATCGAATATGAAGGATTCAAAGGATTGAGGAATTGATGAAATACAAATTGAAATTGAAACTACTTTGAACAATGTGTAAGTGGAAAAAAAATGAAGCGATATTAGTTAAGTCTGCGATTAGATTCGTTATGAGTTGGGTTCAAAATGGGTCCCAACATTTATGGTATCAGGCGCCAATATTATGATCTTACATGGGCGCGTGTGTATGTGTTAGACGATAAGAAATTGTGAAAAGTTTGAGGTGATAGATCTAATAGGAAAATGATGATACTACGATATGAGAAAAGGAAGTTGTGGATAAGTAGAGGCAATTATGGTGAATCTGGATTCAATGCCATTATATTGGAAGTGTCGAAAGTCTTTGGTTGAGAATTTGAGTCTCGGATCGTTAAGTTGGCGTCCTTAACGGTCGGATGATTTAGACCTCGATCGAGTACTTATCGACATTCCTTTTGATGGTAATCATTCGCATTAAGAAGAGATTAGTGGAATTGAGGTCAAAATTTCATGATGAATATGTATCGATAATTTGAATTGGATGAGAAATAAAGGAGTAGTGTGCCACCTAAATAACGGGATACGAGGAGTTTTGCAAGGATCGATTATACTGATTTCGCACCATTAAAGGAGGGCACGGATGAGTATAGAATAAGTCATATGTGTGAACTGTTGCTAAATGTTTGGACTATGAGAGACAATAGGAAGAAGGGTATTTTGTTAGAATATAAGGCAATGAAAGTGTGCCTAATTGGAAATAAGAATTTTCGTGGTCCGATATGTTAGACATGAATTCAGATATTTATGGATATGTCGGTGACTTGATAATGGAATTATCTTTGCGGTAAGTGTTTGAATCGATATGGATATATCATTACTCGCAGGAATTGAATGAAAGGTAGTATGCAAGCAAAGTGGGCCGGTCGGGAAGCGGATAAGTTAGTGTATGACTAGAGAATGCAGTCTTCCTTGACCAAGATGGCTGGGATTATAAGCTCTTACCTCGATTCAACAATGGAATTTGGTAATTCTTCCATAGTCCGAGGATAAGGACCCCGGTATGGATCAACCAGTTGCTTGAGAAAGGAACCGTTAAGCGCAGGAGGAAGTTTGAAATGAGATGATAGATTTCTAGGAGTTGTGATGTGAATCTCATACTCCTTTTGGATCGACTTCGTAAATAGTGGACTCGGAAATAAATTTCCGAAGAGTAGCAACCAGTTATTGAGAGTGCATCTTTGATACTGTGATTGAGTATATGAGATCTATTTTCAGATATAGCTTATGGAGTCATCTTTGATCCCTTGAGTTAAGTTATGAAATGAATCGAGAACCGAGATAAAGTATGGTATAGATGATTTTCTTTGGAAAGGTAAGCTGCGATGGAGCGAAAAATTTGAATAGAGGTGATATTAAGAGGTTATTGAATTAGTATGATTGGTATATCAGTAGCATAAGATATGAATTGGTGACATGCCGAGATATAAGAGTAAACGAATGTGTCTCTTATATCATAGGGTTTGATCGTAAAGGCTATTGGATTAAGCAAATCGACAGTTTATTTCAAGGATGATCAATGAAAGGACAAGTCAAGAAATGAATATGTAATAACTCGACAAGATAAGTATTGGAGTCCCGTCTCTAATGGAGACTCAAGTAAAAGGGTGGAATAAACTACGAGAAGGTATGCATTTCGTTTGATGTAAAGAGAAGTATCTTTGTATAAGTATGTTTCGGAGACTCAAGTATGCCTTATTGAATGTGTTTCAATCACAAGCGATTAAGTGTGCAATTGAGCTGCAATGTGGATGAAGTTTGTATGAATGAGTAAACATGAAAATAAGCCAAGGAGGTATGAGGAAATTCAAGGAATGGAAACAATCATTCAAAAAGAATGTCAATTGGAAAATTGAAAAGAAAGTGTGATAATGTACCTTAATGAGGAATCGGTTATTTAAGGAATCGCGAGGACTAATCAAGAAGCACGGAATATGATAATAATTGAGGTGTTAACCAAAGGGACCGATAACACAATGATATTGGAGACCGAAGTGATCAAAGAGTAGATGATGTATTAAAAGTATTGACGAATTGAGAGACTAGTCGAACACGTGAGGAAAAGCGTATGAAACTTATGATAAATGGAAGGAAGGAGAATTTTGAAGAATGATTTTAATGAAAATCAACTGCATGAATTTGGAAAGTTTGTCGTATGCACTGATGTTGTATAAGAGATTTGGATAAAATCTAATGGAGCATAATGAAGTGATTGCATATGTGCGGAGCAACTAAGGTTCTATGAGTTAAGGAGTTGATACATGTTTAAGAGTGCTACACTAATGATTACTTTAAAGCTTGGAGACAGTATGAATAAAAGAAAATCTTGGAAGTATTTATGCAAGTACAGATCGTAAAAGCGGGACAATCATTGAATTGAGAGCATGGAATAGGAATACAAAAAGATTTTGATTGTATGAATGAGAAATTCCTATTAAGGCTAAGTATTTTTTAAATGCATAAACAGAAAATTCGATATCGAGGTTATTGGAACCAAGAGCAAAAAAGGAAGCATAACATGTAGGGGGCTTGGTACGTCCCGAATTAAGGATCAAGAAATTGTGAATCGTTTTGAGAGGTTGAAAACAGATCTGAAGTTTGAGTTCGAATAGAAAGAGGGCTACATGGTGATTGTAATAAGAAGAATGTGAAATTAATAATGATGGTTGAGAAAGGGAGAATTTGCTAAGCCGATATGAATTAATTCGTATGGAGTCTTATGAGATAGTGTTACTAGCAAAAGATATCCGGATTCGAAATGTGATTCGTGAGTGTGTTTGAATTAGATGATATTAGTATTATTGTCACAAGAAGTTGGAAGTTGTGAGTGATCTGAACTAGAATGAGGAACCAGTCAAGAAAGTGATATGAATTTCGAGGACGAAATTCTTTAAGGAGGGGAGAATTGTTGGGCCCCGAACTTTAATTGGATGTCAGAATTATTAAATGAGAAATTAGTGATGTTAAATGTTTATTTGGGTAATGTGAATTGGAGAAATTTTAAATGATATTTGGGGGTTAAAGCGTGAAATGGGTTTTTGTGTATGTTGTATTATGGGTAACATCTTTATAATTGAAAAAGTAAGTTTGTATAGTTACTATTTATGTAACTTCTTTGAAATTGCAAATTTTGAGACTTCGATTTATTGGGGCTAGAAATGCCCACTAAAGCTTTGTAAAGAACCTTTTATTGTGTTCTGCCAATGCTTGTTCAAGTATGACCTTGCATTGATTTAAAAATGTGCCATAAGTTGTGTATATGAACTTTGTGAATGAACTTTGTGTGATATGTGGTTGCTTTCAAAATTTATTCTAAAAGTATGTATTTTGTGGCTTATGGATGATTTGAGAAATGGCTTAATGTTTGTCATAAGAATGTGTTGAATGAATTGTATATGGAGGATTTAAGTATGGAAAGAATGAGTATTTTGTATATGTATTATGTTATAGATTAAGTTGTGAAGATTGAATCGTGCTTGAAGTAGATTGGACGAAGAGTATTGTGGTAGTGAGGAAAAATGTGAAATCAAGATGGAAAGAATGGATTGGTCTTGATGACTTTGAGGCTTTAAAGAGATATGTATATGTTATGAAATGTCGAGTGAATATTATGAGTTAATGAAAGTTAAAATGAATGAGTTGATTAAGATGATTGAAATGGAAGTTGAAAGGTAGGAAATAAAGATTGAAAGAGTGAGAATTGGAAGAATTAGTGAAGGTGTGAAAATATGAAGAATTATGAAAGTTTGACTTTTGGGGATGAATAGTTGACTTTTGATTTAAGTGAAATTTGATAAAATGATATTCATGAACATGTAGTGCTTGTTGAGGGCTTTCGGTAGCCATAAAGTTTGCGAATTTTCGATATCGGGGCTAGAAGTTATGATAGATTGAAGTTTTGATGTTGTTTAGGTGATTGAAAACCAGACGATGCACTGTAGCAAAAACTAGACGATGCACTGTAGCAAAAACCAGACGATGCACTGTAGCAAAAACCAGACGATGCACTGTAGCAAAAACCAGACGATGCACTGTAGCAAAAACCAGACGATGTACTGTAGCAAAAACCAGCTGATAGGAAAAGTGGACGCTACAGAATGTAGGAGATAGAATCAGCCTTTGTAGTCTTCATGAGAGTTATAGATCTAGATGTCTACTTTCTAACCGTCCAAGAATGAAGTCATTTCGACACCTATAGAGAAAGTTATGGCATTTGCGCCAAAACATGTCTGATAGAAATCAGATGATGGAAAAACCAGCTGATAGAAAAACCAGCTGAAGCAAAAGCAGACGATATGGACTTGATATCGATAGATTTAGACAAAATTTCCTTCTTGAAAGTTGTAGATCTCTCTTTTCTCTATGAGATAGATACCAAGTGTGCCCAATTTGGATATCGGAGTCAAAAGATATGATCTATATAAGTGGACATGTCTTTGGATAGAAAAACCAGGTGATAGAAAAACCAGTGATAGGAAAACCGGAAGATGCAAAAATCAGACGAAAGATTAATTGAGACATTTGACCCTTTTAGAGACTGAATTTGGATTTAAGTTCTTCATGAACATTGTAGATCAGTCTTTTCTCTATGAAATAGACATCAATTTTGTCCAATTTAGAGTTCGGAGTTAAAAGTTATAAGCGTTTGAAGTTTGGAGGAAAAATCAGCTGATGCAAAATCAGCTGATGGAAAAGTCAGACGAAGAACGATAAATCAGACGATAGAAAATCAGGCGATGAACGATAAATCGAGACGATAGAAAATCGATGATGAGCGATGGCGAGATGGAAGGAAAGCATGCACACAGATCAGTATTTTGAGGATATATGAAGCTACAGAGCTCGGATTGAGGTGATTCAAATTGGAGATTAAACTAAAGTTATAAGGCTACAACTTTGATGAAGAACCCCGATCAAGATGGAGCCTCTAAGACTGTCGGATATTGGAATGAAACTCGGTGCGATGTGCGATCTCGATTTTTATGCAGTGCGATAGTATTTTGGCCATAACTTCTTCGTTTTAGATCCGAATTGAGCGTGGTTTGTTGCGTTGGATTCGTATGATCGAGGAGAACATTATGAAGAAGAAATTTTTTGTAAAATTCCTTTATTTACCTGATCAGAATTTGGAGCCAAGATATCAACTTTTAAGGGCAATTTTGGAAGAACACTTAAAGAGTTAAGTTAGTAGGCTTATAAGGAGGGGCATGAGAGTCTTTCCTCATTCATTAAATGACATGGCATGTGGATGTAGTATAAATAGAGGAGGAGCAGGCTGTGGTCGTGAGAGTTAGAAAATGAATAAAGAGAAACAAAAGAAAGAAAGAAAGAAGAGAGAAAAGAGAAGAGTGGGTTTGATGGAAGGAGAAAAGAAAGGACAGCAGCTAGGGTTCGATTTTGTGAGCTTTCCAGGAGGATTTCGAACATGCTCCAAGAGGGAAAAAGATGAAGGATGAAGAGAGCTCTAGGATGAGCTAAGAAAATCCGAAAATGGTGAAGAGTGAGGTAAAAGCCGATTTTCAAGCTTCAA
This sequence comes from Erythroxylum novogranatense, assembly GCA_029891385.1. Classification (NCBI taxonomy): domain Eukaryota; kingdom Viridiplantae; phylum Streptophyta; class Magnoliopsida; order Malpighiales; family Erythroxylaceae; genus Erythroxylum; species Erythroxylum novogranatense. The sequence continues at coordinate 88,541,038 of CM057230.1, forward strand.
GCTTTTCTTAAAATTTTTGGTGTAGAATCATGGAAAATATTATGGTTTTGTGGATTATGAAATTAGTTGTGATGTCTATGCTAAGATGGTGGTTTAATTTTGGATTAATGTGAGTTAGGGTTTATGCCCAATTTTAGAAATTGGGGCTTTGTAAATTGATGCATTAGATAGCTTGGAAATATGTTGGAATTGGGTTTCTATAGTAAATTTTGAGGGTTATGGTATTTATGATGATGAATTTGGATGATTTCGGTCTAGGAAATTTCAAAGTGGCGAAAGAAAGAAGCTTGGAGAAATTAGAGCTTTGGACAAGTTCTAGCATGGATTCGAGGTGGGTATCCGTTTATAATAGAATTTATAAGCCATTACCGCTTTCTTTAAACAAAGAGATTTTCTGACTTAAATTGCATCATAATTGTTGCATCATTGCATAAATGATTTGAAAAATCATTTTTGATTTGATACATGAAATTTTGATGAATTGCAAAAAATACATTGTGTTATGCCTTGAAAGACTTCATGGTCATGTATATTCGGAAAAGAGCATTTGATAAATTGATTTGAGCATTATATGTGCTTTTGTGTGGGCGAGAGAGTAACGTTGTGATAGTCTCGTGCGTGAGACAAAAATAATGTGATAGCCTTCTCCGGCTGCCCGCTTGGGCTCTGAGATCCAAAATGGACTCGTTGTGTTTCCAATAAACTTGGTTTATTTGGCGTGTTCTGAACTCTCTAGCCATTTGTGTGTGCATTGCTTACGTGAATTGCCAAGTTGATGCATTCATATCTTGTGACCTATGGATTTGTGGCTGAAAGCCTAAGGCGTATCTGATTTGTAAAATGTGATTTTGATTCTGAAGAAAAGAACTTCTTCAAAATGTGCTTTACTGATTTCAAAGAAATGTTTTCTAAGACCGTAAAAGAAAAAGATTTCAAGAGTTTTGCTTATTGTTTTGTTATAAACTGTTACCCATTGAGCGTAAGCTCACCCCTCATTACCATCCACAGTAATGAGAAGAAGATCTGTGAGCGAAAAGAGGATTTTGTATCTTTGTATTTGCATTCAGATTTTTTATATATTGTGATTGTATTGTGGCTTGTAAGGCCATTAAAATTTGTATATGATTATGGGATGGGATTATGTAAGTGAAATAGGGTTAGTATTTATGAATGTGAATTATGATCATGACTTGAGATATGACCGAGAATTATGGAAGTGTTTAGATATAGGATTGTAAATGTGTATGATGGGATTCCGACGGAGGTCCAAGATTTGTGTGATGGGTTGGAAATATTGAAGTGCTTTTATGTATGGATTTGTGTATGGACATGATATGGAAATTATGTATGAATGGCGTGAGATGGATTGACGAAATTCAAATATTTGGTAATAAGCGAAATTGGGATAAAGAGAGATATGATTGTAGCGAATGATAAAATGTTTTCGAATGCGAACGCGATATGATCGAATATGAAGGATTCAAAGGATTGAGGAATTGATGAAATACAAATTGGAAATTGAAACTACTTTGAACAATGTGTAAGTGGAAAAAAAAATGAAGCGATATTAGTTAAGCTGCGATTCGTTCGTTATGAGTTGGGTTCCGAAAACGGGTCCCAACAGTTTATATTTGAGAGGAAGCTTGAAAACACTTTTCAAGAACCTTCTCCTATCTCCAACGATCATCACCTCTTTTTTTCCATAAGCAATTTGTCTTTAATTATAAAACCAACGATCATCACCTCTTTTTTTCCATAAGCAATTTGTCTTTAACATAATTAAAGACATTAAATGCAAAGTAGAAAGGCTTTCCACGTTAGCCTCTTGATTTTGTCCTTTAATTTATTTTTGTCTTTAACATTTAAAGACATTAAAAGCTAAAGAAACAATCATCATTTAGTCTTCTCCTCCTTTCCACGTTAGGCATATATATATATATATATATATATATATATAAAATTAATTCTTTAATTAATTAATAAGATATATATATATATATATATGTATATAAATGCTGAAGTGGTCTAGTCACACTGGGGTCGGTCCTACCAGCCTACCGGTCCCGGTATGGAAAAAACACCGAAGACCTATTTTAGCAACTCATTGGGATCCATTTAATCCTATTGCTCTCCATTTATTGGATCTCTATCCAAAACTATTTTACAAATTCTCCAAGTCACTCTTATGCGTGTGACCCATTAGGTTCTCGGTTATGTTGGCCATTTAGATTAACACTTAATCTGAGCAAGTCATGAGCGGTATCTAGTAACACATCATGACCCCCAATTGATCGGAAAGTAATTGGTTTGACGAATGAACCTATATTCATTATGAACCATATCACGAACCTTTCCATAGACAATTACTGTGCAATTCGTCCTTTTACCATGCTATACCCCACTTGGTTATGAGTATGGGCAAAGTGTCAACTCTTACTAGACTGACTACGTCAAATCTAGTCCAAGTGAAATCAGTTCTTGTCCTGGGACTCATTACTTTATATGTCACTGAAGACACTCTTCATAACATATGTACTCCGGCCAGAGGTTTCCAAGTAATGACCCTGACAAGAGGCCATGGGTATCATCTTCTGCTATCACAGAAGTGGTGAATCCTTTATTGGCTACTCAATTACCTTTGAATACCTCAAGCCGTACCCAATCACCACCCTATGAGCGACCTGTGTGAGGCAACAAGGAATGGAGTCAAAGCACAGAATCAATATCCAAGATATCCTTGAGTACCTCAAGTCTAAGGATATTTGCACCATTGCTATGATGAGATTATCACTGACATTAGAATAGGAAATCCATGTGATGATCTCATAGAAGGTCATCCAATGTACTTACTACCTCTAGTAAGCATTCACATCTCAACCCTAAATATCCCATATTTACAGTTTCTGAGATCCACTGCTTGATCAAATCAAGGAGCTTGAGATGCGCTAGTCTCTTCGAATTACCGATGTCCAATTTCAGTAATCCTATGACTAGGAATTATTTAGATACTGACATAATTGCACATGATAGGAATCTCAGTAGTATGATCACATCATAATTTCCTTCATGCTATGTCATATATCATGGACTTCATTAATTTGCTTATAGATCAATATCCATTCATAAACAATGAACAACAAAGTAATGAAATATGCCTTTCTTTATTTATTCATAAAGTATGTACACAACTTTGTACAAAACGTGCTAAAGGCGATTGCCTTTAGGGCACTACTCTAACAAAATCTCCCACTTGACCTAAAGCCAATCGCCTTGATATCTAATACCATAGGCGAGTACATGAGAATCAAAATTCTTCTGTGACAATGGCTTTGTAAATGGATCAACAATATTACGCTCGGTGGGAATTCTCTATCTCGGACATCACCTCGACCAATGATCTCCTAATCGGATGATATATGCGAGTACTTTTTGGATCGTTGATGAGACCTTGGTTCCTTCGCTGTAATAGCCCCATTGTTGTCACAATACAACTGTATGGGCCCATCACAGCTAGGAACCACACCAAGTTCAGTAATGAACTTTTTGATCCAAATTGCTTCCTTTGCTGCGTCTGAAGCGGCAATGTACTCTGCCTCGGTTGTTGAATCGATAGTTGTCTCTTGTTTGGAACTCTTCCAACTGACTGCCCCGCCGTTCAGTGTGAATATATAACCTGATTGGGATTTAGAATCATCTTTATCAGATTGAAAACTAGCATCTGTATACCCGCTCACCTGGAGATTTCCATCTCCATATACAAAGAAAACATCCTTAGTCCGTTGCAAGTACTTTAGGATATTCTTGACAGCCACCTAGTGACCCTCACCAGGATCCGATTGGTATCTGCTCATAACACTTAGAGCATATGATACATCGGGTCTCATACATAGCATTGCGTACATGATAGATCCTACTGCAGATGCATACGAGATCATATTCATGCGCATCCTCTCATCTTGTGTCTTAGGACACATAGATTTCGAGAGTGTTATCCCATGAGTGATGGGAAGGTACCCTCTCTTGGAGTGTTCCATGCTAAACCTCTTCAGCATCTTGTCTATGTATGTTGATTGTGAAAGACCAAGCAATCTTTTTGATCTATCTCTATAAATCTTTATCCCAAGGATATAAGTTGCTTCACCAAGGTCTTTCATGGCAAATTGTTTGGATAACCAAATCTTCACAGATTGCAGCATAGAGACATCGTTTCCTAGTAATAATATGTCATCTACATATAGCACAGGGAAAACGATTGCAGTCCCACAAACCTTCTTATACACACATTGTTCATCCAGATTTTGTAAGAAACCAAACTCTTTGATTACCTCATCAAAACGGATATTCCAACTCCTGGATGCTTGCTTCAATCCATAGATGGATTTCTGAAGCTTGCATACCTTTTCGCCATCATAGAACGTGAAGCCCTCTGGTTGTGTCATATACACATCCTCAGCTAGATTTCCATTTAGGAAAGTTGTCTTCACATCCATTTGCCATATCTCATAATCATAATGAGTGGTAATGGCTAGGAGTATCCTAAAGGATTTAAGCATTGCTACTGGACTGAAGGTCTCGTCATAGTCAACTCTTTGTCTTTGACGAAAACCTTTAGCCACAAGCCTTGCTTTATAGGTAATTACATTACCATCCATGTTGGTTTTATTTTTGAAAACCCATTTACACCCTATGGGTTTTATTCCTTTGGGTGCCTCAACCAAAGTCCATACTTGGTTTTCATACATGGAATCCATTTCAGACTTCATGGCATGAAGCCATTTTTCAGACTCTGAACTCTTCAGAACCTCTTCATATGTAGTAGGCTCATTATCTTCTATGAGCAATACGTCATTCTGTTCACTCACGAGAAATCCATATCTCTCGGGAACAGAGCGTATCCTACGTGACCTACGAACTTCGTGTGTTGTAGAAGGTTGAACTGTTACTTCATCTATATGAGTCACAGTTTCATGTTCAGGCAGTTGATCTGCGTCTGTTTGAGCATCTTGAACTTCTTCAAGTTCTATTTTGCTCCCACTGTCTTCTTGTAAAAGAAACTATTTCTCTAAAAAGACATTATGCTTTGAAACAAACATCTTTTGTTCCTCAGCAAGGTAGAATTGATAACCCATTGTTTCTTTAGGATATCCTATGAACAAACACTTGTCAGACTTTGCATCAATTTTATCTGACTGTGTCCGCTTCACATAAGCAGGACAACCCCAAACTTTCAAATGAGTAAGATAGGGTCTTTTGTTAGTCCACATCTCATATGGAGTAATATGAACTGTCTTTGATGGAACTTTGTTTAGCAAGTAAACAGCTATCTCGAGTGCATATCCCCAAAAGGATTTTGGTAACTTTGCAAAGCCCATCATCGATCGTACCATGTCTAACAAGGTTCGATTTCTCCTTTCTACCACACCATTATGCTGTGGTGTGTAAGGTGGAGTCCATTGAGATAAAATCCCATTATCTCTAAGATAATCCAAAAACTGTTGGTCTAAATATTCCCCACCACGATCAGATCGTAATGTCTTGATACCTTTCCTAAGTTGGTTTTCTACTTCATTTCTGAATTGTTTGAACTTTTCAAATGCTTCAGATTTGTATCTCATCAGATACAGGTACCCATATCGAGAATAATCATCGATAAAGGTAATGAAGTAAAGACAACCACTTCTAGCATGGATGGACATCGAACCACATACATCTGAATGTATTAGGTCTAATACTCCAGTCGCTCGTTCACCCTTTCCCTTAAAGGGTAACTTAGTCATCTTGCCTAATAAACAAGATTCACATGTGTCATATGATTCATAATCAAATGACCCTAAACTTCCACTCTTATGGAGCTTAGCTATGCGTCTCTCATTTATATGGCCAAGGCGACAATGCCATAAGTAAGTTGATTTTAAATTATCTCGTTTATGTCTTTTCGTGTCATTGACATTCATAATTGGATGTGACATATCTAATATGTAAATTTCATTGCATAATGTACCAGTACCATAGAGGATTCCATTCAAGCTAATAGAACAACCATTGCTACTAAAAGTCAAATGGAAACCGGCTCTATTTAAACAAGAAATAGACAATATGTTCTTTGTTAAAATAGGTACAAAATAACATTCATCCATTTTAATTACAAGCCTACTGGGGAGTGACAAAAAATAAGTGCCTACGGCTAATGTAGCAACTCTTGCTCCATTTCCTACACGCAGGTCTAGTTCTCCCTTCATGAGCTGTCTATTGTCCCTGAGGCCCTGCATATCATTGCATATGTGTGAGCCACAACCGGTATCTAATACCCATATGTTATGATCAGAAACAGTATTAACCTCAATGACAAACATACCTGAAGGAGATGAGGCATCTGATGCCTTCTTCTGCTTCAAGGATTCCAGATAGACTTTACAGTTTTGCCTCCAGTGGCCAGTCTTGCCACAATGGAAGCAAGTTCCTTTTGGTCCTTTTGGTGCAGTTAATTTACTAGACTCCATAGGTGAGCGCAAATTCACACTAGAGGACATCTTCAATAACCTAAAGGGAGAGAGAGAAAGAATGTTAGAATATTAATATATGTATGATCATAAGGACTTGCATGACATACATATGGCTCCCACTAGTTTCAAAGAATCCATAACCCTCATTACAAATCCAAGAAACATTATGACAAAATGTCCTAGTGGGTCGATATCCGACATTACTAAAATGACCTTGTGTTTACCCAATAAGCCACCTTAGGTCAATCGGTAGGTATCGGTCATACCAATTGCATCATATATATCCGACATTACTAAAATGACCTTGGGTTTACCCAATAAGCCACCTTAGATCAATCGGCAGGTATCGGTCATACCAGTTACATCACAGGTGCAATTATCGACTAGTGCTATCAACTCGTGATGTATGCACACACATTGGGTTATCAACTCTTGATGCACGTACATCTGATGTACACTACCCAATTTCGCCTCTGTCTACGTTGACCTTGAGTTTACTCAACAAATCAACGCTTCTAGTGAAAACCGACCCATTAATCCGAAAATCTTATTTTCATGATTCGAACATATCCGTATAGAGTGAGCTTGGGTTTACCCAACAACCCGAACTCTATAAGAACTCTGGTTCTCCCTATATTAATGGAAGGCGTTAGTTTTCATATTATGTGTGAGGGATTTCAAGCTTTGGTCTCATCTTCTTCTTCTCCAAGCTGTAGGATTATAATCACCATGACTATATGGAATGATTTAGGGCATTTCATCAATCACATTGAGTCTATACCTAAAATCATCCATCATCCCACCTAAACATGTTGTAAGTCGACTTGTGCATGTGTAAGTCGACTTATGCTACTGTGCACGTACAAGTCGACTTATACCATTGTGCAAGTCGACTTATGCTACTGTGTACATACAAGTCGACTTATACCATTGTGCAAGTCGACTTATGTGCACGAACAAGTCGACTTATGCATGTGTAAGTTGACTTACCTGAGAATACAAGTTGACTTATGCATGTGTAAGTCGACTTATATATGTGGAAATGCTTTCTAATCGGATAATTTCTCAATCCGTGCAGTTTTAATTCACAATACCAAGTGTAATATCCTTTACTATGATGTACCAATGAAACACTTTCATTGTATCATGCTTACCATGTATAATCATACTATACATGAAAAAACTTGAAATTGATGAATACACTATTATTCACTTAGATTTCCAAATAATTTGAGAATATCAAACTATCACCCTAAGTATCTCTAGGTAGTCTACATTTTATCAAGACTACTTCGACACTGGTCACAAAATTGGTGACGGCCAAAACAATCATGACAAGGAAATATACTAACGAGACGCTAATGAGACACATTTGACATCTGAAAATTTTTGGAAACCCAATTTCAAGAAAATCATGTTGGAAAGCATACAACATCAATGTAACATATTTTTAATCACATTAAAAATGATCAAAGGCATTGGAACTGAAAACTACATAATCAGTCATTCCAAACAAAACAGCTCCAGCAACTTTCTCAAAACTGCCATGCTCTGTCTTTTGCTTGAAAAACTCATTGAAACAATTTCAATAAATTCTGAGAAAATTACAGAGGTTACAAAATGTTCACAAAATGCTCCATGAATGTTTTCAGGATTTATTTCCAACAAAAACTCAACCAATCTCAGCAACAAAGCCAATGTAGAATCTGTGTTCCTCAACACAGTTATTCCCAGCAGCACACAATAAATTCTCAAATAAATAGTAAATAACCTCGAAAACATTTTTCCATCCTCATAGACATTCATAAACATCTTAGAGACATGTTGGTGAAAGAAAATCCGAAAAACAATTTTTCTATAATTTATTCTCGAATTTATAACATGCCTGTTCAAGGAATGTGCACAAACACAACAACCAGAACATTAGGGAATAAATTAGCAAAACCATATCAAATCACATTGATAAATTCTGATCTTCCACAGACATATTCAACAACATCTTATGAGCACATCTGGGCAAGAAAATTTCGAAAAAAATATTTCTATACATATTTCGAAATTAACACAGTCAACATGCATCATCGTCACAAGCAATAAGCAGCTCCAACCTTGTTATGATTTCTTCGTTATATACGACACAAGTGGCTGTTTTCCGCACCGTGTGCATGTGATGCACACACCGGGATTTTCCTACAGCCAGGATCCATGTGTCTATATAACAATGTCAAACCATAACGACTAAAGGAGACCGTCTCTAACGGTATCCACGCAGAGATCGGAGAACCTAACCGGGGCAAACCCTTTGACCCGGGAATAGCTAGAATAAAATAAAGACTGCTAGATCTTACCTTTATTCTTGGAGAGCTAGGAGAAGACGATGAAGAAGGAGAAGCTTGGAGAGGATGAAGCCTTGATGAAGATGAGGAAGAGATAAAGCTTAGGATTTCTCAAACCCTTTCTCTTAAAACCCACGATCATCAACACTTCCTTTCATTTCTCCATAAGCCTTTTATCAAAGATCAAGAAGAGATGATTGTCGTGTATATTTGAGAGGAAGCTTGAAAACACTTTTCAAGAACCTTCTCCTATCTCCAACGATCATCACCTCTTTTTTTCCATAAGCAATTTGTCTTTAACATAATTAAAGACATTAAATGCAAAGTAGAAAGGCTTTCCACGTTAGCCTCTTGATTTTGTCCTTTAGTTCATTTTTGTCTTTAACATTTAAAGACATTAAAAGCTAAAGAAACAATCATCATTTAGTCTTCTCCTCCTTTCCACGTTAGGCATATATATATATATAAATTAATTCTTTAATTAATTAATAAGATATATATATATATGTATATAAATCTCAAGTGGTCCGATCACTGGGTCTGGCCCTATCTCTACCACCGGTCCGTATGAAAAAAACACCGAAGACCTGTTTCAGCAATATCGATGTCGCGATCTCATCGGGATATATCTCGATCTCATCGGGATCCATTTAATCCTATTGCTCTCCATTTATTGGATCTCTATCCAAAACTATTTTACAAATTTTCCGAGTCACTCTTATGCGTGTGACCCATTAGGTTCCCGGTTATGTTAGCCACTTAGATTAACACTTAATCTGAGCAAGTCATGAGCGGTATCTAGCAACACATCATGGCCCCCAATTGACCGAAAAGTAATTGGTTTGACGAATGAACCTATATTCATCATGAACCATATCACGAACCTTTCCATAGACAATTACTGTGCAATTCGTCCTTTCACCATGCTATACCCCACTTGGTTATGAGTATGAGCAAAGTGTCAACTCTTACTAGACTGAATATGTCAAATCTAGTCCAAGTGAAATCAGTTCTTTTCCTGGGACTCATTATTTTATATGTCACTGAAGACACTCTTCATGACATATGTACTCCGGCCAGAGGTTTCCAAATAATGACCCTGACAAGAGGCCATGGGTATCATCTTCTGCTATCACAAAAGTGGTGAATCCTCTATTGGCTACTCAATTACCTTTGAATACCTCAAGCCGTACCCAATCACCACCCTATGAGCGACCTGTGTGAGGCAACAAGGAATGGAGTCAAAGCACAGAATCAATATCCAAGATATCCTTGAGTACCTCAAGTCTAAGGATATTTGCACCATTGCTATGATGAGATTATCACTGACATTAGAATAGGACATCCATGTGATGATCTCATAGCAGGTCATCCAATGTACTTACTACCTCTAGTAAGCATTCACATCTCAACCCTAAATATCCCATATTTACAGTTTCTGAGATCCACTGCTTGATCAAATCAAGTAGCTTGAGATGTGCTAGTCTCTTCGGATTACCGATGTCCAGTTTCAGTAATCCTATGACTAGGGATTATTTAGATACTGACATAATTGAACATGATAGGAATCTCAGTAGTATGATCACATCATAATTTCCTTCATGCTATGTCATATATCATGGACTTCATTAATTTGCTTATAGATCAATATCCATTCATAAACAATGAACAACAAAGTAATGAAATATGCCTTTCTTTATTTATTCATAAAGTATGTACACAACTTTGTACAAAACGTGCTAAAGGCGATTGCCTTTAGGGCACTACTCTAACAAAATCTCCCACTTGACCTAAAGCCAGTCACCTTGATATCTAATACCATAGGCGAGTACATGAGAATCAAAATTCTTCTGTGACAATGGCTTTGTCAATGGATCAGCAATATTCTGCTCGGTGGGAATTCTTTCTATCTGGACATCACCTCGACCAATGATCTCCCTAATCAGATGATATCTGCGGAGTACTTGTTTGGATCGTTGATGAGACCTTGGTTCCTTCGCCTGCGCAATAGCCCCATTGTTGTCACAATACAATCAGATGGGCCCATCACATTAGGAACCACACCAAGTTCGATAATGAACTTTTTGATCCAAATTGCTTCCTTTGCTGCGTCTGAAGCGGCAATGTACTCTGCCTCGGTTGTTGAATCGACAGTTGTCTCTTGTTTGGAACTCTTCCAACCGGCCGCCTCATTGCTCGGTGTGAATATATAACCTAATTGGGATTTAGAATCATCCTTATTAGATTGAAAACTAGCATCTGTATACCCGCTCACCTGGAGATTTCCATCTCCATATACCAAGAAAACATCCTTAATCCGTCATGAGTACTTAAGGATATTCTTGATACCACCCAAAGGACCCTCACCAGATCCGATTGGTATACCGTCAGAACGCTTAGAGCATATGATACATCGGGTCTCGTACATAACATTGCATACATGATAGATCCTACTACAGATGCATACGGGATTATATTCATGCGCATCCTCTCATCTTGTGTCTTAGGACACATAGATTTCGAGAGTGTTATCCCATTAGTGATGGGAAGGTACCCTCTCTTGGATTGTTCCATGCTAAACCTCTTCAGCATCTTGTTTATGTACGTTGATTGTGAAAGACCAAGCAATCTTTTTGATCTATCTCTATAAATCTTTATCCCAAGGATATAAGTTGCTTCACCAAGGTCTTTCATGACAAATTGTTTGGATAACCAAATCTTCACAGATTGCAGCATAGAGACATCGTTTCCTAGTAGTAATATGTCATCTACATATAGCACATGGAAAACGATTGCAGTCCCACAAACCTTCTTATACACACATTGTTCATCCGGATTTTGTGAGAAACCAAACTCTTTGATTACCTCATCAAAACGAATATTCCACCTCCTGGATGCTTGCTTCAATCAATAGATGAATTTCTGAAGCTTGCATACCTTTTCGCCATCATAGAACGTGAAGCCCTCTGGTTGTGTCATATACACATCCTCAGCTAGATTTCCATTTAGGAAAGCTGTCTTCACATCCATTTGCCATATCTCATAATCATAATGAGTGGCAATGACTAGGAGTATCCTAATGGATTTAAGCATTGCTACTGGACTGCATTACTTGGTAACAATATGTGCCCTGGTCGGTTATGAAGGCAGTCTTCTCTTCGTCTTCAAGGCTCATCTGAATTTGATGGTAGCCCGAGAAAGCATCCAAGAAATTGAGAAGTTCATGTCCGGAGGTGGAGTCTACTAACTGGTCGATCTTGGGCAGGGGGAAACTGTCCTTTGGACATGCCTTGTTCAGGTCGGTGAAGTCGATGCACATTCTCCACTTTCCGTTCTTCTTCTTTACCAACACCACGTTGGCGAGCCATTCGGGGTACTTGACTTCTCGGATGAACCCGGCTCCGAGCAGTTTCTCTATTTCTTTCTCGATCACCTCCTGTCGCTCCTTGCAGTGCCATCGCTTCTTTTGCCTAACCGGCTTGTAATCTTGTCGAATACCAAGGGAATGCGAAGCGACCGATCGAGAAATTCTGGGCATATCGCTCGGTACCCAAGCGAAGACCGATCTGTTCTCCACTAAGCAGTCTGTGATTTCTTTAACCAGGTCCTTCTGAAGCTCGGAACCTAGATTCGTGAATTTGGAGCCATCTGCTTCATCCAATACGACCCGCTGCGTTTCTTCGACGGGATTCAATCTTTTTGTTTCTTCATCTGCTCTCACGTCAAGAGAGCTTGTCAATACCACCGACCCGTCTAATGTTTTTGTCTCTACCAAATAGCATTCTCTAGCGATTCTTTGTTGACCTCTAACAACACCAACTCCTCGGGGCGTTAGAAACTTCATCACTTGGTAATAGGTGGAGACGACCGCTCTGAGGGCGTTCTGGATAGCTCGTCCGATTATTGCATTGTATGCCCCTTGGAACTTCACGACTAGGAATTCGACGAACCTCTCTATTTGACACGACCTTTTCCCGAATTTCACTTTTAAGTAGACCCGGGCGAACGAGTAGGCTGAGGCTCCAGTTACCCCTTTGATAGGTCCGTCTGTAGGCAGTAGCCGATCTTCAGGTACCTCCATCTGCTTGAAGGCATCATAATACAACAGGTCGACCGAGCTGCCCGTATCGATCATTACCCGCTTCACCTCGTTGCCGTCCATGTTCAGATTTACGACAAGCGCGTCGTCATGAGGACAACTTACACCATCAAGGTCGGACCCGTCGAACGATATCATTCTGTCATTCTCTCTCTTCCTTTTGATTGACGAGTCTTTGTCGACCTGTTTGGCATATCTCTTTCTTCCTTTAGCAGTGGATCCCCCCGTTGTGTTTCCACCAAATATCATATTAATGACCCTTACCGATCGGTCATCTCGTTGCCCAACATCTCTGTCGACTCGCGCTCTGGATCGACCTCTCGTTGTCGTCTGTTGTCATGCCGACCGGGCTTATGCTCATTATCTCGGTCGGTATTTTGCTCGTGTTTCACAAATCGGCTCAACCTTTCCCTTTGGATGAGGGATTCGATCTCTCTTTTCAACTGTCGGCAATGTTCCGTGTCATGACCGATGTCTTTATAGAAATGACACTATAAATCGGGGTTTCTATCTTTGGAGGGAGTCTTCATCTTTTTGGGTTCTCGGATAGTTTCCCCGTCCGCTTTCATGGCCGCGAGTACTTCTGCATATCGTCCGTTGATCGGGGTGAACTCCTGTCGATATCCCTGTCGATCGGTTGACTTTCTCCAGCTCGACTGCCCTTTTTGTCGCTTGTGCGGACCACTCGCTCTGTCATTTGACGAGCGATCATCCGTCTGACACCTCGTATTTTTCAGCACTTCTTCAAGCTGAATGTACCTATCCGCCCTGTTTCTTATTTCTTGAACGGATCGGGGCTGATCGAGGGCTATCAACTTTTTGAACTCTTCATCCCTCGTGTTGTTCATAAGCGCTGCTAACATTGACGAGCAAGTGAGGTCAGGGACCTCGACCGCTTCATTATTGAACCGAGTGATGAATTCCCGTAGGCTCTCGTTCCTTCCTTGTGTCAACTGCATCACTTCCAAGGCCGTCTTCTGCGGCCGCTTACTTATAGCGAACTGGTTCAGAATAATAACCTGAAATCTTCAAAACATGTGATACAGTTCGGGGGCAAGCTATTAAACCATCGCCGAGCTCCCTCTTGGAAGGCTGTACAGAAAGCGTTGCACTGAATGGCGTCTGGAATGCAGTCCAGATTCATCATCGACTGGAAGTGCTATAGGTAATCCAGGGGGTCGGTCTTTCCAGTATACTTTTCGAGCATCGGTATTTTAGTGCCGGGCACCGGGAGACTATCCAAGATTGCCGGAGTAAAGGGAGAGTTGTACTGAGCTGTCGGGCGATCTGGGCGGAAGCTCATTGCCACATTAATCCGATCGTCCACGATTTTTTCTAGGGCTTCAGTAGGGTGGCGATCGGTCGTCATACTGATCTGTCAGGCGGTTCGTCGCCGCAGGCATTCTTTATTATCTTGGTGAGATTGTAAAATCTGGCGAATCAATAGATCAGGCGCTTCCTTAATCTGCTTTCGGGTAAGGGAGGCGTGTACTGGCGAAAGAGGATCTGCATCTGATTGGTGTTGGAGATTCGGGCCCGTATTGAGTGCAGCGTTATCCTCCAAAGCTACACTCTGTTCTTCTTGTTCCAAGTCTTGAGGTTGCGGTTGATCATTCGGGTCTAAAGATTCTGTGCGGGAAAGATGATGTGCAGGCGGCAGGGTTGCAGGTAGCTGTAAACCTATCCTTTGTAACACCAGAGCCGCGACAGCGGCTATATCAGGGTTAGCTGCCGCCGCCTGACTGATCTGTGTGTTTCTGGACGTGGTGCCCTGTTGTCGGCCCCCACGGTGGGCGCCAATTGGTTCTGCCAGATTCTAGTTGAACTGAACGCTGCCGTTTGGGTCCATGGGGTTGGTTGGTTTTTGCAAGAGCTGCGACTTGAAGTTTCCTGCAAAACAAAAAAGGCACGTTGGGGGTTGTTTCCCGATAAGCCCCTCCGACGATCAAGTCAATCTTTTGGTGAAGGTGGGATCGCTGTAAGCAGAGAAAACTAGGGTTATGATCGTGCGTACCTTCGTAATGGCATAATTATACCTTATTTATGAAGTAGTAGCTATGTTTAGGTCTTTACGTGTGCATGGGAGACTCTTACATGCGGATAAGCCAAGGAGATCGTGGATTGGATCTGGGCTTGGTATAGGTACAGGATTGATATTTGAAGAACGGACCGATCGACCCACGGGTCGTTATGACTGGGTGCGGGCCCAGCGCGACCGACCCGACCAGAGGGGATTAGTAAAATGAATGGACACATGGGTATACCTTATTTCAAAGGGAACTGGAATTATACTTGCAGTTATAGCTGGGAATCATTTGTTTCCTGTGGGATTTTGAGTTCTTGGCGGCCTCACCTGTTGACTATGAGGACGGAGAAAAAGAGCAATCATTTTGGTTTAAGAGTTAAGGCATTGATACGTGGAGAGTCTGATAATAGGATGTTTTGTGTGCCAATTCTTGAGAAAGGTTTTGGAATTTAAGACATCTTTTGATGAGTATTTGAAGACTTTGAGTATATCAAAACCGCTAAGAGAAAATAGGCAAGCACAATAATCTAACTTGGATGAGTCAAAGGATAGTGGAAGTAGCAGAAAATCGAGGAGGGTTAAGGGATCGAAGGAGCCAGGGAAGATCTCCAAATCTATGGAACATTATGAGTTGGTTGAGAATGGTGAGGGAACTGCTGGAAGAAAACGTGTGGTTAATGATGAACTTCATTATAGAAAGGAGGAAATGAAAGAGTTGAACTTGGTTAGCCAAGAGAGTCTCAGAAATGTACATGCAAGTAGGAAACAGGGAAACGCTGCAAGAGATGGAAAATCGAGGAGGTTTAAGGGATTCAAGGAGCAAGAGAAGATGTCCGCGTCTGTGGAACATTATGAGTTGGTTGAGAGTGGTGAGGGAAATGCTGGAAAAAAACGTGTTGGATGATCAACTTCACTACAGAAATGTGGAAATGAAACCTGGTTAGCCAAGAAAGTCGTAGAAATGTACGTATAAATGGAAAACAGGGAAATGATGCAAGAGATGGGAAGTGGGTTAACAATCAAAGAAGTATCATCAATTCAGGGTGGAAGGACTTAAATAGAGGTAAGCAGACTGGAAAAGTCAACTTTTACCCTTGAAGGATGAATTTCAAGTTCAACCTTCACTCATGATGAATTTAGTGGTGGCAACATTATTAGCTCAAAAGAAAGGTGCTCGAGGATTTCTAAAAAATGTTGGAGCGAACAGAGATGAGCTTTGAAACATAATTATAAGGTTAAGTCCATCTAAAACAAAATTAGAAAATAGGAGTGATTGCTATTATTACCAATGGTTCCGCAGATTTTGGCGGAGCTGAACGTTGCCGTTTGGATCCATGGAGTCGGCTGCTTGCTGTAGTAACTTCAACGTGAATATCCCTACAAAACAAAGAAGGCATGTCGGGGGTTGTGTCCCGATTAGCCCCTCCGATGCTCAAGTTAGTCTTTTCCAGTGAAGGTGAGGTCGCCGTATGCAGAGAAGAATGAGATTGTGATTACCTACCTCAATATGGTGGAATTATCCCTTATATATGAAGTAATAACTAGGTTTAAGCCTTTACGTGTTTGCATGGGAGTCTTTCACCTACAAGTGGGCTGAGGAGAGCGTGAATCAGGCTTGGACTTGACATAGCCATTAGGTATGAGACTGATCTTTGGTGATTGGACCGATCGGCCCATACATCGTTGAGACTGGGTTCTGGTCCAGTATAGCCGACCCGACCATAAGCCCTCCCTACTCCTCGAGTCTGAGCGAAGACAAGGGTCGAAGGAGTATGCTAGGACTTTATTGCTCGTCTGCTATCTTATAGCTCGTCTGTAAGACAGCTCGTGAGGTGGTCGATCGGTCGGATATTAGCATTGTAGCTCGGTCATGGGACATCTCGGGTAGTCCCGATCGATCGGATGCCGACTGGTTGTGCATGACCGTCAGATCGATCGGTCGATCGAAAGTGCCCCAACCGATTGGCCTCGCACTTATTGTCTGAAGCTCATGAAGCGGATCGGTGGTCATCATTGGTGGGCACGTGGAAGTACTTGAAGCATTTATTGTTTGACGGCGCGTGCCCTCTGGCAGCTTTCCAGAATCTGAAACGATCGCTTTTTGTAACCGCAGCGCTTGTCACGTCGCCTTTTCAACTGTCAGCGTCCTCCGGGTTTCTAATAACCCTAATTTATCTTCGCTCGGATCCTGTCACGTGTTTGAGCTCGACTCGGATCTTCTCCACGCGTCAGTCGTTGGTTGGAAAACCCGTTCCTCTGTTCCTCTATACATGTTCTGGGCCGATGAATTGCAGGTTTTCTTCACGCTCTTGCTCTCCGGCTTTATTTGCATCTTCCTTCTCACAGCTTCCAGAGCTTTCCTCCAACTGTCGTACAAATTTCCGACCTCATATCACTAAATAGGTACGTCCTTTTCCCTTATTTCCTCTTTTAAATTTCCTCTTGATGAGCATGTCGTCCACCGGTTCTCGAAGTGGGGTTTCTCCAAGGGATGATGTTACTGAAAGGGCGTCTGAAGTTGTGGTTGAGGCGATGGCGATGTCGAGGTTAAGAGATGTCGAAAAGATCTCGACAAGAGAGCGGAAAGATGGGCTGGTCGTAAACGAGCTACCCAAAGGCAAATCGAGGATGTCCGCGGCGGAGTTGAGTCGGTCGATTCTTAGGAATAATATCCCTCGGTCCTGGGAGCCTAGGCTGGCCTCGGGGGATGAAAGAATCCACAGCAATGCAGGCGAGTGTTTTTCCGTCTCTGAGAGTTTCTTCTCGGTTAGCGGCTTGAGACTTCCGTACATCTCGATCGTTGATGAAGTGTGCACTGATTATCAACTAAGGCCGAGTCAGATTCCTCCGAATGAGTGGAGATTCATTAATGGTCTTGCTTTGTTGTGCCATCAGTTTGGCTGTCTGCCTTCGGTCAACATCCTGCGCCACTTTTTGAGAATGGGCCAGAGTCCGAGCTCTGGGGGTGGGATTCCTTCTTTGATGTACAAAGATGCCCGATATCGCCCAGCCGGAACAACTTCTAAAATTACCGGTTGGCGAACGAAGTATTTCTTCGTGAAGCCTCTGGGATCTTCCTCCGAGTCCCAGCCATGGAGGTATCCCTTAGCCGAGCGATGGAATGACTCGTCGAGCCTATTTCTGTCTAGAGAGGAGCGGGTGGTGGTCGGTCGTATAAAGGAGCTCGACCGATATAACTTCGCTCGGCTCATTTCGGGATACCGTGGGGGGGCCTCGACCAACTCTTTTCTAATTGACCCCCCGCCACAAGTTAGCGGGCTAGAAGAGGAAATCGCCCCGCCCGGTTGACCCCTCGTGTTTGAATTATTTACCATGCTTGTAGGTTTTGGTTCGATTTCTAACCTGTTTTCGTTGTTTGTGCAGCCATGGCCAAAGTTCGTGCCTTCAGCGGCCCCCCCAAGTCTGCCAAGGGCAAGTGCAAGGTCACCGGGTCTTCGGAGGCCAGAGGACAGGAGGATAGGGAGGAGGCCAGTTCAATTGTCATTCGGCCCACTGCTTCTGAGCAGCAAAATGTTCCTCTTACCGTTTCCGAGCCATCTGCATTGCCTGCTATGATCGTCCCGCCTGGTGAGGGCTTGATTGTTATTGAGGAAGAAGAGGAGGAGAGTGATCGAACTCTTAAGAGGAGAAGGGCCATTAGAGTAGCCGACCGATCTCCTCGTCCTTTGGACCAAAACAAGGGGAAGGAGAAAGTGGGGGATCGTGCTGCCCCGTCAGCTAAGGGTAAAGGGAAGAAGCAAGCGGGGAGTGCTGATAAATGGGAGCCAGAGATTAGTCTTGATAGGACTGCTTCGATTGCTAACATCGAAGTGGCTCTTTATATCGCTGAGAGGGTTATTCCTCCCTTGGATGGGGAGCGTTTTGACTCGTTGAATGTTGAGGAGTTGACGGGCCGTGCCATCCGTAATTCTATAAGGGAGGTGGCTTTCGCTTTATCTATGCGTCAGCGCATCGAGTTGCTAGATCGGGAGGTCCATTCCCTCATTGAGCAGGCGGATGATTTAAAGACCGAGCTCTCAGAGGCCAGAGAAGAAAGAGACTTCTCCCGGGCTCAACTCTCTTCCTTGGAGGAGGAGAAGAAACTTTGGGAGGAGGAGCGTAACGTCCTGACTCAGCTCGCTACGGGAGAGGAGGAGAGGAGCAGCTTGAAAGCTCGACTCACCGCGGAGGAGGTTAAGAGGGTAAGGGTGATGGCAGCGAGGAACAAGCTGTCCGAGAAATGTGCGGTGTTGCAAGGGAAGCTGGAGCATGAGAGGGCACTTAAGGTAAAATTCCTCGAGGATTGTCATGCGTCGGTGAGTGGCCAGGCGAGAACCGAAGATACGTTGAGGAGGGTGCGATCCTCCATAAAAGAACAAAGGATCGAGGCGATCAGGTGATGGCAGAGGCGGTTCTTGCAGGAGGAGTGCTTGGAGTACTCTTCTGACTTGGCCTTCATGATCCTGAAAAATTGCTATGACGTCTGCGTCCCTGAGGGGTCGGACGGTCCTCCGTTTGAGGGATTTGCCGAGCCGATGTTTCCTACCGCCCTTGGCCTCTCTCTGGAGGAAGTAAGGGAGAGGGCCATGGAGGATCAGGGGTCAGTCCCGGATGAGGAGCTGGACCTTAGCTCGGCTGAGGAGGACGAGCTTCCTTGTGAGGATACTTCTCCGGCCGCTTCCGAGGCTTCCCCTGGGCATCCGCCCACTTCTCCTTCTGTTGATTTTTGAAGCTCACCTGGTCGGGCTTGTGACCAGGGCAGATTTAAAGGAATGAAATCTTTTCTTTTGTCCTTCATTTTTTCGAAGTCATTTTTCGCGTTTATGTTCTTTACTTTCGGCGTATAGTGGGATTTGATGAAGATGTAGGTTGACCTATAGTCGAGGTCGGGCCGAGGTCCCAAGGATCTTGTCTTGGCGACCGATTGACCGTAGTCGATCTATGTCGAGGCTGAGCGATAGTCCCAAAGATCTTGTCTTGGCTACCGATCGACCGTAGTCGATCTATGTCGAGGCCGAGCAATGGTCCCAAGGATCTTGTCTTGGTGACCGATCGACCGTAGTCGATCTATGTTAATAGCGAGTGAGGGTCCCAAGGATCTTGTCTTGGCGACCGATCGACCGTAGTCGATCTATGTCGAGGCCGAACGATAGTCCCAAGGATCTTGTCTTTGCGACCGATCGATCGTAGTCGATCTATGTTAATGGCAAGTGAGGGTCCCAAGGATCTTGACTTGGCGACCCGACCGACCGTAGTTGTAGCACCCCACTCCCGCGAGACCCGAACCCGACATCTACAGTGATATCCGAGTCCGTGACCCGCGAGGGTGGTATGCTAGAGCAAAACATTCACACTTTCAAAACTCGTTATGAAAATTTTCTTTTCTTCTTTTCGAAAACAGTTGAGTGCGGAAAACAATAACCAATTTGGGCCCGATTTATAACAAAACATTTTCAATCAAACACAATTTTTGTCATTCAAAAGCACTCAATAGTGCTCAATCACTTCATAAATAGAAATGCATGACCCAACTGGGCCCAATGCCATTTCTGAACATTTTCAGTAATACAATACAATTATACATAATCAATTGGGACCCACTAAATAAAAAGACACTACACTAATGCAGATGTGAACTACACTGATCCCGACCTGAAACTCTGCCTTGCTAGAGGTAGACATACTCCCGTTTGTCTAACGGGGTACCCTTCGTTTCCTGAAAAATAATTGCAATGTTGGGTGAGTTTATGAACTCAAAGAGAAACCATCATCGATGGTTCACCCAACTCATGCATTCACAAATCATATCCACATAGTCACACAAGAGCATTTACGTAAATATCACATGCAATTTCCTTATTCACATTTTCAATCATCAGATACATATGCAATGCGCATGAGACACTTTCATTTTCTTATCGTTATTGTGACCGAACGCCTAACACTTATCAAAAATCGAACACATCTAGGGAGTAGGAGAGCCCTCCGGGTATGCACTAACTCCCCTCGAGCACAAGGCTCGGTCCAGTAATAGTAATCACATTTTAGGCAAGTAGGAGAGCCCTCTGGTATGCACTATCGCCCGCTCACATTAGGGATAGGAGAGCCCTCGGGTATGCACTAATCCCTCGAGCTCAAAGCTTCTTCTCAAAGATGGCGTCTCGGGTCAACAACTATCTTTATCTGATCATTCAATTATGCATGAATGCATATGTCACTATTCATTTCTAGTCATTTTTTTCCATTTCGATACCATTTTTCATTTCTTCGGAACTTTGGTCCGGTATTTCAATCATATGCAGATTCAATTCATTTCACTAATGCATTTACCGTTCAATTAGCCAATGCATTCATACACATTTATTCACATTTGCACTTCTATATCACATTACAATATTTCGAACACCCATGGTCCGAAATCAATCAAAAGCAATCACATATATCCATCCTTAACTCCACATGGCATCTGTGCAATAAATTAAACACATATAGGTTGAGAAACCAACTAGATTACTCACTTGCACTTCCGAGCTACAGCCTGGAAGTCCCAGCATATCCGTGGAATTGCTCCATCGGTGCCTTTAAAAACAGTAAAATAATCTCACATTACCAATTATACCAAATTTCAATAATCAATAATGCATGCTTAGCAAATGTGATAAATACTATACATGTTATGACATTCCCGATCCTATTCCCGAATTTTCTCAATTTGATCTCTTTCACTCTTAATCATAACAATTCCAAATACCATAATTCAATTGACTCAATTCCATCTCTCTCTAGACACATTCCAATAAAATCATAATCACTATTCATTACCACTCGATTACGATAATCATCGAATTTGAATTCCGAATTTCCGTCATATCAATTCAAAATTCTTAGACTCTAAATTCCAATTAATCACTAAGGACCAATTCATTTGCAATCAAAACCTCAAACTCATTACTTGTAACAATCATCTCATAAACACTTAAATTTCATTCTTCCAAATTGCAATTCCTAGTCTCAAAAATTCAGTTAATCCATAGCCTATTCATTAAGAATAAATCCTTTTAAACAAGCAATTCACCCTCAGAAATTCAGGCGTCCTCGCGTCGCTCGCCGCGGCGAGTCTCCTGCCTTCGCCGCGGCCACACTTCCTTTCTCTCCCGCGGCGTAACCACGTCCGCTCGCCGCGACGTGCGCGCCTTGGTCTCGTCGCAGCGTCGATCGAAAATTTCCGCCATGCGACGACTTCATCACTCGTCGCGGCGTGCACGCTGGGGTGGCTCGCCGCTGCGTGTTCATCGCTCGCCGCGGTGTACGATCCTAGAAACGCATCCGAAACCCAGAAATTCTCAGATTTTCTGATATGTTATCCATCCAAATCCATTCTAAACACTTTCGATCAATTTTAAACATTAAACCCAACTTATTTCTAACCTCAAATCCATCTAATAACCATTATTCATCAAAAACCCAAATCAAAATCAACGAAATTCTCAAAAACCCTAACATCCGAAACTTATCAATTTCTGCACAATTTCATACTCAATTCAATGATCAAATTAAACGACTTAAATCATAAAGAAACAGAGACTTACTTGATTCAAGCTTTAAACCTTCGAAAATTACCAAATATACAAGCCTTCGGTTCAATCCTCACCCACGACAATCTCCACTTTTCCTCCAAATAACATTTTCTTCCAATTCCAAAGCTTAAGCTAGGTTGAAGACGATGATCGGAGAAATTTAAAGGAAGAAGATGGAACAACCAGCAAAAACGATGGATCACGAAGGAGAAGAGAAGAAGAAATGGGATTTTCTTTCAAAAACAAAGAGGATCGGTCGTAGGTGGCAATTTCAAAGGGTAAGGGCATATATATAAGAGATTTTAAAGCTAAGGGCATGATTGGCTAATCATCTGCCACAAGACCAGTCCGAACAACCTCAATCCAATTTCTTATTCTATCTTATTCCTAAGTTCGCAATGATCATAAATAATAAATCCCACAATTATAACTCCAATTGCTTCATATCAATTGTCAATCACTCTTGGACCCGGAATCTAATTAATCAGTCATTAGGCCAATTTTTCGGTCCGGATCGATTACTCTAAAATTTTTGGAAAAATTCCCATAAATTCACAAAATTAGGAAATACCCATTCCTATACTCAAATTCCAATTTCCAATCCTCTAAATTCAATTTCTTTCCAATTCTATATTTCAAAACCTGATTTACAAGACTCATCGTAAAATTTCCAATTTTCATAATTTAATCGAAATTGTCATACATGTATGTACATTCATATATATATATACTTGTACGATAAAAATCAGTTACCAATGACTATCGAAACTATAATGCCTGAGCAATCCAACATTTTCCGTACTCAATCCCTAATTCAATCTGTTACCGATATACTCATCACACCAAGAATTCGGATGTTATTCGAGTCGATCTATGGAGATGCCGAGTGAGGGTCCCAAGGATCTTGTCTTGGTGACCTGACCGACCGTAGTCAATCTATAGAGATGCCGAGTGAGGGTCCCAAGGATCTTGTCTTGGCGACCAGACCGACCGTAGTCAATCTATGGAGATTCCGAGCGATGGTTGATTGGATTTTCTACTCTTTGAAACATTTAATGGATTGCCAAGAAATCTGAAAACCCCTTTATTGATGATAATGAGGGCGTGGGCCGTTAAAAACCTGTCCGCGGGGGACGAAAAAGGTTCCCACGTGTTATATACAAAAAAGGCAATAAGCAAAGACTAACTAAAATAAAACTTATCTATTGGTAGAACGCCTTCAAGTTTCGAGAATTCCAAGGCCTTGGTAGAACCTGTTAGAGTAGTGCCCTAAAGACAATCGCCTTTAGTGCGTTTTGTACAAAATTGTGTACATACTTTATGAATAAATAAAGAAAGGCATATTTCATTAATTGGATGTTCATTATTGATGAATGGATATTGATCTATAAGCAAATTAATGAAGTCCATGATATATGACATAGCATGAAGGAAATTGTGATGTGATCACGCTACTGAGATTCCTATCATGTGCAAATATGTCAGTATCTAAATTATCCCTATTCATGGGATTACTGAAACTAGACATCGGTAATCCGGAGAGACTAGCACATCTCAAGCTCCTTGATTTGATCAAGCAGTGGATCTCAGAAACTGTAAATATGAGATATTTAGGGTTGAGATGTGAATGCTTACTAGAGGTAGTAAGTACATTGGATGACCTGCTATGAGATCATCACATGGATGTCCTATTCTAATGTCAGTGATAATCTCATCATAGCAATGGTGCAAATATCCTTAGACTTGAGATACTCAAGGATATCTTGGATACTGATTCTGTGCTTTGACTCCATTCCTTGTTGCCTTACACAGGTCGCTCATAAGGTGGTAATTGGGTACAGCTTGAGGTATTCGAAGGTAATTGAGTAGCCAATAAAGGATTCATCACTTCTGTGATAGCAGAAGATGATACCCATGGCCTCTTGTCAGGGTCATTACTTGGAAATCTCTGGCCGGAGTTCATATGTCATGAAGAGTGTCTTCAGTGACATATAAAGTAATGAGTCCTAGGACAAGAACTGATATCAATTGGACTAGATTTGATGTAGTCAGTCTAGTAAGAGTTGACACTTTTCCCATACTCATAATGTCGGGCCCCGACCCGGAGACCGGACCCCAACTGTTGGATCCCTTTACCCAACCTGCATATAACTTCTATAGATGTTGGATCCGAGACCCAACCGTCCTGGAGGTGGTCCTGGTGGAGCTCATCCCCAGACACTTGCCTTGCTAAGACCCTAACTTGACACACTCTATTTGACTCACTTTGGTGGTGAGCGACATCGACTAAGGCCGGACCTCGATCGCCTCGACAATCCCCAAAATAACACTCTTATCTATGGATCTGCAGAACAAGTCGACTTGTCTGATAAACAAGTCGACTTATCGAGACAAACAACTCGACTTATAACCAACAAGTCGACTTATCGGGACAAACAAGTTGACTTATAACCTACAAGTCGACTTATCGAGACAAACAAGTCGACTTATCTAACTGACAAGTCGACTTATTATTCAAAAGCTTCACAAGTCGACTTATGGTTCCAATAACTCGACTTATATCTATTCTGAACTCAAAACCTAACCCTCTACACTCTCTCTTGGCTTATTCCAAACACCATAAACACTTCTAAACCTCTCAACTCATCCACTCCACTCTCAACATGCTATAATCTCACTTAAACTTACATCATTCATCTACTCACATGAATTCCAAAGCAATTTCATACAACTTTGGAAACTATGCTTAAACATGATAGTAAATGGCCTTGGGAGATCATGATAAATCATAATTCATGCATTTCATTTATATCAAAACAATGTTCTTACAATGCTTTAGTAGGCATTTCAAGCCTATTACAATTCAAATCAAAATACATCTGTTTTCTCAAAATGCAACCTAAAGCATTCATTACAAAAACATGAAATACATGGGCAAAACACTAAGATCTTGGAGTATGCCTTGAGCTCATTCTTCGAGATCCCGATCTTCACCTGGAGATGGGACGGGAAGTGGGGGGTGAGCTTTTGCTCGTGGGTAACACGTTTATATTTATACTACTAAGCTGAATCTATTCATTACTCATACTGTTTGCAATATTCTTATTAACAAATCTTACAACTTGCATTTCACAAATTCATCAAACTAACCACAAAATTTCATGATTCATGCATTCATCATTCTTGCTAACATATGCTAACACATAATCACATAGCTGATGGTTTGAAAAGTCCACAGGTTTCTGATGAGCTACACAAGTGTAGTCATATGCTGAGGAGTCCAAAAAGGAACATCCTATGCCACAGTCGGGCAGCCGGGCGAAGGCTTTACTGGTCTACCTGTACGTGAATCTGCTGGTGGACTTAACTAACCCACATAACACTGAATTTCATGCATAAAAACTGGACTTTTCTTGTCCACTAGCTGAATTTCTGAAAATGGATTTTCATGCAATCCAAATAGCTGATTTTCTGAAAAATGCTTTTCATGCTTAGCTCAAATGTCAAAGCTCACTAATATTCATGCTCATTCAATTTATGAATTTATCAAGCAATGTCAAGCAACGTCATATATTATCAAGTTCTCATATAATGGCATTCATACATCTATCATACTCAATCAAATCATCACAAAGTAATTTGAAAGAACATAATTTCTTTAATTAAGACAGTATTTATCACTTACTAGCATAAAGATAAAAGTGAAACCCACCTTATATCCTTGCTTAAGCTTGCCTAAGGAAGCTCCTCTTCTTGTTCTCCTCTTCTTTCTTGTCCTCCTTCATTCATGGCAAGAAAAGAACCTCACATCATTTAGGGTTTCTAAAATTGAAAACCTAATGAACCTTAATCATGAAATCAACCCTAGAATTACTAAACCCACTTCATTTCTAAGCTTTCCAAACCATAACCCAAGCAAAAGCTTAACCTTGAAAACATGACTTACCTTGAATCTTTAGCTAACCAAGTGATTTCTTGGTTCAAAAGGAAGCTCTAGCCTTCCTCCACACTTTTAACTCTTGGACTTTCTTCAAAATCTTACCCAAACTCTTGGAAAATCACAACCTAAGCAAGCTCTTCTTCTTTTCTCCTCCACCACCGAAACTCTTCTTCTCCCTCTCTCAATTTTCGTATCCCTTCTTTTCCCTACACAAATTCATTTAACTCCTTCCTTATATACTTCCTCCTAACTCACTTAAGCCCATTAACCTAAGGCCCATCTCATTCCTCTTCTTTCCTTCTTCCTTCCTTCTTATCTTCTTTAACCTACTCAAACCCAAAGCCCAAGTCCACTTCATTTCCTCCTCTTTTCTTCTTTTACTTCCCTACTACATTAAAGCCCAACTAACACATTTAATTCCATTAATTCTTAACCTAACTACTAACCAACATATTAAATTTCATTTATTCACCACCTATCTCATTTATGTTACTACATGCTAATTAATGCCATATGCTATTTAATGCTATCATATTTAATTCATACTAACTCAATTTCTTAATTAGTCTAATCATGCTTAATTAATTAATTAAATAATTAAATAAATAATTAAAAAAAATCTCGGGGCTAATATTTCTCCCCTTAAGAAATTTCGTCCCAAAATTCTTACTGACTCATCAAGAGGTGTGGATACTTCTCCTTCATTGCATCCAATGGTTCCCACGTCGCCTCTTCAACTGCATGGTTCCTCCATAGGACTTTAACCAACTGAACAGTCTTGTTTCTGAGGACCTTCTCCTTGCTATCCAGAATTTCCACTGGCATCTCCTCATAGTTCAAATCATCACTCAGCTGAACCTCTGAGGTCTGAATAATGTGAGAAGGATCTGATCTGTACCTCCTCAACATGAAAACATGAAATACATCATGGATCTGAGATAATTCTGGAGGCAATGCCAACCGGTAAGCTAACGGCCCGATCCTCTCTAGAATCTCATATGGACCTACATAACGAGGAATCAACTTGCCTTTCTTACCAAACCTCATGACCCCTTTCCATGGAGAGGTCTTAAGGAACAATTTGTCACCTACTGCATACTCCATTTCTTTTCTGTGAGCATCTGCATAACTTTTCATTCATCATGTCTTTGCCTTAAGTCGCCGCTAATCAAATCAATCTTATCCATCATCATCTGAACCAATTCGGTCCTACTAGCTTCCTCTCACCTTCTTCATCCCAACATATCGGAGTTCTACACCTCCGCCATATAGGGCTTCATAAGGAGCCATCTGAATACTCAATGGTAGTGCAATTGTTATAGGCAAATTCACCAACGGCAAATGTTCATCCCATGCTCCTTTGAAGTCCATAACACATGCTCGAGCATGTCCTCTAGGGTCCGAATGGTCCTCTCGCATCGACCATCCGTCTGGGATGAAATGTCGTGCTAAAACTCAACTTAGTCCCTAGGGCTTCCTCGCAAACTACTCCGTAATCTCGATGTAAATCAAGGTTCCTTATCGGATACTATGGAATCTGAACTCCATGCAACCTCACTACCTCATCAATATACTTCTGCTAAGACTTGCAATGAATCATGCGCTAATTGCCAGAAAATGGGCTGACTTGGTCAATCGGTCTACAATGACCCATATAGCATCATGCTTCCTAACAGTCCTGGGTAAACCCATCAGAAAATCCATCGTAATCCTTTGCCACTTCCATTCAGGAATGGACAATGGCTGCAACATGCCTGAAGGTGCCTGGTGTTCAGCCTTGACTTGCTGACACACTAGACATCTGCTCACGTATTCAGCTACATCCCTCTTCATACCTTTCCACCATAAATGTTCCTTCAGATCTCTGTACATCCTAGTGCTGCCTGGGTGCATGGAATAAGGCGCATTGTGTGCCTCATCCATGATCTCATCCTTAATTGCCTTATCATTCGGAATACATAACCTGTTTCCGACTACCATTAGCCCATCATCCCTTACTTGCACTTCTGACTGCTTACCATGTTGAATTTCATCTCTCAGCTTACTTAATTACGTATCCTCGCTCCTGCAACTCCTTGACCTTCTCCCAAGGATAGGTCTCACTCTGAATTGAGCAAGAATACAATCTGACTGATCCTGCTTCAAGCTGATCTTCAACTTGGCCATTTGCTCCAAAAGAGGCAAGTAAACTGCCTAAACATAAGCTATGGATGACTTCCTACTCAATGCATCCGCTACTACATTTGCCTTGCCTGGATGGTACTCTATCATCAGATTATAGTCCTTGAGCAACTCCAACCATCGTCTCTGTCTTAAATTCAACTCTTCTCGACTCATAATGTACTTAAGGCTTTTGTGGTCCAGTGAAAACCTTGTGCGAACCCCATACGATAGTGTCTCCATATCTTTAGGGCAAAAATCACTGCTGCCAATTCCAGATCATGATTCAGATAATTCAACTCATATGGCTTCAGCTGCCGTGAAGCATAGGCTATCACCCTGTCATTTTGCATTAACACACAACCCAAGCCTTTTTTCGAGGCATCACTATACACTGCATACCCCTGATCTCCATTGGGCAAAATTAAAATGGGAGCACTAGTTAACCGCTGCTTAAGCTCCTCAAAACTCTGCTGGCAATTCTCATTCCAAATAAACTGTTGATTCTTCCGTAACAACTTAGTCATTGGTGTAGCTATCATGGAGAATCCCTCCACGAACCTCCTGTAATAACCCGCCAGGCCTAGAAAACTCCATACCTCTTTTACTGTCTTAGGCTCTCGCCAATTTACCACTGCTTCTACTTTCCTCGGATCAACATGAATCCTCTGCTGGAAATCACATGTCCTAGGAAAACTACTTCATGCAGCCAGAATTCACACTTGCTGAATTTGGCATACAGCTCCTGCTCTCTCAATCTCTGCAATACTATCCTGAGATGCTGCTCATGCTCCCCTTCTTCCTTGAAATAGACCAGAATGTCATCAATGAACACTATGACAAACTGATCTAAAAACTCCTGAAAAACCCTATTCATAAGGTCCATGAATGCAGCTGGAGCATTGGTCAGTCCGAATGGCATGACCCTAAACTCATAGTGCCCGTAACGGGTCCTGAAGGCTGTCTTGTTAACATCAGACTCCCTGATTCGGAGTTGATGATAACCTGATCTGAGGTCGATCTTCGAAAAGACTCTTGCTCCCTGCAGCTGATCAAACAGATCATCTATCCTAGGTAAAGGATATCTGTTCTTAACTGTCACCTTGTTAAGCTTCTTGTAATCTATACACATGCGCCATGTCCCATCCTTCTTCTTAACAAATAGAACTGGCGCTCCCCAAGGTGATGAACTTGGCCTGATAAACTGCTTCTCTATGACTCCTCTAATCGCTCCTTAAGCTCCCTTAACTCACCGGAGCCATTACGTATGGTGGCATCGAGAGTGGCGCTGTTACGGGAATCAAGTCAATTTTGAACTCAATTTCCTCACCGTGGCAACCCCAGAACTCGTCTGGGAACACATCTGAAAACTCCCTGACAACCGGATAATCTTCTAGTCTGCCCACATTTTCCTTTGGATCTACCACATGTGCCAAGAAGGCCTCACACCCCTAGTTCATCATACTGTCACCTAATAAGGCTGAAATAATCCTCGGCGCTGGCAGTTTTCTGTCCCCTTTGAAGATTACTTTCTGACCATCTCCCAGATCAAATTCTACTTCTTTGAGGCTACAGTCTAGCTTGGCCTTATACTTCTCCATGACATCCATCCCCAATATAACATCCAATCCCTGAAGGTCTAGAGGTAGTAAGTCTACTACCAATCTAGTACCACCGATCTTTGCTCACAATTTTATACATCACATCGATCACTACTTTACTCCCCAAAGGAGTACTAACAACCGAAAATTGTCCATAATCTCGTGACATCAAGATGCATATTCATACTTGAGGAAACAAAAGAATGTGTGGAACCCAGATCAATCAAAACATAAACCGCAGAATTGAACAACCGAACCACACCACCACAACTTGAGAGCAGTTGTAGCTTCCTCTCTGTCATGGCAAATACTCTACCGGTGCACGACCACATGCTCTTGGCCTCCTGCAGATTAGCCCTCCCGATCGCTCCAGGCGCCTACTTGGTGGTGGCTTGGTTCCCACTGTCTCCATCTGCCTCTGAGCTTGAATTTGGGAACCCTCCTGTCTCAGCCTCTGAGGACAATCTCTCATCATATGCCCCTTCTCTCCACACTGGAAGCAACCACCAAACCCTTTAAGACACCTCCCTGGATGAAACTTCCCGCACTGATCACACTGGGGATGCTTGCCCTTCCATAACTTTCCTGAGCCTCCCACACTAGAGACCTGTTCAGTATTTGCCCTGGACTGCTGACTCTTGGTAGGACCACTACTGCCCATGCCACTCTGAGTATGATGGGTTCGGTGCTCCTCTCAGGTCTTTGGAGCACTCACCCCTTCTGGATGATTGTTCTCTGTTCTTCCTTTTCCTGCTCACCTCAGTCTTAATATTCTCCAGCTTCTCAGCCTGGAGCGCTGCATCCACTAACTGTTGGTAATCACAGAAGTTGTGAATTAGGACTTTCTCCCTGATTCCCAAGTGAAGACCTTCCTCAAACTTGCGGCACTTGTCTTCCTCTGTTGCCACAATGTTAGCTGCATAATGAGAAAGTTGTGTGAACTTCAGCTCATAATCGCTCACACTCATGTCCTTCTGCATCAGATTTAGAAACTCTCCAGCCTTCCCTTGCACATAAACCCTGGAGAGATACTTTTTCCTGAACATTTCCACAAAATCCCTCCATGTCAACACCGAAGGAACAACCTGACTGTGGGGCACTGATTCCCACTAATGCAATGCATCTCCACAGTGGATCGATTTGCATAATCCAGCTTCTCTTCATCTGAGCACTTCATCTACTTCAGGACCCTCTCGGTCCTCCTCAACCACGCTTCTGCCTCTTGGGTTTGTAGTCCCATTGAAATCAACAACCCCATACTACGGAGCTTGTCATCGCCCACTCCGATCTGCTGGAGTTGGCACCTGAGCCTACCTTCCCTGGCCCATAGCTTACGCGAAAGCCTGGGCGAAGGCCTGAAAGAATTGTGGGTCTACTGGGTTTGGCATAGGAGGAGGCTGGAGAGGCACCTCATGTTGCACACTTGGTACCTCGTAATCTATAATGTGGATGGTCCCCGCATCACAGGGAATGTGGGATTCATCCGTATTTCCCCCGAGAGCTCGGTCGAGATTGAGCTCCTCGAGTTCTTCTTCGAGGCGTATATTACTCCTTTAATGAAAACCATTTAAAATCTTTAGTTCATGCCGGTAAGACAAGTTCAAATCATGTAAAGCCGCTCAAAACTAATACATGTCTTCGGATTTAAAACAATGCATGGTTCATGTAACATGATGCATCTTGACTCTACCTTGAGGTTACCCACTAGGGTTCCTAGAAACCGTAAACCTAGGGCTGCTCGATACCACAGATGTCGGGCCCCGACAGGAGACCGGACCCCAACCTGTTGGATCCGTTACTCAACCTCGCATATAACTTCTATAGATGTTGGATCCGAGACCCAACTGTCCGGGAGGTGGTCCTGGTGGAGCTCATCCTCGAGACACTTGCCTTGCTAAGACCCTAACTTGACACACTCTATTTGACTCACTTTGGTGGTGGCGACACCCACTAAGGCACGGACCACGATCGCTTCTCGACAATCCCCAAAATAACACTCTTATCTATGGATCTGCAGAACAAGTCAACTTGTCTGATAAACAAGTCGACTTATCGAGACAAACAACTCGACTTATAACCAACAAGTCGACTTATCGGGACAAACAAGTCGACTTATAACCTACAAGTCGACTTATTGAGACAAACAAGTCGACTTATTATTCAAAAGCTTCACAAGTCGACTTATGGGTCCAATAACTCGACTTATATCTATTCTGAACTCAAAACCTAACCCTCTACACTCTCTCTTGGCTTATTCCAAACACCATAAACACTTCTAAACCTCTCAACTCATCCACTCCACTCTCAACATGCTATAATCTCACTTAAACTTACATCATTCATCTACTCACATGAATTCCAAAGCAATTTCATACAACTTTGGAAACTATGCTTAAACATGATAGTAAATGGCCTTGGGAGATCATGATAAATCATAATTCATGCATTTCATTTATATCAAAACAATGTTCTTACAATGCTTTAGTAGGCATTTCAAGCCTATTACAATTCAAATCAAAATACATCTGTTTTCTCAAAATGCAACCTAAAGCATTCATTACAAAAACATGAAATACATGGGCAAAACACTAAGATCTTGGGTATGCCTTGAGCTCATTCTTGAGACCCCGATCTTCACCGGAGATGGGACGAGAAGTGGGTGAGCTTGCGTGGGTAACACGTTTATATTTATACTACTAAGTGAATCTATTCATTACTCATCTTGCTTTGCAATATTCTCATTAACAAATCTTACAACTTGCATTTCACAAATTCATCAAGCTAACCACAAAATTTCATGATTCATGCATTCATCATTCTTGCTAACATATGCTAACACATAATCACATAGTGATGGTTTGAAAAGTCCACGGGTTTCGATGAGCTACAAAGTGTAGTCATATCTTTGAGGAGTCCAAAAGGAACATCCTATGTCACAGTCGGGCAGCCGGGCGAAGGCTTTACTGGTCTACGTGCACGTGACTCTGCTGGTTGACTTAACTAACCCACATAACACTGAATTTCATGCATAAAAACTGGACTTTTCTTGTCCACTAGCTGAATTTCTGAAAATGGATTTTCATGCAATCCAAATAGCTGATTTTCTGAAAAATGCTTTTCATGCTTAGCTCAAATGTCAAAGCTCACTAATATTCATGCTCATTCAATTTATGAATTTATCAAGCAACGTCATATATTATCAAGTTCTCATATAATGGCATTCATACATCTATCATACTCAATCAAATCATCACAAAGTAATTTGAAAGAACATAATTTCTTTAATTAAGATAGTATTTATCACTTACTAGCATAAAGATAAAAGTGAAACCCACCTTATATCCTTGCTTAAGCTTGCCTAAGGAAGCTCCTCTTCTTGTTCTCCTCTTCTTTCTTGTCCTCCTTCATTCATGGCAAGAAAAGAACCTCACATCATTTAGGGTTTCTAAAATTGAAAACCTAATGAACCTTAATCATGAAATCAACCCTAGAATCACTAAACCCACTTCATTTCTAAGCTTTCCAAACCATAACCCAAGCAAAAGCTTAACCTTGAAAACATGACTTACCTTGAATCTTTAGCTAACCAAGTGATTTCTTGGTTCAAAAGGAAGCTCTAGCCTTCCTCCACACTTTTAACTCTTGGACTTTCTTCAAAATCTTACCTAAACTCTTGGAAAATCACAACCTAAGCAAGCTCTTCTTCTTTTCTCCTCCACCACCGAAACTCTTCTTCTCCCTCTCTCAATTTTCGTATCCCTTCTTTTCCCTACACAAATTCATTTAACTCCTTCCTTATATACTTCCTCCTAACTCACTTAAGCCCATTAACCTAAGGCCCATCTCATTTCTCTTCTTTCCTTCTTCCTTCCTTCTTATCTTCTTTAACCTACTCAAACCCAAAGCCCAAGTCCACTTCATTTCCTCCTCTTTTCTTCTTTTACTTCCCTACTACATTAAAGCCCAACTAACACATTTAATTCCATTAATTCTTAACCTAACTACCAACCAACATATTAAATTTCATTTATTCACCACCTATCTCATTTATGTTACTACATGCTAATTAATGCCATATGCTATTTAATGCTATCATATTTAATTCATACTAACTCAATTTCTTAATTATACTAATCATGCTTAAATAAATAAATAAATAAATAATTAAAAAAAATCTCGGGGCTAATACATAACCAAGTGGGGTATAGCATGGTGAAAGGACGAATTGCACAGTAATTGTCTATGGAAAGGTTCGTGATATGGTTCGTGATGAACATAGGTTCATTCGTCAAACCAATTACTTTCCAGTCAATTGGGGGTCATGATGTGTTGCTAGATACCGCTCATGACTTGCTTGGATTAAGTGTTAATCTAAGTGGCCAACATAACCGGGAACCTAATAAGTCACACGCATAAGAGTGGCTCGGAGAATTCGTAAAATAGTTTTGGATAGAGATCCAATATATGGAGAGCAATAGAACTAAATGGATCCCGATGAGATTGGGATATGTCCCGATGAGATCGCGACATCGATATTGCTTGAAATAGGTCTTGATATTTTTCCATCTACCGACCCTAGAGACCGAAACCAGTATGACTGGACCACTTCAGCATTTATATATATATATATATCTTATTAATTAATTAAGTAATATATATATATATATGTGGTTAACGTGGAAAGAGGAGGAGAAGCCTTATCATCTTAACTTTATATATATATATATATAAAGGCTAATGTGGAACAAGCCACCACCATTAGCTTTTAATGTCTTTAAAGAGTTAAAGACAAATGACTTATAAAAAAATGAAAGGTGGATGATCGTTGGACATATGAGAAAGTTAAGTGAAAAAGGTGTTTTTCAAGCTTTCTCTCAAAACCCACGACAATCATCTTTGATCAAGGCTTCATCTTCTCTTCTTCAAGCTTCTTCACCAAGCTCTCCAAGAATAAGGTAAGAGCTAGCATTCTTTCCCTTGTTCTAGCTATTCTCGGGTCAAAAGGTTTGCCCCGGTTAGATTCTTCGACCTCTACGTGGATACCGTTAGAGACGGTCTCCTTTGGTTGTTATGGTTTGACTTTGTTATATAGACACATGGATCCTGACTTTCGGGAAGGTCCCGGAACAAAAATTTTTGTTTTTCCGCACCGTGTGTATGTGATCGCACCAGATTTTCCTACAAAGGGTATCGAGCCACTTGTGTCGATATAAAGAAGAAAGCATAACTAGGTTGATGCTGCCTATTGCTTGTGACCATTGTGCATGTGGACTATGTTAAATTCGAAATCAGTGTAAAAATCTTTTTTTCGGAATTTTCTTGCATAGAATTGCTCATAAGATGTTTCTGAATATTTCTGTGGAAGGAAAGAATTTATCAATGTGATTTGATATAGTTTTCCTAATTTATTCCCTTATGTTCGGGTTGCGTGGCAGTTTTGAGAAAGTTGCTGGAACTGTTTTGTTTGGAATGATTGATTGTGTAGTTTACGGTTCCAATGCCTTGGATCATTTTTAATGTGATTAAAAATATGTTACATTGATGTTGTATGCTTGCCAAACTGATTTTCTTGAAATTGGGTTTCCAAAAATTTTCGGATGTCAAATGTGTCTCATTAGTGTCTCGTTAGTATATTTCCTTGTCTTGATTGTTTTGGCCGTCACCAATTTTGTGACTAGTGCCGAAGTAGTCTTGATAAAGTGTACACTACCTAGAGATACTTAGGAAGATTATTTGGTATTCGCAAAATTATTTGGAAATCTAAGAGATTAATAGTGTATTAATCCATTTCAAGTTTTTCATGTATAGTATGATTATATATGGTAAGCATGATACAATGAAAGTGTTTCATTGATACATCAAAGTAAAGTATATTACACTTGGTATTGTGAATTTGAATTGCACGGATTGAGAAAATTAGCCGATTAGAGAGCAATTCTACATATAAGTCGACTTACACATGCACAAGTCGACTTGTAGTCTCATATAAGTCGACTTACACATGCACAAGTTGACTTGTATTCGCAGATAAGTCGACTTACATATGTATAAGTCGACTTGCTCGTGCACAGTAGTCTAAGTCGACTTGCATTATCAGGTAAGTCGACTTACACATGCATAAGTCGACTTACACATGCAGAGGTGGGACGATGGATGATTTTAGGGATAGATTCGATGTTATTGATGAAATGCCCTAAATCATTCCATATAGTCATTGTGACTATAATCCTATAGCTTGGATGATGAGACCAGAGTTTGAAATCCCTCACACATAATATGAAAACTAACGCCTTCCATTAATATGGGGAGAACCAGAGTTCTTATAGAGTTCGGGTTGTTGGGTAAACCCAAGCTCACTCTATACGGATATGTTCGAACCATGGAAATAATATTTTCGGATTAATGGGTCGGTTTTCACTAGAAGCGTTGATTTGTTGAGTAAACTTAAGGTTAACGTAGACAGAGGTGAAATTGGGTAGTATACATCAGATGCAATTGGTATGCCCGATACCTGCCGATTGACCTAAGGTGGCTTGTTGGGTAAACCCAAGGTCATTCTTAGCAATGTCGGATATCGACCCACTAGGACACTTTGTCATAATGTTTCTTGGATTCGTAGTGAGGGTTATGGATTCTTTGAAACTAGTGGGAGCCATATGTATGTCATGCAAGTCCTTATGATCATGCATATATTAATATTCTAACATTCTTTCTCTCTTTCCCTTTAGGTTTATTGAAGATGTCTTCTAGTGTGAATTTGCGCTCACTTATGGAGTCTAATAAATTAACTGCACCAAAAGGAAATTGCTTCCATTGTGGCAAGATTGGCCACTGGAAGCGAAATTGTAAAGTCTATCTAGAATCCTTGAAGCAGAAGAAGGCATCAGATGCCTCGGCTCCTTCAAGTATGTTTGTCATTGAGGTTAATACTATTTCTGATCATAACATATGGGTATTGGATATTGGTTGTGGCTCACACATATGCAATGATATGCAGGACCTCAGGGACAGTAGACAGCTCATGAAGGGAGAACTAGACCTGCGTGTAGGAAATAGAGCAAGAGTTGCTGCATTAGCCGTAGGCACTTATTTTTTGTCACTCCCCAGTGGGCTTGTAATTAAACTAGATGAATGCTATTTTGTACCTATTTTAACAAAGAACATATTGTCTGTTTCTTGTTTAAATAGAGCTGGTTTCCATTTGACTTTTAGTATCAATAGTTGTTTTATTAGTTTGAATGGAATGCTTTATGGTACTGGTACATTATGCAATGGCATTTACATATTAGATATGTTACATCCAATTATGAATGTCAATGACACAAAAGACGTAAGCGAGATAATTTAAAATCAACTTACTTATGGCATTATGCCGCCATATAAATGAGAGACGATAGCTAAGCGAGATAGGTCTTACATGTTTTTCCATACCGAGACCCGGTAGGACCGACCCGGTGGTGACCGACCACTTGACATTTATATATATATATATATATCTTATTAATTAATTAAGTAATATATATATATATGTGTGGTTAACGTGGAAAGAGGAGGAGAAGCCTTATCATCTTAACTTTTTATATATATATATATATATATATATAAAGGCTAACGTGGAACAAGCCACCACCATTAGCTTTTAATGTCTTTAAAGAGTTAAAGACAAATGGCTTATAAAAAAATGAAAGGTGGATGATCGTTGGACATATGAGAAAGTTAAGTGAAAAAGGTGTTTTTCAAGCTTTCTCTCAAAACCCACGACAATCATCTTTGATCAAGGCTTCATCTTCTCTTCTTCAAGCTTCTTCACCAAGCTCTCCAAGAATATGGTAAGAGCTAGCACTCTTTCCCTTGTTCTAGCTATTCCCGGGTCAAAAGGTTTGCCCCGGTTAGATTCTTCGACCTCTGCGTGGATACCGTTAGAGACGGTCTCCTTTGGTCGTTATGGTTTGACTTTGTTATATAGACACATGGATCCTGGCTTTTGGGAAGGTCTCGGAAATTTTTTTTTTATTTTTCCGCACCGTGTGTATGTGATGCACACACCGGGATTTTCCTACAGAACCTTCCCTTTCGCATCGCACAGGATGTAAGAGCCATGCCCGACTTGCTTGATCACTCGAAAGGGTCCTTCCCACGCCTGTCCGAGCTTTCCGGGATGTTTCCCAGCCGCCTCGGCCTTCGCGAGACGCACTACCTACCTTTACATCGCTCGGCTTTACCCTTACATTGTAGAATTTTGTAAGCTTTTGCGATGGCTTCGAGCAGTGGCTGCCCTTTCTTTGTCTTCATTGAGCGAGCAGAGTTCCACTCTGCGAGCTTCATCATTCCGTTTTTAAATCAGTGATTCGACACCCTTTGGTTGTGCAAGACCACTTCTACGGGGACTAAGGCTTCTACCCCAAAGGTCATCCTGAACGGTGTTTCCCCTGTGGCTCCGTTTGGTGTGGTCCTGTATGCCCATAACACTTCGTCAAGCTCTTCCACCCAAGTCTTTCGTCCGTCTAAGCGCTTCTTAAGAGCACTCATAATCTTTTTGTTTGTGTTTTCCGCGAGACCGTTGCTTTGAGGGGTGGGCTACTGAGGTCAACTGTAGCCTTATCTTTGGTCGATCGTAGAAATCTCTGAACTTATCGTTATCGAATTGTCGGCCATTGTCCGTAACTAGCACCATAGGCATCCCGAAGTGATATAGTATATTTTTCTTTACGAAACTTTCCACCTTGCCTTCGGTGATTGTAGCGACCGCCTTTGCTTCTACCCATTTGGTGAAGTACTCCACTGCCACTATCAAGAACTTCTTTTGTCCGGGACCGAAAGGGAAGGGCCCCAGTATATCCATTCCCCATTGAGCGAAAGGAATAGGATGACTCACGATTTGCATCCTCTCGGTTGGCTGATGAGATAGACTGCTATTCTTCTGGCAAGCCTCACATCGGTCGACCTTCTCCTGGCAGTCCTTCCTCATTGTCGGCCAATAATATCCCTGTCTGATCAGCCTATGGGCTAACATTCTGCCTTCTATGTGGTTGCCACACATCCCTTCGTGGACTTCATCCATTGCTTGCTCGGCTTCTTCTTCGTTCAAGCATCGCAGCAGTGGCCAGTCGTAAGATCGCTTGTATAGAGCATCGTTTATGATCGCGTATTCAGTCGCTTTTATTCTCAATTTCTTGGCCTCTGAGGTGTTTTCCGGTTGTGTTCCCTCTAGGAGATACCGTCTAATCAGTTCCATCCAACTAGGTCGATCGGTATTTACCTTAAGAACTTCCTTGGTTTTTTGAATGCTAGGACGATCTAGTCGTTCGACTAGCACGTTATTTTTGGCATCTCGGTCTGAGGCCATTTTGGAGAGCGCACCCGCTTTAGCATTTTGAGCTCGTTCTATCATGTTGATCGAGTACTGCTCGAAATTGCTTAACTCCCGCTTTACTAGCCCCAGGTACTCGATCATGCTGTTCCCCTTGGCCTCATACTGCCCAGTGACCTGGCCGACCACCACTTGGCTATCGCTATATATCTTTAGATGCTTTACCCCATTTCCTTAGCCAGTTGGAGACCGGCTATCAGAGCCTCATATTCTGCCTCATTATTGGAGGCCTTGAATTCTAGCCGAAGGGCGTATTCCACCTTCTCTTCCATATGCGGGTTGATCAATACCGCTCCTGCCCCGCATCCTTCAGAATTGGACGACCCGTCGACAAACAAGCTTCAACTCACCCTGCGAGCTGGGTTGGCTCATCTTTGCAATGAAGTCTGCCAATACCTGTGCCTTAATCGTCGTCCGGGGCTTATATTGTATGTCAAACTCTCCCATCTCTACCGCCCATTTTATTAACCGTCCGGATGTCTCAGGTTTTTGGAGGCATTGCCTGAGAGGCTGGTCGGTCCACACCTCAATGGTATGACTTTGAAAGTACAATCTCAGTTTCCGCGCCGCAGTTATCAAGGAGAGAGCTAACTTTTCTATGGGCGCATACCGTGTTTCTGGTCCACTCAATACCTTGGTGACGTAGTAGATCGGAAATTGCTCCTTACCGTCCGATCGAACCAGAACCGCGTTGACTGCCCCCTCTGTGACCGCCAGATAGATAATCAGGGTTTCTCCTCGGCGGGCTCTGCGAGCAATGGGCTTGTTAATCTTGCTTTAAGTCTTTGGAAGGGTCTTTCGCACTCCTCCGGTCACTGAAACTGGGTTACATCCGCATTCTTTAAAATTTTGAAAAATAGGAGGCACTTGTCCCCCAATCTGGAAACGAATCTACTGAGGGATACTATCCGACCAGTCAATATCTGTACTTCTTTCAAGCATCGTAGCGAAGGCATTTGGACGATGGCTTCGATCTTCTCTGGATTAGCTTCAATCCCCCGTTGAGTAATCATGAATCCCAGGAATTTTCCTGATGCCACCCCAAAGACACATTTTTTCGGGTTCAGCTTCATCTGAAATTTGTCAAGGTTCTAGAATACTTCTTTTAGGTCTCCCACATGCTCGGCAGCCGTCTTACTTTTAACCACCATATCATCTACATAAGCTTCAACAGATCGACCTATCTGTTTTTTGAAGACCTCTATGAAGAGCTGTTGATAAGTAGCCCCCGCATTCTTCAAGCCGAACGGCATTACTTGGTAACAATACGTGCCCTGGTCGGTTATGAAGGCAGTCTTCTCTTTGTTTTCGAGGCTCATCTGAATTTGATGGTAGCCCGAGAAAGCATCCAAGAAGCTGAGAAGTTCATGCCCGGAGGTGGAGTCTACTAGCTGGTCGATCTTTGGTAGAGGAAAACTGTCATTTGGACATGCCTTGTTCAGGTTAGAAGTCAATGCACATTCTCCACTTCCCATTTTTCTTCTTCACCAACACCACATTGGCGAGCCATTCGGGGTACTTAACTTCTCGGATGAACCCAGCTTCAAGTAGTTTCTCTATTTCTTTCTCGATCACTTCCTATCGCTCCTTGCAGTGTGATCGCTTCTTTTGCCTAACCGACTTGTAACCTTGTCGAATGCCAAGTGAGTGTGAGGCAACCGATCGAGAAATTCCAGGCATATCGCTCAGTACCCAAGCGAAGACCGATCTATTTTCCACCAAACAGTCCGTGATTTCTTTAATGAGGTCTTTCTGAAGCTCGAAACCTAGGTTTGTGAATTTAGAGGGATCGGCTTAGTCCAATACGACCCGCTGCGTTTCTTCCACTAGGTTCATTCTATCCATCTCCTCATTGGCTCTCACATTAAGAGAGCTCGTCAGGACTATCGCCCCGTCTAATGTTTTCGTTTCCGCTAAGTAGCACTCCCTTGCGATTCTCTGCTGACCCCTGACAGTACCGCTTCCATTAGGCGTTGGGAATTTCATCGCCTGGTAGTAGGTAGAGACGACCGCTCTACGGGCGTTCTGGGTAGCTCGTCCGATTATTGCATTGTATGCCCCTTGAAACTTCACGACTAGGAATTCAACATCCCTCTCTATTTGACACGGCTTTTGCCCGAACTTCACTTTTAAATGAACTCGGGCGAACGAGTAGGCTGATGCTCCAGTTACCCCTTTGATAGGTCCGTTTATAGGCAGTAGTCGATCTTCAGGTACCTCCATCAGCTTGAAAGCATCATAATACAACAAGTTGACCGAGCTGCCCGTATCAATCATCACCCGTTTCACCTCGTAGCCGTCCATGTTCAGATTTACTGTAACACCCCACTCCCGAGTGACCCGAACCCGATATCGTTGGTGATATCCGAGTTTGTGCCCCGCGAGGGTGGCGTACTACATCAGTCGATTAAAACTCAGTATAACATTTTCTCCTCTCTTTTTTTTTATTCATAGATTGCAATCTTGGATGAGTTTGCGAATTCAATGAGGAACCATCATCGATGGTTCTCCCAATTCATGCATCACATAATCAATTCACGATGTAAAGCGATTGTAGTAATACTACGGTCTCTGATCACGATAATAGTAATATACAATTACAAAAAATCATACAGTCATAGACACAACAATTTACAGTAGACAGCCATATACAATAAAAACCATTTCAAGTATTCAGTCCAGTAATGATGCAATGCACATGTGACTCTTTATCGATTTTATTACTGATATTGTGACCGAGCGTAAGCGGTATTGATGATCGATGAGACGAGTGCAGGGAGAATTATCTCCCTCGAGCTCTAGTCGTTTGATATTCGAGCTCTGGCTCGTTTGATGATAGTGGCGACTCGGTTCACAATTTTCCTTTATCAGTTTATGCATCTTTGTATGAATGTACATGCCCAGTTACAACATCCCCATAAACAGTTAATCATTCATAGTCAAGCACAGTTAATTAACAGTCAGTATGCACAAATAACAGTCCATAATTCACAATAATGAACAGTTCATAATTGACAATCAATCACAGTCAAACACAGTAATGGCAGATATGTCACCCAATGTACACATTCCTGGTCCCGCCATTATCCCCATATTTGACAAGTAATAATTGAGAACCCATCTAGGTTACTCACCTATCACTTTCGAGCAAATGTCGGGAAGTCTCTGCCACGTCGGTCGATCGACGCTCCAGTTGGGTCTCTATAAAAATCAAAGAGGATAATAGTCACTACTTATCCCATCCGAACTAGTAATGATGCACATGTAGGTGAAAATGCATGTTCATGAGATTCCCGACCCTAATCCCATTTATTTTTCCATCA
Organism: Erythroxylum novogranatense; assembly: GCA_029891385.1. NCBI lineage: Eukaryota > Viridiplantae > Streptophyta > Magnoliopsida > Malpighiales > Erythroxylaceae > Erythroxylum > Erythroxylum novogranatense. Next base: position 88,583,973 of record CM057230.1, read on the forward strand.
GAAAAATTCGTTTAAAAATTAGAAATCCAATGGCGCTGACGACGCTCAATTTGGACCTCTATAGGTCCCCAATTAAATAAAACAGTGATCAAAGAATCATTACCCGGATCCACATCAATTTCTCGTCCAAAAATTCCCAATTTTCCATGAAATGAAATTCAATATTTCACGAATTCGATGCCTCAAGAATCAGGTCAATCGGATGTCGGACGGAAAAGTTAGGAGCAAAAGAAGGAAAAATACACATCCTAGTCGACTAGTAGAGGTTGTAGTCGACTAGTGCAGGAAAAATACATGTCCTAGTCGACTAGTGCAGGTTGTAGTCGACTGGTTTAAGAACCCTAGTAGACTAGTCCTATTAAAATGACAGATCTGAAACAATTTCCTCCGACATGCCAAGTTGTCTAGGCCATAACTCCCTAGTCTAAACTCCAATTTAGACAAAATTGGTGTCTATTTCATAGAGAAAAGAGAGATCTACAAGTTTTATGAAGGACACAAAAGTCAATTGCACCTCTAAAGGTGTCAAAAATGCAATCAAAGTTACTGCCCAATCAATGGGTTCTAAAACAGTACAGTATCTTGTAAATTCAATAACTTCTCATTTCCTTTGTCAAAAATTACACAATAAATATACTCAGAAAGATCCCAATGTTTTCTACAACTTTTATGACAAACCAAAATCAAATTCAATTGTTAACTAGGTCAAATAATTCAATCAAAGATGCTGTGTAACATCCCACCCCCTCCTGGAAGGGTAAAATAGTAAAATTGGCATAGGATGAGACTAATAGGGAATATTTAGTATTGTTCATGCATAATAGGATCGATACACAGTATCAATTGTGTATATGGAATTACGGTATATGCATTCATGACATTCCCGGTAATTGGGCCTAAAGCAATTTTATTGGAATTCATGGGATAATTGAGTTTGGAAAATTGTTTGGACTGCACCATAAATGGTTTTACATTTTAGGGATTTTAGGAATTTTCTGGATTTTTTCGGAGAAAATTCCGGACCAACAAAATCGCCATGAATCGCCTAAACATGTTTTGGGGTAGAAAAGGTGATTTTGTGATTGAAAAATTATTTGGAGTGCATCACACTGTTTTATAATTTTAGGAATTTCATTAATTCTCGAAAAATAATTGGGAAATTCTCGAACCGGATAAATCGTCAATTGGTGAGCAAATTCGATTCTCATTGTAGTAAAAATCGCTACCCACTGGTACTGTAATATTGGGTATTTTATTTTGGGATGAAAGTAGGGTCATTGGAGTGAAATGGAGTAAAATTTTGACCGGATTAAACAAATATATTTTGACTTTTCTTTAAATATGTGGACCAATCATAATTTGCCAAGAAAAAGTTACATTTAATGCACCTCTCAATGTTCTCGGACATGTGTGCTTAAAGAAGGAAGGAAGAATTGTTTTAAGGCTTTTATCATTATAGCCATCCAAACTTTAACTCTTCATTGAAAACCATCGAAAATTTGGCTCTTCTTTTCTCCATTTTCTCCATATCTTTAAGCTACCATCCTTTATTCCACCAAAGTTAGATGATGAGGAGATGCATGCTTGGTCTTGGTGGGATTAGTTTGAAAGCATAGGAAAGAATTGAAGAGAAGAAGTGAGGATTGGAAGCTAATAGGTAAGTAAAGGAATTTAAGTTTCATATGATGTTTGATGATGTTTTACATGGAATTAAATGCCATGATAGTGAGGGGTGGTTAATATAAGAGTTTTAGGGCATGTATTAGGTTCATGTAGGCATTAAAGGGATGATTATATGATTTAAAGTAATGGGTATAAAGCTAAGTGATGACTGAATTGAAAGTAATGATATGGTTTGATTTTGAATTGATTATGGATAATTATTTGAGTATTTGAATTGAGGAATTTAATGCTGTAAATTTTTCAGTATTAACCCTAGTATATGTATGACTGTATTAAAATTTAATTTGTATTTATTTTGATGTCTAGTGATGTGAAAAAGGTATTGGAAGTGGTTGAACTAAGGTTAACCTGAAATCTGGAAAGTTGGAATTATAATTGATGTTACTGTTTTATTCATAATTTAATGTGTAGAAATGCAAATGAGGTAAGGTTAGTGGCCACTGAAACTTTGGACTGTTGGCTTCAATTTAGTGTGAAATGGGTGTTGTTGAATTCCAATGATAGAAGGGTGAAATTTTGCATGGAAAGTTACTGTTCCATTGCCTGTGAACAGTAACCGCAACCATGACATCTGAGTTTTGTTGATTTTTATGAATTAATTGAGATGGAATTAGGGAGAATGGTCTTCATGGAAGTTGTAGCATAGTTAATTATCTTTCCATTGCTACTAATCTTGCTATTTTTGGAATTGTTTATTGGGAGATATGAATTGATTACTAATGACTGCTTTTGAGCATTTTGGATGAAACCTAGTTTAAGTGTGATTTTGTGAGTTTACTGATTGGAGGCAATTTTAACATTTTATGTGGACTGAACTAGTGTTAGTGAGCTTCTGAAAAGTTGTAGAGGAAGAGATTACCTTGAAAATGACATATGGTTTGTGATTTTTAGAAGTCAGAATTGGGAGTTATGATTTTTCAAAGACTGACCCTACATTAGGTTATGAGTGACTGATCATAACAGAAACTTCCATAACTGTTTTGAAATTGTTAGAGATCGAATTGGATGTTGAGTGCTTCATGAAAATTGAAGCTTGAGATGTTATCTTTTCAGGGATATAAAGTTCTGAATTTACTGACGTGTATATAGGGAGTTATGCTTGTTGTAAGGTTACTGCTCATATTGAAGGATTTCAGGGACAGTGACATTGAATGAATTAATTGACTGGTTTAGGAATAGAATTTGATTTTGGATTGTTCATGAAAGTTGTAGAGGACATTGTGAATTTATTGATCATATTTTTGTGGTAATTTATTACTAAGGAATCAGTGAGTTATGAAATTGCAAATGTACTGCCCTGTGTTGAGAGAAATTGTGAAGGCAGAAGGTTTGATGGCTTATTTGATACCCTTAGGGTTGGAATTGATTTTTATGGTCTTCTTGAGAATTGTAGAGCTTTTCATAAGCTTTCCAATGAGGTATAGTGGGTATTTTTCTGATTTGTGTGTTAAAAGTTAGAGTAATTGGAAATTGGAATTTCAATCTGGAAAGAAGGAGGGCAAGGAGAAGAGCCATCTCATGAGGCGACAAGTCGCCTCATGAGGCGAGACAGATGGCCGTCTCGCGAGGGCGGTTTAGCCTCGCGAGGCGAGATGAAGGAGGCAGGTCGCGAGGCGACGCCTCGCCCTCATGACGATGAGGTGAAATCGCCTCATGAGGGCGGCGTCTCGCCCATGAGGCAAAGCGATAGGTTTTCTTTTTATTTATTTTGAATTTTATTTGGTATTAAATTGGTCCGATTGTTCATTGTCAATTTCTTTCCGTCCGACGTCCGATTGACCTGATTCGAGGCATCGGTTTGTTGAACATTTAATTTCATATTATGAGAAAACAGGAATTTTAGGCGGAATTTGACGTAGCCCCTATCGACGGATCATGTAAACACTGCTTTATTTAATTGAGGACCTATAGAGGTCCGAATTGCATGCCGTCGGCGCTATGGATTTCTAATTTTGATAGAATTTTATTATGGGAAAATATTGAGTTAGGACCGGAATTCATGAACATGCATATCTCATCAATATGAGCACAAATTTCATATTTAAATGACTCGTACTTTTTACTCGATTCATATAGAGGCCCAATTGGGCGTTGATTGACCGACGTCACGAGACTTCCGGCATTAGCTCGGAAGTAATAGGTGAGTAACCTAGTTGGTTTCTCAAATTTCGGTTATTTACATGCTTAACGTGAATTACGTGCAAAAGTGAATTGAATGAGCACTTTGTATGACTCTTGGCATGTATGAGGCAGATTGTATGATTTTACTTGACATCTTGATAGATGGGCTTTATAGCCATCATCTTGAACACCGGTCGATACACCGGGCTTTATAGCCATATTGTGGATTAGTGATACACCGGGCTTTATAGCCATATTGTGGATTCTTGATACACCGGGCTTTATAGCCAAATCGCATATTTACTAAATCTTGCATTTGCATGCATAATTGCATGATCGGATAATGGGCGTGCCCCAAGTTGCTATTATTCGATAAGAGCTTGAGCTCTCATCTTGTCTTGGCCAAGACCTCGAGCAGGGAGAAATCACAGCGCGTCCCCATGAACACCGATGAGCACTTGGGCACAATGTCTTGAATAATCGGAAAGAGTCACATATGCATTGCATTCGCATAAATGACCGCTACGCGCCATGTCTTTATTTTTTAAATGGCATGAATTCATCGTGAATGGTTTCTATTCTTGAACTATTCTTGGTGATTGATTATTATTGATCGTCTTTATGCGCCATGGGCGTAATGCATGATTTGAGTGAACCATCGATGATGGTTTCTCACCGAGTTCGCAAAACTCACCCAAAATTTGCATCTATTTTTCAGGTCTGAAGAATACCCGGTTGACACGAGTATGTCTCGTAGGCGAGTAAAGGTTAGAGGTCGGGATCGGTTAGGTATGCGCATTAGTGTCTTAGTAAAGCGTATTCGCAATCACCGTATAACAAGGCATTGTATTTTCTTGAGCCTCGAGGTATTAATGTTTCTTGCATTGGTGATTGTAATTATTAATGGATGGTATAATAATCGAAACAGGTTTATATTGAATCGGATTTTATTTACTTACATGTGTTTGCCATGTGAGCGTGGAGTTAATGGCTGCAAAAGAAAAGAAAAAAATGTATCTTGAATTTTAAATCGATCGATGTAGTCGCCACTCTCGTGGGACACGGACTCGGATATCACCAACGATATCGGGTTGGGTCTTACGGTGTGGGTGTTACATTAGGTGGTATCGAGCCCGATGGTACATAATGTATCAGGCACGATTTGGAATATAGGTTGTATGCATTTGAGTCGCGTCGTTGCGGACCGTGGTAGCGATCCTAGTCGAGTCGCCGAGGATAAATCCTACGGGTGCGTAAGTGTCAAGTGACTTAGTGAGAGAAGAGTGAGGCTGGATTAGAGTGAAAATCCTAAAGGGATAATCAATTAGGAAAGGATAAAGGAAAATGGATAAGAAGATTGAAATTGTCTTTGGGTTAGAAACCCTTATAAGTGATAGCCGAATGACTGTGTTGGCCTAGACTGATTAAGAATTTCCGAATTAAATTGACAATATTATGGTGACAGAAAAATGCAGATGTTGAGAACTGGGAGAGATTCATTAGAGATATGGGAAGTTTATTGGTTATAGTAGATCTAAATGAAATTAAAAGCTCGGGATGGTTAGGTACTTACAGTTCTGACTGTATATGTCATGAAAGGGGAAATATAGGAATTGCGTAAAATGTAGATGGTCCAATCGGGCATATCTTGATTCACGGTATTCGAGTTGGAGATCAGTAGATATTATAAGCAGATGATGAAAGAGAGATGGTAAGAAGCTCAATAGAGTACTGTAATGATCTATCGAGAACTGAAAGAACCGAAAAAGTAAGATGCCCAGTGCCTATTAGAGTGAGGTAAAAGTGACAGATAAACTGAAATGAATTCGTGAAATGGTTAGTATTTGGACCGCATAAGTTTGAGACTGAAATTGTTAGGTGATTATGGTGCTTCGAGGTTGGAAATTCGTATGATAAAATCGTAAAGGAAAAAGACAGACAGATGATTTCTACTGATGGTGTATCGGGAAATTCTGAAATTTGTTGAAAAGATGTATATGGACACAAAAAAAAAGGTAAATGGGTAAGTAAATAGATAGAGATAAAATGGAGTAGTATCAACGACTTTGTCGGATATTGGGGACTGTGAACACCCGATCATAGACTGTTTGAGGAAATAGAAGATAAGTAGCAGAAAACAGAAAAAAAAAAAAAGAATACTGATCATAAGCTGATAAGCCAAATTGATATGACCTTACAAGGTCAAGTAGCACGTAACGGATAGGGGAATGAGACATACAGTTTGAGGATATGGTGAGAATGAAATAAAGATCTTGACAAGAATGAAACCACAATAGTGGTGTATGAAAAGAGTTATTGCATTTAAGTCGATGTCTTGTTGGGGATATCTATTGGACGATAAGGTTGATAGTGATTAATGAAATGTATATTCTGGATCTATGGAAATCATAGAGAAATGAGCGGTAAATGTTTAGAGTGATTAAAGTGTGAAGTTCTTAAGAGGTTACGTAAGATAAAAGTGGACCGAGTGTACACATATGAGAGGAGCGGAAAAGTGATTCGGTATAGATTACGAATAAGTGTGAAAGAAAGTATTTAAATGATCGCCACAAGGAACCTTCACGAAAGGAATGTTACGATATGTTAAATGATGACATAAGAGTGTCTTGATTGAGATTATGCGATAGTGAAGAAGGATTGAAACACAATTAGGAATAATCATTGATTGAGGAGACTTTCGTGAGCCGTATAAAGATGGCATCAAGGCGAGCGGTCAAATAGATAGAAGTAGGGACAAAATTAAAAGTGAAATTGGGACATAGCTCATATTGTTGAGGTTATCTGCCTTTGTATGTACAGAAATGTAAAGAATTCAACATGAGTGAGATTTTAATTTGAGGTGATTCTATTGCAATGTGAAGTGAATCGATCTCCATTTATTATACAAAGCTGTTGAGAATTTAGATTTGAAGCGAAGAATAAAAGAGTCCCAAATTTTGGAGGTTTAAATATGGATGACAAGGTATCAACATATGTTGATATGAATGATATGAAAACAGTTGAGAAGAGAAATGAAAAGAGAAACTGAATAGAGACAAGAGGGTCAACAAGGGAAACTGACAATGAGGTGATGTAGTGACACCTTCATAAAGAAATTGCAGATACACTAAGTGTGGACTCAATGAAAAGGGTAAAAGATGTATGGTAAAGTTAATAAGACCCAATAGGGAATTATGCAAGGTAAACAAATGGTAGTAACTGTGATTAGAGATAGAATGTGTTTGGAAGTGTTGAACAGTGAAAAGTGAAAAGAACGATAGGACTAATTGAGGAATCTGATACTGATGATATACATACATTGGAAGAGTGGGCAGTGAGTATTGAACTGCGACAATATGTTAAAACGGTATAAAATAAATTAAATTGACTTTGATAAATGGTATTGGTGTTATGATCGCAATTGTTTAAAGTCTTGGAGACCTTAGATTCCTAGAAGGATACATTGTGTTTATTCGAGGAAAAAGATGGGCATAAATGACTACTATACCGACAATTCTGAAATGAACAGACAATTCTGACTACTAAACTCAAATAGTGAACTAATAAGGCCGCACTGAACAGATCAATTACTGATATTGGGATTTTCAAGAAAATATCAAGCATATTATGGGTAATTGTGAAGTGTTTCTGGAAAATTGAAGTTGTAAATCTAGTGATAAGAAAGGTTAAAAGTGCAGAAAGTAAGTGGTGAGTCTTATGACGAGTTTGAAGATGCGAATGGAATTGAAAAAAAAAAAAAGAAACAATAGTGAAAAATTCAAAGAAGAAGTATGTGTACCCGATAAAAAGGTATTAGAACAAGAAAGTGAACAGTCAAAGTTAGACATTCTAGTCAGCATATTTGAAAAGTGAAATTGAGTAATTGTAGTCTTAGAATGAAGTGATTATTGGCTCAAGTGTTTATAGGTTGAATGTCCAATAGGAAAAAGGTTTGATTATGGTCGTGTTATAGAGTTTTGATTCATTGGAGAATATATCTTTGTTACCTTTGCACGATTACTCTTGGGAGTTAAAGACCATAATGGGTTTGAGACTAAAATGTGTGAGAAAAGGAAAGTGACTTAGGAAAGCGCATGGTTAGCTAAAGTGGAATCGGATCGGACAAATGAGGCGAGTAAATCTGTATATCCGGATAAAGTGTGTGAACACTATAGAGCAGTGAAATTGTCTTACGAGAATCGAATTTAAATATAAAGTGAATGACATATAAAAATGACCGCATTAGGTACATTATTCTTGATTATAGTGAAGTGGAATTAAATGTTCTTGTATTGGTACCAAGGGAATGTAAATCGTCCCCGGCGTGATTAAGGGAGGTACCAAAGACATGGAGATGTCCTCGATGGAATACTGAATTGGACTATATGGCCTTTGTGGGAAAAAGGTATTAGAAGGATAAAATGTGATCGTGAATAGATTTGAAAATCTTTGAATCGAGTAATATATCGGAACCAAAGGTAGTGACTATGCTAGAAATGGCAAGTGAGATAGCTAAGAAAATGAGATCGCCAACTGATAGTTTTGTCAAATCCGTTTACTGTACTAAGTGATAACGAGTTAGCCAAATCAGTAACTGAACCACAGACTGAGAGTGGTTATAGTGATCACTCGATAAGTGAATTATTAAGTGGAAAAGTGTATGAGATATGTAGAATCATATGATTACTGTCATAGTGAATCGTTGACTGAGAATTTCGAGGACGAAATTCTTATAAGGAGGGGAGAATTGTAACATCCCACCCCCTCCTGGAAGGGTAAAATAGTAAAATTGGCATAGGATGAGACTAATAGGGAATATTTAGTATTGTTCATACATAATAGGATCGATACACAGTATCAATTGTGTATATGGAATTACGGTATATGCATTCATGACATTCCCGGTAATTGGGCCTAAAGCAATTTTATTGGAATTCATGGGATAATTGAGTTTGGAAAATTGTTTGGACTGCACCATAAATGGTTTTACATTTTTAGGGATTTTAGGAATTTTCTGGATTTTTTGGAGAAAATTCCGGACCGCAAAATCGCGATGGCAGCCTAAACATGTTTTGGGGTAGAAAAGGTGATTTTGTGATTGAAAAATTATTTGGAGTGCCTTGTTACTGTTTTATAATTTTAGGAATTTCATTAATTCTCGAAAAATAATTGGAGAAATTCTCGAATTTGGATAAATAGCCAATTAGCGAACAATTCGATTCTCATTAGCAAAATCGCTACCCACCGGTACTGTAATATTGGGTATTTTATTTTGGGACTGAAAGTAGGGTCATTGGAGTGAAATGGAGTAAAATTTTGGATTTGGATTAAACAAATATATTTTGACTTTTCTTTAAATATGTGGACCAATCATAATTTGCCAAGAAAAAGTTACATTTAATGCACCTCTCAATGTTCTCGGACATGTGTGCTTAAGAAGGAAGGAAGAATTGTTTTAAGGCTTTTATCATTATAGCCATCCAAACTTTAACTCTTCATTGAAAACCATCGAAAATTTGGCTCTTCTTTTCTCCATTTTCTCCATATCTTTAAGCTACCATCCTTTATTCCACCAAAGTTAGATGATGAGGAGATGCATGCTTGGTCTTGGTGGGATTAGTTTGAAAGCATAGGAAAGAATTGAAGAGAAGAAGTGAGGATTGGAAGCTAATAGGTAAGTAAAGGAATTTAAGTTTCATATGATGTTTGATGATGTTTTACATGGAATTAAATGCCATGATAGTGAGGGTGGTTAATATAAGAGTTTTAGGGCATGTATTAGGTTCATGTAGGCATTAAAGGGATGATTATATGATTTAAAGTAATGGGTATAAAGCTAAGTGATGACTGAATTGAAAGTAATGATATGGTTTGATTTTGAATTGATTATGGATAATTATTTGAGTATTTGAATTGAGGAATTTAATGCTGTAAATTTTTCAGTATTAACCCTAGTATATGTATGACTGTATTAAAATTTAATTTGTATTTATTTTGATGTCTAGTGATGTGAAAAAGGTATTGGAAGTGGTTGAACTAAGGTTAACCTGAAATCTGGAAAGTTGGAATTATAATTGATGTTACTGTTTTATTCATAATTTAATGTGTAGAAATGCAAATGAGGTAAGGTTAGTGGCCGCTGAAACTTTGGACTGTTGGCTTCAATTTAGTGTGAAATGGGTGTTGTTGAATTCCAATGATAGAAGGGTGAAATTTTGCATGGAAAGTTACTGTTCCATTGCCTGTGAACAGTAACCGCAACCATGACATCTGAGTTTTGTTGATTTTTATGAATTAATTGAGATGGAATTAGGGAGAATGGTCTTCATGGAAGTTGTAGCATAGTTAATTATCTTTCCATTTCTACTAATCTTGCTATTTTTGGAATTGTGTATTGGGAGATATGAATTGATTACTAATGACTGCTTTTGAGCATTTTGGATGAAACCTAGTTTAAGTGTGATTTTGTGAGTTTACTGATTGGAGGCAATTTTAACATTTTATGTGGACTGAACTAGTGTTAGTGAGCTTCTGAAAAGTTGTAGAGGAAGAGATTACCTTGAAAATGACATATGGTTTGTGATTTTTAGAAGTCAGAATTGGGAGTTATGATTTTTCAAAGACTGACCCTACATTAGGTTATGAGTGACTGATCATAACAGAAACTTCCATAACTGTTTTGAAATTGTTAGAGATCGAATTGGATGTTGAGTGCTTCATGAAAATTGAAGCTTGAGATGTTATCTTTTCCGGGATATAAAGTTCTGAATTTACTGACGTGTATATAGGGAGTTATGCTTGTTGTAAGGTTACTGCTCATATTGAAGGATTTCAGGGACAGTGACATTGAATGAATTAATTGACTGGTTTAGAAATAGAATTTGATTTTGGATTGTTCATGAAAGTTGTAGAGAACATTGTGAATTTATTGATCATATTTTTGTGGTAATTTATTACTAAGGAATCAGTGAGTTATGAAATTGCAAATGTACTGCCCTGTGTTGAGAGAAATTGTGAAGGCAGAAGGTTTGATGGCTTATTTGATACCCTTAGGGTTGGAATTGATTTTTATGGTCTTCTTGAGAATTGTAGAGCTTTTCATAAGCTTTCCAATGAGGTATAGTGGGTATTTTTCTGATTTGTGTGTTAAAAGTTAGAGTAATTGGAAATTGGAATTTCAATCTGGAAAGAAGGAGGGCAAGGAGAAGAGCCATCTCGCGAGGGCGACAAGTCGCCTCGCGGAGGCGAGACAGACTGGCCGTCTCGCGAGGGCGAAGTTTCTCCTCGCGGGCGAGATGAAGGAGGCAGGTCATGAGGCGACGCCTCGCCCTCATGACGACATGATAAGGTGAAATCGCCTCATGAGGCGTCTCGCCCATGAGGAGGTATGGGTTTTCTTTTTATTTATTTTGAATTTTATTTGGTATTAAATTGGTCCGATTGTTACATTGTCAATTTCTTTCCGTCCGACGTCCGATTGACCTGATTCCAGAGGCATCGGATTCGTTGAACATTTAATTTCATATTATGAAAGCGAGAATTTTAGGCGGAATTTGGCGTAGCCCCTATGACGGATCATGTAAACCTTTGTTTTATTTAATTGAGGACCTATAGAGGTCCGAATTGCTGCCGTCGGCGCCTATGGATTTCTAATTTTGATAGAATTTTATTATGAGAAAATATTGAGTTAGGACCGGAATTCATGAACATGCATATCTCATCAACATGAGCACAAATTTCATATTTAAGTGACTCGTACTTTTCGATTCATATAGAGGCCCAATTGGGCGTCGATTGACCGACGTCACGAGAGACTTCCGGCATTAGCTCGGAAGTAATAGGTGAGTAACCTAATTGGTTTCTCAAATTTCTGGTTATTTACATGCTTAACGTGAATTACGTGCAAAAGTGAATTGAATGAGCCTTTGTATGACTCTTGGCATGTATGAGGCATGTTGTATGATTTCTTGTCTTGATAGTGGGCTTTATAGCCATCATCTTGAACAACGGTGATACTTTGGGCTTTATAGCCATATTGTGGATTAGTGATACTGCTGAGCTTTATAGCCATATTGTGGATTCTTGATACCTTTGGGCTTTATAGCCAAATCTGCATATTTACTAAATCTTGCATGCATGCATAATTGCATGATCGGATAATGGGCGTGCCCCAGTTGCTATTATTCTTGATAAGAGCTTGAGCTCTCATCTTTGTCTTGTGGACCTCGAGTCAGGGAGAAATCACACGCGTCCCCATTGAACACCGGTGAGCACTTGGGCTGTCTTGAATAATGGAAAGAGTCACATATGCATTGCATTCGCATAAATGACCGCTACGTGCCATATCTTGTTTTTTTGAAATGGCATGAATTCATCGTGAATGGTTTCACATTCTTGAACTATTCTTGGTGATTGATTATTATTGGAATGTCTTTATGCCATAGGCGTAATGCATGATTTGAGTGAACCATCGATGATGGTTTCTCACCGAGTTCATAAAACTCACCCAAAATTTGCATCTATTTTCAGGTCTGAAGAATACCCGGTTGACACGGGAGTATGTCTCTTGTAGGCGAGTAAAGGTTAGAGGTCGGGATCGGTTCGTATGCGCATTAGTGTCTTAGTAAACTGTATTCATAATCAACTTTGTATAACAAGGCATTGTATTTTCTTGAGCCCTTGAGGTATTAATGTTTCTTGCATTGGTGATTGTAATTATTCTTTGGATGGTGTAATAAGCTGAAGCGGGTTTATATTGAATCGGATTTTATTTACTTACTTGTGTTTGCCATGTGAGCGTGGAGTTAATGGCTGCAAAAGAAAAGAAAAAAATGTATCTGAATTTTAAATCGATGATGTAGTCGCCACTCTCGTGGGACCCGGACTCGGATATCACCAACGATATCGGGTTGGGTCTTCTGAGTGTGAAGTGTTATCTTGCCCAATAAATCACCCAATCTGGACGGTAATGTTCTATCAAGTATAACTCCCTGTACACAAGTCAAAAAAATCACTACTTTATATCATTGGAAAGATAAAACCACATAATTCAAGTTTAATGAAGAGCTTAAGAGCCAATTCCATCTCTAACCAATTCAAAACTGTTATGCAAGTTTCTGTCATGATCAGCAGTTAATGATGTAACTTCAGTCCAATCTTTGAAAATTCATAAGTCCCAATTCTGTTATCCAAAAATAGCATGCTATAGACCATTTTCAAGATAATTACTTCCTTTACAACTCTTCAGAAGATCACTCAAGCCAATTCAATTAACATAAATTGCTAAAATTGCTTCCAATCCGAATGCTCACAAATCTGACACTTAGGCTAAGTTTCACCACAATGTACAAAATCAGTCAATAGTTAACAGTTCATAACTCCCAACGTACATATCGAAAAATTGCAAAATCAGTGGCAATGGAAGCTAACAATATAGCTTCAACTTTCATTTAGATCATTTTCCCTAATTCCTTCTCAATTAATTTAGAAAAATCATCAACACAATCAGGTCATCAATCCGGATACTGTTCACATAAGTCCCAGTAGTAACTTTCCATGCCAAATTTCAACCTCTTAATGCTAAAATTAGACAACACCTATTTCACACAAAATTGTATCCAACAAGCCAAAGTTTCATTTGGCACAAACCTCACCTCATTTTCATAACCACACAATTAGTTATGCTCAAATCAGTGTACTAGGTCAAAATCAATTTTCCAGCTTTCATCTTCAACTTAAATCCTATCACTTCTAATACCAATTCCACATGCATAAGCATCCTAATCACACAAGAATTAAGCCAATAGATCATCATAAATCATGATTAATGACCAATACATACCAATCAATGCATCTAACAACCAATTTATTCATTAAATGCATAAATGAAAGCTTAAAACAAAAACTTACCAAATCAAGCTTTTCCCCCTTCAATACTACACCAACTTCTCCACTTTCTCTACTTTCTAATTCTCACTTTCCACCCACAACATCATCATCCACTCAAGGATTAAGCTTGCAAGTATGAGGGAAGCATTAAGTAGGAGAAGAAAGAGTGAACCAAAGCCAAAGAAAAAGGAAAGAACCAAGGAAAGAGGAGATGGGAATTTCGGTTGGCTAAGGGAAAAAAGGAAGAAAGTCATCTTTCATGTGTTTAAATAGGAAGAATCGAGAATCACAATGGGGATGTGTCACCATGACACATGTCCAAATTTAAAGAAATAAAGACAAAAATTTAAATAATAACTTTAATCATTTAATCCTAATATTAAAAAAATTACATCTTTAATACATTTTCAAAAGGGTCCCACGAACAATTCCAAAATATTAAACCCAATATTACAGTGCCATTGGATAGCAATTTTCGCTACCGAAAATCAACCGGTTCGCCACTTGACGATTTTTCGGTCCAGGAATTTTCTTCAAAAAATTCCAGAAAATTTTCCAAAAATCTCTTAAAATGGAAAACTCACTATGGCTCACTCAGAATAATTTTTCCCACACAATAACAACGTTAATCACAATAAAATGTTGTTTAGGCCTAAATACCGGGAATATCATGTATGCATGTACAATTATTTCATGTGCACTATTTTCACTGATCACTAGTACCAGTATGCATAATAATGTCAAAGCAGTCCTAATCACTCTTACCCCTAGCCAATTTACTATTTTACCCTTCCCGTTGGGGGTGGGATGTTACAACTCCCCCCTCCTTAGAAAAATTTCGTCCTCGAAATTGTCAGTCCACGGTTTAATATGACAGTAATCATATGTTCCTACAATTCCCATACATTAAGTCACTCCATCATTCCTTTACCAAAAGATCGCAGTAAGGCAGTCGGTTGCTATGACTCAAATATATATTTCCGAACCTGTTCACTTATCATGTTTTATCCATCCAATACCTTTTTCTCCAATTACATGCAGACTAAGTCATGCTTCATTGATACCCTTTTTCCAATTCTGAGTACACCTTACCAAGGTGATACTTACAATAAAACCCTTCATCACGTCTTTTACACTTCCCTTTCCTTTGGTACTAACACAGTGACACTTATGACCATTTTGCTATAACCGGTGTTAATGCAGCTACCCTATTTAGCCTTTATATCACATTGACTCTTAGTCCAGATTCAGTGTTCTTTTGACATTTCACTGTTCAACACTTTCAAACACATTCCGTCTATAAACATAGTCACTACCACTTGCTTACCTCACATAATTCCCTATTAGGGTCTTGTTGACTTTACCATACATCATTCAACTTTTTCATTGAGTCCACAAGTAGTGTATTTGCAATCCCTTTATGAAGGTAACACTACATCACGTCATTGTCAGTTTCCCTTTAAGACTTCTTGTCTCTACTCATTTTTTTTCTTTTCAATTGATTTCCTGTCATTCACATCAACATATGTCAATACCTAGTCAGCCGTACTTGGACTTCCATAAATTTCACTTTATTTGAGTATTTCACTTCGCAGTTCAGGAGTCTCTATTGGACAGTAAAGTTGATCATGATTAACGAAACGTATGTGAAAGATACGTGGAAATAATAGAGAAAATGATCAGTGACTTTGATCCTATAATGTAAGGTTCAAAATGGGTTACAGTAAGACATAAGAGGACTGGGCATGTCCATGCCCGTATGGGAGGAAATGAAAAATGATTATGGCATAAGTCCTCTATTTGAGGATTAGCATAAACGGAAAGGAGTTTTATGGAAGTCTAAATTGTATAGGTTACTAATTGGCTTCTGGATAAGATGAAATAAGTTCTGGTGATGTGTAGATTACGGAATAAGTGTTAAAGAAAGTGTTTATGTGATTGTCACATGGAACCTTAATGCAAGGACTGTTCTGATCTTTAAATTATGGCATAAAATTGTTCTGATTGAGATAGTGCGTATAGTTGAGAATGATTGAAAAGCAATTAGGGACACTAATTGGCTGATGAGACTTTTGTGAACAGTATAATGACGGTAGCAAGACTAATAGTCAAACGAAAAGAAGTACGGACGAAATCAAAAGTGAAATTGAGTCATATCTCAAGAGGAGATTTAGACATAACAAGTGAAATATACGACTGAGGTTATCTGTATTGTGTGTACAGAAATGTAAAGTATCCAACTACGTAAGTGGAATTGTAATTTGAGGTGATTCTATTGCAATGTGAAGTGAATAGATCATCACATACCTAAATGTAACACCCCACTCTCGAGTGACCCGAACCCGATATCGTTGGTGATATCCGAGTCCGTGCCCCGCGAGGGTGGCGTACTACATCAGTCGATTAAAACTCAGTATAACATTTTCTCCTCTCTTTTTTTTATTCATAGATTGCAATTTCGGATGAGTTTGCGAACTCAATGAGGAACCATCATCGATGGTTCTCCCAATTCATGCATCACATAATCAATTCACAGTAATAAAGGAGTTGCAATAATACTACGGTCTACAGTCACAATAATAGTAATATACAGTTACAAAAAATCATACAGTCATAGACACAACAATTTACGATGAGACGACCACATACGGTAAAAACCATTTCAAGTATTCATCCGATGTGACGCAATGCACATGTGACTCTTTTCGGTTTTATTACTGATTGTGACCGAGCGTAAAATGATTCATGATCGATGAGACGCGTGTGGGAGAATTATCTCCCTTCGAGCTCTAGGCTCGTTTCAGTATTTCGAGCTCTAGGCTCGTTTCAGTATCAGTGGCGACTCGGTTCACAATTTTCCTTTATCAGTTTATGCATCTGTGTATGAATGCACATGCCCAGTTACAACATCCCCATAAACAGTTAATCATTCATAGTCAAGCACAGTTAATTAACGATCGATGCGCGCTGAAATAACGATCCATAATTCACAATAATGAACAGTTCATAATTGACAATCAATCACAGTCAAACACAATAATGGCAGATAGGTCACCCAATGTACACATTCCTAATCCCGCCATTATCCTCATATTTGACAAGTAATAATTGAGAAACCCATCTAGGTTACTCACCTATCACTTCCGAGCTAATGTCGGGAAGTCTCTGCCATGTCGGTCGATCGACGCTCCAGTTGGGTCTCTATAAAAATCAAAGAAGATAATAGTCACTACTTATCCCATCCGAACTAGTAATGATGCACATGTAGGTGAAAATGCATGTTCATGAGATTCCCGGCCCTAATCCCATTTATTTTTCCATCAGAAAAATCCGTTTAAAAATTAGAAATCTAATGACGCTGACGGCGCTCAATTTGGACCTCTATAGGTCCCCAATTAAATAAAACAGTGATCAAAGAATCATTACCCGGACCCACATCAATTTCCCGTCCAAAAATTCCCAATTTTCCATGAAATGAAATTCAATATTTCATGAATCTGATGCCTCAAGAATCAGGTCAATCAGATGTCGGACGAAAAAGTTAGGAGCAAAAGAAGGAAAAATACACATCCTAGTCGACTAGTACAGGTTGTAGTCGACTAGTGCAGGAAAAATACATGTCCTAGTCGACTAGTGCAGGTTGTAGTCGACTGGTTTAAGAATCCTAATCGACTAGTCCTATTAAAATGACAGATCTGAAACAATTTCCTCCAATATGCCAACTTGTCTAGGCCATAACTCCCTACTCCAAACTCCAATTTAGACAAAATTAGTGTCTATTTCATAGAGAAAAGAGAGATCTACAATTTTTATGAAGGACACAAAAGTCAATTTCACCTCTAAGGGTGTCAAAAATGCAATCAAAGTTACTGCCTAGTCAATGGGTTCTACAACAGTAAAGTATCTTGTAAATTCAATAACTTCTCATTTCCTTTGTCAAAAATTACATAATAAATATATCAGAAAGATCCCAATGTTTTCTACAACTTTTATGAAAAAACAAAAATCAAATTCAATTGTTAACTAGGTCAAATAATTCAATCAATGATGCTGCCCCAGAAATCACGCAATCTGGACAGTAATGTTCTATCAAGTATAACTCCCTATACACAAGTCAAAAAAATCACTACCTTATATCATTGGAAAGATGAAACCACATACTTCAAGTTTCATGAAGAGCTTAAGAGCCAATTCCATCTCTAACCAATTCAAAACTGTTATGCAAGTTTCTACCATGATCAGCAGTTAATGATCTAACTTCAGTCCAATCTTTGAAAATTCATAAGTCCCAATTCTGTTATCAAAAAATAGCATGGTATAGAAAATTTTCAAGATAATTACTTCCTTTACAACTCTTCATAAGATCACTCAAGCCAATTCAATTCACATAAATTGCTAAAATTGTTTCCATTCCAAATGCTCACAAATCTGACACTTAGGCTAAGTTTCACCACAATGTACAAAATCAGTCAATAGTTAACAGTTAATAACTCCCAACGTACATATCAAAAAATTGCAAAATCAGTGGAAATGGAAAGCTAACAATATAGGCTTCAACTTTCATTTAGACCATTTTCCCTAATTCCTTCTCAATTAATTTAGAAAAATCATCAACACAATCAGGTCATCAATCCGGATACTGTTCACATAAGTCCCAGCAGTAACTTTCCAAGCCAAATTTCAACCTCTTAATGCTAAACTTAGACAACACCTATTTCACACAAAATTGTAGCCAACAAGCCAAAGTTTCATTTGGAACAAACGTTAACTCATTTGCATAACCACACAATTAGTTATGCTCAAATCAGTGTACTAAGTCAAAATCAATTTTCCAGCTTTCATCTTCAACTTAAATCCTATCACTTCTAATACCAATTCCACATGCATAAGCATCCTAATCACACAAGAATTAAGCCAATAGATCATCATAAATCATGATTAATGACCAATACATACCAATCAATGCATCTAACAACCAATTTATTCATTAAATGCATAAATGAAAGCTCAAAACAAAAACTTACCAAATCAAGCTTTTCCCCCTTCAATACTACACCAACTTCTCCACTTTCTCTACTTTCTAATTCTCACTTTCCACCCACAACATCATCATCCACTCAAGGCTTAAGCTTGCAAGTATGAGGGAAGCATTAAGTAGGAGAAGAAAGAGTGAACCAAAGCCAAAGAAAAAGGAAATAACCAAGGAAAGAGGGGATGGGAATTTCGGTTGGCTAAGGGAAAAAAGGAAGAAAGTCATCTTTCATGTGTTTAAATAGGAAGAATCGAGAATCACAATGGGGATGTGTCACCATGACACATGTCCAAATTTAAAGAAATAAAGACAAAATTTTAAATAATAACTTTAATCATTTAATCCTAATATTAAAAAAATTACATCTTTAATACATTTTCAAAAGTTCCCACGGACAATTCCAAAATATTAAACCCAATATTACAGTGCCATTGGATAGCAATTTTCGCTACCGAAAATCAATCGGTTCGCCACTTGGTGATTTTTCCGGTCCAGGAATTTTCTCCGGAAAATTCCAGAAAAATTTTCAAAAATCTCTTAAAATGGAAAACTCACTATGGCTCACTCAGAATAATTTTCCCTACACAATAACCACGTTAATCACAATAAAATGTCGTTTAGGCCCAAATACCGGGAATATCATGTATGCATGTACAGTTATTTCATGTGCACTATTTTCACTGATCACCAGTACCAGTATGCATAACAATGTCAAAGCAGTCCTAATCACTCTTACCCCTAGCCAATTTACTATTTTACCCTTCCCGTCGGGGGTGGGATGTTACATTTACAACGAGGGCGTCATCATGAGGACAACTTACACCATCAAGGTCAGACTCGTCGAACGATATCATCCCATCGTTCTCCCTCGGCATTTTGGTTGATGAGTCTCTGCCGACTTGTTTAGCATACCTCTTTCTCCCTTTAGTAGTGGATCCCCCTGCTGCGTTTCCACCAAATATCATGTTAATGACCCCAGTCGGTCGGTCATCTTGCTGTTTAGCATTTCTGTCGTCTCTTTCCCTTGATCGTCCTCTCTCTTCGCGTCGATTGTCTGTATTCGCATTCTGCCTTCCTCCATCATTTCTGTCATTCCGTCTCCAATTCTGTCGTCTGTTGTTGGGTCGACCATTCTTATGCTCGTTATCTCGATCGACATTTTGCGCACGCTTCACAAATTGGCCTAACCTTCCCCTTTGTATGAGGAATTCGATTTCATTTTTCAATTGCCAGCAATCTTCCGTATCATGACCGACATCTTTGTGGAAACGACAATATAAATTGGGGTTCCTATCCTTGGAGGGAGTCTTCATTTTATCGAGTTCTCGGATAGTTTCCCCATCCGCTCTCATGGCCTCCAGTACTTCTGCATATCGCCTGTTAAGCAGGGTGAACTCCTGTCGATATCCCTGTCGATCGGTCGACTTTCTCCAGCTCGACTGGCCTTTCTGCCGCTTGTGCGAATTGCTCACTCTGTCGTTTGGCGAGCGATCGTCCATCTGACGCCTCATATTTTTCAGCACTTCTTCAAGCTGAATGTACCTATCCGCCCTGTTTCTTATTTCCTGAACGGATCGGGGTTGATCGAGGGCCAACGACTTTTTGAACTCCTCATCCCTTGTGTTGTTCATAAGTACTGCCAACATGGACGAGCAAGTGAGGTCGGGGACCTCGACCGCTTCGTTATTGAACCGAGTGATGAACTCCCGCAAACTTTCGTTTCTTCCTTGGGTCAGTTGCATTACCTCCAAAGCTGTCTTCTGTGGCCGCTTACTTGTGGCAAACTGATTCAGGAATAATAACCTGAAATCTTCAAAACATGTGATACAACTCGGGGGTAAGCTATTAAACCATCGCCCAGCTCCTTCTTGGAAGGCTGTACAGAAAGCCTTACACTGAATGGCGTCCGATTCATCATGGACTGGAAGTGTTGTAGGTAGTCCAGGAGGTCGGTCTTTTCAGTGTATTTTTCAGGTGTTGGTATTTTGGTGCCGGGCGCCGGGAGGCTATCCAAGATTTCTGGAGTAAAGGGAGAGCTGTACTGTGCCGTCGGGCGATCTGGGCAGAAACTCATGGCTGCGTTAATCCGATCGTCCACGATTTTCTCCAGGTCTTCGGTTGGGTGGCGATCGGTCGTCATCTTTGATCTCCGTGCGATTTGCTTTGCGTCTTGATAATTCTTTGTTATCTTGGTGAGATTGCAGAATCTGGCGGATCAACAGGTCAGCCGCTTCCTCAATCTGTTTTCGGGTGAGGGAGGTATGTACAGGCGGAAGAGGATCTGCATCAAATCGGTGTTGAAGATTTGGGCGCATATTGAGTGCAGCATTATCCTCCAAAGCTACGCTCTGTTCTTCTTGTTCCAAGGTTTGAGGTTGCGGTTGATCATTCGGGTCTGAAGATTCCGTGCGGGAAACATGAGGCGCAGGCGGCAAGGTTGCAGGTAATTGCAAACCCATGCATTGCATCGCCAGAGCCGCGACAGCGACTATATCAGGGTTTGTCGCCGCCACCTGACTGATATGTGTGTTTCTGGACGTGGTGCCCTGAAGTCGGGCCCCACGGTGGGCGTTAATTGGTTCCGCCAGATTTTGGCGGAGTTGAACGTTACCGTTTGGATCCATGGAGTCGGCTGCTTGCTGTAGTAACTTCGACGTGAATATCCCTACAAAACAAAGAAGGCACGTCGGGGGTTGTGTCTCGATTAGCCCCTCCGACGCTCAAGTTAGTCTTTTCCGGTGAAGGTGAGGTCGCCGTATGCAGAGAAGAATGAGATTGTGATTACCTACCTCAATATGGTGGAATTATCCCTTATATATGAAATAATAACTAGGTTTAAGCCTTTACGTGTTTGCATGGGAGTCTTTCACCTACAAGTGGCTGAGGAGAGCGTGGATCAGGCTTGGATTTGACATAGCCATTAGGTATGAGACTGATCTTTGGTGATTGGATCGATCGGCCCATACATCGTTGAGACTGGGTTCTGGCCCAGTATAGCCGACCCGACCAACCAACAATATTTCTTAGGGACAATTGGTGATTTAAGGATTTGGTGGGTGATTATTACTTTGGGTTGTCTATTTTTTATTAAAAAGTGTTCTTTTTAGTATTTTAATTCAAGTTTTTTTGATGAGTCAGTTAAAGTTGTAAGACTAATTTATGTGTCACTCCAAATTAAGATTACGATCGAATGGTGTTCAACAAAACCTAATATTTTGGAATATATTTAAAATAATTGAAACTTTATGCATTTAATTTATTCTTTTGATAATTCTGATTGATATTGAGAAACTGAAATAACTTCAAATTTAATAAATAATTAATCCTAATCATAGAAGTGCAATGACCTTTGAAGTTGAAAAATTGAAGGTTAGGTAGGCAAAATCTCGTCTCACAGAAAATTCCAGTTAGAAATTCAACTAATGCATTTTAATAAATATTTTTAAAAATCTTATCTATATCAAACTTCTTGTGCTTTAGATAGTGAAATCTTTCTAGTGAGAGAGATTGTTAAACCCTTTAGACACTTTTGTATATTAAGCACTACGAGTGTGGAAGGTTGAGAAACCTTTAAAAAATATACTTGTGAGCTTGGAGAGGTTCGTGAAAATTTACTATTTGAATTTTATAGTGAAATACTCAAGTTGAAAACTTGGGGGCTGAACGTAGGTTTCGTTATAAGCTGAATTAATATAAATCGACTCTGTCACTCACTCTCTTAACTTTTAAATTTCCGCATTATAGTGTTTGTACTTTTAACTTGCAAGAGGTTCCTTCAATTTTTAATAGGCTCCTTCTATTTTAATATCGTAAAAGGCTACTTTCATTTTTAAACAATTAACAGGCTCGTTTTGATTAACAAGCTCCTTTCGATTAACAGGCTCCTTTCGTTTTGAGCGTTAACAGGCTCCTTTGGATTAACACGCTCCTTTTATTTTCAACGTTAGAAGGATCCTTTTAAAAGTTGATTGGACCTTTCAATAGACATATTTTATTTAATAGAATTTTATCGAATTGAAAGTAACTTGAATTTTTTTACACACAATTCACCCCCCTTTTGTGTGTGTTTATTTTATCATTTGGTATCAAAGCGAGTTTCTCATTTATTATATTTTACAACATGTGATAGATCATGACAAACAAATTGAGAAGCCTAGAAGGACAATCCATCTCAAAGCCTTTATCTTCAATCTATAGATATCGAAATCTGGCAAGCTATTAAAGTTAAAGCCACACTTCCTGCTACTGATAACGTAGACGTGTGGACTGATGCCGATAAAAGAAACACACAGTTGAATGTCAAAGTAAGACATTATCTAATTTGTGTATTATCTCCAGAAGAGTATGAAAATATCTTTTTACTATTCTACAGTAAAGGAAATATGGGACAAACTCCAAGTTACTTTTGAAGGAACAAATGAGGTAAAGAAACATAGAATAAGTCTTTTAGTGCATCAATACGAAACTATTTGCATGAAATAGGGAGAAACTGTAGAAATTTTTTTTGGAAGTTTCAACAATGTCATCAAAACCTTAAAGAACTTGGAAAAAGTATATACCAATGATGATCTTGTAACAAAGATTCTAAAGCCACTGCCAAAAGAATGGAGACCTAACATGATAGCTCTAGAAACTACAAAGGATCTCGATATTATTTCACTCGATTGGTTAAGAGAAAACTTGATGATCTATGAAGTTGAGCTTAGGTGAGATGAAGGATTTTCATACAAAAGAGGAATGACACTAAAAGCAGCTGATGAATCAAATTCGTCAAACGGTGATGAAAACGACACTGAGTTACAAATAGATAGAGATGATCAATTCAATTTCATGGTTAGAAAATATGCACGCATCTACAAAAAGAAACTAATGAATAAAAGAGAAGGAAATAAGAAAACTGGAAATAATAGGTTCCTATCAAAAGGCAGCAGCAACAACGACAACAATACACAAAACAATCAAATCATATACTATCACTATGAGAAGCTTTGACATAGAAGACTAGAATGTCGTCTTTTAGAAAAAGATAACACAAAAAATAGAAAACCCAGAAACTAGGCTTCGACTGCAGTCTAATTAGATGAGGATTTTGAAAACTTTGAAGAAGAAGAGCCTGAAAAAGTCAGTAATGTTTACTTTATGGCTGAATCAGGAGATAATAAGATATGCTTTAGAGCAGAGACAAGGGAAAATCAATGGATAGCTGATAGTGGTTGCTTGAGACACATGATAGGTGAAATATCACATTTCAACTATATTGAAAGGAAAGACGAAGGTAATGTTGTTTTTGCTGACAAAAACAAGGCAAAAGTCGCTGGAATTGCTAAAAATTGGTGACTCTAACTCTATTTCTATTGATAATGTTCTTTTTGTTGATGGATTGAAACATAACTTATTAAGTGTAAGTTAATTAAGTGATAAGGGTTATAAAGTTACTTTCTGTGCATATCATTGTGAAATTATTGATAATCTTAACGAAAACATTGTATTTGTTGGTCATAGAAATCAGAATATATATTGTGCTCAATTAGAAGACATGTATTCACAAAATGTTAAATGTTTTCTTTCTTTAAAAAAGGATTCTTTTACTTCGCATAGAAGATTTAGACATGCTAGCATGATCATTCTATCAAAATTAACCAAAAATGAGTTAGTGAGAGGACTACCGAAGTTGAAGTTTGAGAGTAATCAAGTTTGTGAATCTTGTTTAAAAGGAAAACAAATTAGAAGTAGCTTTCCTCCTAAAAATATTATGTCTACTAACCAACTGTTTTAACTTGCATACATGGATTTATTTTGTCCTACTAAGACTCAAAGCTTTGGTGGTAAACATTACTGTTTTGTTATAGTAGATGATTATTCTAGATTTAAATGGGTTTATTTTCTATCAAATAAGGATGATACTTTTGAAGTGTTTGAGAAGTTTTGCAAAAACATTCATATTGAAAAAGGGTACCGCATTACATCTATTCAGAGTGATTATAGAGGAGAATTCGATAATAGAAAATTCAAAGATTTTGTAGCACCCCACTCCCGCGAGACCCGAACCCGACATCAACGGTGATATCCGAGCCCGTGACCCGCGAGGGTGGTATGCTAGAGCAGTCAAAACCGTTCAATTACTCCGTATGACATTTTTTTTATTTCGTTGAAAACACACACATATGCGGAAATCAATAAACAACTTGGGCCCACTCATATAAAAACATTTCAATCAAAACACAATTCCAGAAATCACATTACAATTACATTTATCTAATAAGGACCCTCTGAAATAACAATACTATTTTGCGGAATACCAAAATTACATGTGAATCAGAAAGACACTAATGCATGTACTTGACCCATATTTCAGATTGCCCATGTAAGATTGTACTTCTGGGCTCTGATATCACAAATGTAGCACCCCACTCCCGCCAGGCCCGGACTCGATATCGATGGTGATATCTGAGCCCGCGCCCCGCGAGGGTGGCGTGCTAAAGTACTCAAAACCGTTCAGAATTTTCGTAAAACAATTTTGTTCTTTTTGAAACAAACGAGTGCACAGAAAACGGTGAACAATTTCGAGCCCGCTTTAATTTAAAACAGTTCCGATCAACATACAAATTCAGTCATAAATCAATTCATGCACACATTATCCATAGCCAAATTGGGCCCAATACAATATCGGTGCTAATCTGCGGGATTTGCAGAATTACAAATTTACAATAATACCAAATGACTCTAATGCAGACGTGAACTGATCCCGACATCAACTCTTAGTCTCTTGCAGTAATCATACTCCCGTTTGTCTAACGGGGTACTCTTCAATTCCTGAAAAATAATTGCAATGTTGGGTGAGTTTGCGAACTCAGTGAGAAACCATCATCGATGGTTCACCCAACTCATGCATATACATATAATTTACCAAATATTACAAATCACACAATCATACAACTCACATGCACTATCATTTCACAATCGTAAGCCATTTCGCCTTTTTCACAGATCATATCCAGTCATTCATATATAGATATGCAATGCACATGTGACTCTTTTAATTTTATTACAGTGTTGTGACTGAGCGCCTATCAGTGATCAATATTCAATAGACGCATCTAGGGAGTAGGAGAGCCCTCAGGGTATGCACTAACTCCCCTCGAGCTCGAAGCTCGGTATTACGTTGGGCTTGAAGCCCTGATCATTGAGCCTGTGGCTCTAACAAATACGTTGGGCTCGAGGCCCTGATTGCATTGAGCTTTAAAATTTGAAAATCCTTGGCTGCTCCGGTCACAACTGTCATTATCTGATCATGCCATTATGCATGAATGCACATGTTCCAATTTCCATTTACAGTCATTTACATTTCAATTTCATTTCCTATTCCTTCGGATTTTCAGTCCGGTAATTCAGTCGTATACATTTACAATTTATTTCATTGATGCCTTCATAGTCATTTACACACAATAGCACTTCAATATCACATATTCAATATTTCAGACACCCATGGTCCGAAATCAATCAAAATCAAACACATATATCCATCCATTATCTCCGCATGGCATCAATGCATATGATATTAAACACATAAAGACTGAGGAACCAACTAGGTTACTCACCTACACTTCCGAGCTACAGCCTGGAAGTCCCAGCAAATTTTCGTGGAATTGTTCCATCGGTGCCTCTAAAACAATCAGATAATTACCCAATTACTAAAGCACAGTCAAAAAATAATTTGATGATGCACATGCTTTAAATAAAAGACGCACGATGCCTATTCATGACCTTTCCCAGTGCTATTTTCAAATTCCACTTTCTTTAGACAATTTCTAACTTTTCACTCAATTGCTCAATAATGACTCAATCCCAATTCAATAACATAATACGAACTCCCCAATTTCAATTCTAATATTCAGTCAATTTATCAAGTCATACTCGCTAGGGTATTACCTCAGAATCAATATCACTATTCTCTATATCAAATTCATCCTTTATGCTCAGTTCTAAATTCCCAGTAACATTGAATTTATTTTCAAAGTCTAACATTATACCCCAATTATCAAGAACGATCCTAAGGTTGCAATACAATCACATTTTTAACTGTCTTTCACTAATCGCGATCTCAAAAACCTAAATTCAAACTCTCATTCTTTTCCTCAATTGTAGACCTCTTTATCTAGATCACAACAAATCAAACATAACCTTAATTGGAGGTCTACACCATTAGTTATACCTCAAAATCCAATTAAATCCAATCAGAAATTCTCCCTCGCCGCGACCTCAAGCCGTTCGCCGTGGCGTCCTGAATGCGCTCGCCGCGACGTGTAATGACACTCGCCGTGGCGAACGTTCTTTTTTTGGGGCTCGCCGCGACGCATGGAGGAGAACTCGTCGCAGCGTGGAAGGCTCGAGCTCGCCGCGACGTCCAGCGTTTTGGAGCTCGCCGCAACGTCTTCCATCTCACTCGCCGTGACGAATTAAACATTAGTTCGTCGCGGCGAGGCTTCACGCACGTCGCGACATGCAAGTCGTTTCCGCCCATTCTCTCTCTAAAACCAGTATTAATTCACTCCTAACTACCCCAATCACCATATAAATGTCATAAATACATCATCAACATTAAATAACAACATTTAAAACCATATACTTACCAAATCGAGCCACAAATCCCCAAATCTCTGAAATTTCCCTAACTCCGTCCACTTTCTCCATCATCCACGGTAAGCTTCTCCAAACCCCAACAAATCCTCATCTTCTCATGGATTAAGCTAGATTTTGCAATTAGAGAGGAAACCATCAAGAATCGTGGGTGAAGGAGGATTAATCGATGGGAGGAATTATCATGCCCTAACCAAGAGATTTTTCAAGACTCCCTTACGATGAATATCACAAGTTTATCTACTTAGTTTATTTAAAACCTTTTAAACATTGCCACTTATCTCAATCTCAAATACCCTTTATATTCTTTCTCTTTTCAAATTCATTTCCATCTCCAAATTTTTTATGGCTCATCATAATAATTTCTAAAATCATATATCTAAATTTTCCATCACCATATACCCATTATTCTAGCACTATATAGTCTATCAATCCATCATTCGGAGAATTTTCTGTCCGGCCTTTTTCTCCCGAATTTTCTAGAAAATTTTCGAAGAGTTGCTATCAATTGGCAGTCACTCAAATACCATTCCAACTCAATAATTAGACTCAATTATTCCTCAATTCTCATTAAATCATAATCAAATCTAATTATCATATTCACAATCAAAAGCTGGGAAATTGTCATGAATGCATGTACCTATATGTGCATGTGCCAAATGACTCAGTCCTTGACAATTAGAGGCCAAATGAATGTTTACATTTCAAATATGCAGTGCAACAACCTAGCCTGTCCCAATGTACCAATTTACCCTTTCCATCGGGGACGGGATGTTTCAGATTTCTATAATGAAAATGGGATATCTCATAATTTTCATGCCTAAGGACTCCTTAGAAAAATGAAGTTGTGGAAAGAAAGAACATGACTCTCGTTGATATGGCCAAGACAATGTTGTGTGAAAGTGACCTACCTCATGGTTACTGAGCAGAAGCTATATCTACTATTTGTTACATACTTAACAGGTGTCTTATAAGACTTATTCTCAAAAAGACCTCCTATGAGTTGTGGAAAGGAAGAAAACCTAATGTTGCTTAGTTTCGAACATTTGGCTACAAGTGTTTTGTATTAAATAATGGAAGGGACAATCTTGAAAATTTTGATGCGAGATCAAATGAAGCTATTTTTTTTAGTTACAACACTGCCAACAAAGGATTCAGAGTTTATAATAAAAGAACAAAAAGGATAGAAGAATCAATACATATGGTATTTGACAAAGCCCTACCCTCAATAACAGCTGCTGATTTAGATGATGAAGAGCATCCATTGGCTCCTAAAAATACTTTGCAGACTCAAACTATACCTATAGTATCTTTGGAATTACATGATCAAGAAAGTCCTTTTGAAGCCAGAATAGAGCAGGCTCCTTTTTCTTAACAAGAGCTTATGTAACAAAGAACACCAAGGGAATGGAGAGGTCAGGTGTAACACCCCACTTCCGCAAGACCTGAACCCGACATCGACGGTGATATCCAAGTCCGTGCCCCGCGAGGGTGGCGTGCTACATCACTCAGTAGAAAACTCAGTATAACTTTTTTTTTAACACATACTCACTCATATTATCGTGAATGCGGAAAACAATTTATATAAACAATTCAATGGCCTTGGGGCCCTTTTTACATTTACAATTTATTTCAGTCAATTGACTTTACAACTTGTCCAACTTAGTAATACAAAAGTCCAAGAATAGAAATACTAAGTCGACGCTAACCGATCCCACCACTTCTCCGCTCCTCAACTAACGGATGTCATCGCCTGTTGCTAACGGGTATTCTTCTAAGTCTGAAAATAGATGCAAATTTTGGGTGAGTTTTATGAACTCAAAGTGAGAAACCATCATCGATGGTTCACTCAATTCATGCATGTTCAATCGGTTTACCAAATATCACATACGATCACGATTCAAAATGTAATCTCAAATAATACATACCATTACATTTCACAAATGTAAGGCGATCACCTTTCATACAATCCAAATTCAATCATACCATATATGCAATGCACATGAGACCCTTTCTATTTTCATTACGTTGTTGTGACTGTGCTACTCAAATCGCTCCCCGATGAATGGGCACATTGCGTTGAGCTAGTGGCTTTCAAACATTGGGCTTGAAGCCTAATACATCGAGCCCGAGGCTCAATACGTTGGACTGAGGTCTCGTGCGTTGAAATGAAAGCTCTCATATACGTTAGGCGTGATATGCCCCGATCGGTGGTTGCTCCGGTCACAACCGCCTTTATCGATCATGTCCTTATGCATGAATGCATATGTTCCAATTTCCATTTACGTTATTTCTATCATTTACATTCAATGCCATTTCCTATTTCTTTGGACCTTCGTCCCAGATTTCAATCATATATTTTTCCAATTTATTGCATCATACCATATCGTATTTAAAAGTCACATCCAATGTATTGAAACAGACTATTAACACTTCAATATCAATTTCCCATTTCCTCGGACCTTTGGTCCGAGATCTCCAATATAAACATTCACACACATTACACACAAGTAGCACTTCGTTATCTCATTCCAAATATTTCAGACACCTATGGTCCGAAATCAATCAAAATCAAACACACATAAACCCTCCATTATCTCCACATGGCATAATTGCAAAATCTTAAACACATAAGGTCGAGGAACCAACTAGGTTACTCACCTGCATTTCGAGCTAACATCTGAAGTCTCGATAACGCGTCGGTAGATCGACGCCCAAATGTGCCTCTATAACAAATGAGAGGAATCTGATCACTAATTATCCAATCCGAACTAGTATAATGCACATGTAAGTGTATAATGCATATTCATGAGATTTCTGGCCCTAAATCCAAATTTTTCCCGTAATAAAAATTCCATTAAAAATTAGAAAACTATAGCCACTGACAGCACTCAATTCGGACCTCGATCGGTCCAAAAATAAATAAAACAGTGACCATAGAACAATTTCCCGGGGCCACGCCAATTTTTCGTCTAAAAATTCCCAATTTCTCATAAAATAAAATTCAATATGTTACAAATCCGATGCCTCAAGAATCAGGTCAATCGGACGTTGGACGGAAAAAGAAATTGACAAAAGAATTAAACAAAACCATTAAAAAGATTAAACCTCGTCACTAGGGCGAGCAGGCGTCACCCTAGTGATGGGCGACTTATTTCACCCCATCGCTAGGGCGATGCTCGTCACCCTAGTGATGAGCGACCTTTTTCCGCCCCATCGCTAGGGCAACGCCCGTCACCCTAGCGATGGGCAAGTTTCCGCCCACTGCTTCCCTTTTTCTCCTAATTTTTAATCCAACTTCCAATACCCATAACTCCTAGCACACAAATCAGAAAAATACAAATTATACCTTGTTGGAAAGATAAAGAAACCCTCTACAATTCTCAAGAAGACCATAAAAATCAATCCCACCCCTAAGGGTGTCAAAAATCCCTTCAAAGCTACTGCCTACTCAAATCCCATTAAAACAAAACAGTACATTGCAAATTCCATAACTCTCGGATTCTTCAGCCAAAAATTACCACATAAATATGCTCAATAAGTTCACAATGTCATCTACAACTTTCATGAACAACCTAAAATCAAATTCCATAACTAACTAGGTCAAACAATTCAACAAAGAATCTGTATACTGAAATCAACCAATCTGGACAGTAAGTTTCCAATCAGCATAACTCTTAGCACAAATGTCACAAAATTCACTACCTTATATCCCTGAAAAGATAAGTTCTCAAACTTCAATTTTCATGAAGAACTCAAAATCCAATTCAATTTCTAACAATTTCAAAACTGTCATGCAAGTTACTGCCATGATCAGCAATTCATAACCTAATGCAGGTTCAATGTTTGCAAAATCGTAACTCCCAAATCTGACCTCTAAAAATTACATGCCATATATCATTTTCAAGATAATGCCTTCCTCTGAAACTTTTCAGAAGATCACTCACACCAATTCAGTTCACATAATTTGCTAAAATTGCTTCCAATCCGCAAGCTCACAAACTCAACACTTAGGCTAGGTTTCATCAAAATGCCCAAAACCAGTCAATAGTAATCAGTTCATATCTCCCAATATACAACTCGAAAAATAGCAAGATCAGTGGAAATGGAAAGCTAACAATGTAGGCGTCAACTCTCATGAAGACCATTTTCCCAAATTCCATCTCAATTAATTTAGAAAAATCAACAAAGTAATCAGGTTATATATGCGGGTACTGTTCACAGACCCTACAAACAGAAACTTTCCATGAAAAGATTCACCCTTCTAACATTACAATTTAACATCACATATTTCACACAAAGTTGAAACCAACATCCCAAAGTTTCATTGAGCACAAACCTTGCCTAATTTGCATGTCTAAACAATAAGTTATGATCAAATCAGTATACTAGGTCAAAAATTAATTTCCAGCTTTACTTCTCCAATTCACTTCCTATCATGTCAATTCAATTCCTACTACTATAAGCATCTCAATTGGACACAAAATCAATCCCTACATCAATCCTACATTCACTAAGCATACCTACCAAAAATTGGCAGCACTTACCTCATTAATATTATGCAAGAATAATCATACATATTCAATTAAAATCAAGCTAAAACCACTCATTCCTATTACTTCATCACTTCTTACTTCAACCTAACCTTATACCCATCATTTCCACCTATAAGTTTCATTAAATTAATGCATCAATAATCACAATAAATGCCCCATAATTCCCATTGCATGCTTCTAACTACCAAGTCATTACATTCATAATCAAATCATCAAGCTTAACTAAAACACTTACCAAATCAAATCTTCTTTCCACCTTCAATTTCTTCAACTCTCTACCTACTAGTCCAACTTCTCACTTTCTCTACTTTCTAAACCTCACACAAGGAGTTTATTATCATGATAAGAAGGTGGTTTGATTGTATAAAGGAACACTTTTGAGTTTGGAGGAAGGATTACTTTGAAAGAGGAATCGATGGATGGAGGTGGAGAGGAAATGGCTAGGTTTCGGATGGAATAAAAAAAACAAAGCATCCAAGTCTTCTTTTCATTCACATCACCGAGAGAGGGGCTTCAACATAAGACAAACATAATTAATTTAAGAGGACATGTGGCATGTTTAAGAAAAAGACAAAAAGGAATAAGACAAAAACATGTCATATGCTTAACTAAGAAACCCTAATGAAAGTTGACCCAATTCAATTCCAATGACCCTAAATTCAATCCCAAATAATATACCCAATAAGACAGTGCCATTGGGTAGAAATTTTCGCTACCGAAAATCGACCGGTTCGCCAATTGGCGATTTTTTTTCCCGATCCGAAAATTTCCAGGAATTTCTCCGAATCAGTTTTTTGAAAATTACCTAAATTGCCCAAAATTGTAAAACATATGACAGTCCACTCCCAATAATTTTTCAAACACGAAAACCACATTTTTCACAACAAAAACACCTTTAGGCCATTTACTGGCGATTTTGCCGGTCCGGGAATTTTCTCCGGATAATTCCAGAAAAATTCCTGAAAATCCCATAAAATGTAAAACACTCAATGGCGCACTCCAAATAATTTTTTTCAAATACAATTATCCCATAAATTTCACAAAAGATCTCAATTGAAACCTAAGCCGGAAAATGTCATGAATGCATGTTTACCATGTGTAAGTGCAACAAACCCTCATTTATAGAGGCTATATGCTGTATATTCATGCCGAGCTATAATTTAATACTCCTAACCCGTCCCAATTTACTAAAATACCCTTCCCATCGGTGATGGGATGTTACAAGTCTCCCCTCCTAATAAAAATTTCGTCCTCGAAATTTCATATACGATTGATCAGGAAAGCAGGGGAGTCTGTTTGATTAATACCCTCTGTTTTCCACTGTTTTCACTACCCGACCAAATTCGGTCAATGAACGGAGATCAAAACAATCAATTATTCTTTTCCTTTCTCGAACTTTACTGCTTTCTCATGATTACACACAATTCATCACTTTCAATATCAATAACATATACATCGGATCCTAACAATATTTCCAATTCTATCTATGAAACACTTTGTGAATCCGAATCATCTTTTAGGTTTTAGCCTAACTTACCAATCCATAATTCTATTTACACCACAATCGCATAAAAGCCCCTCATCACGAATTCAATTTCCCTTAACTACACCTTTGTTTCCATCCAAGTACATTTTGGCCGAGGCGACACAATTCCAAATATTTCATGTATTACTTTTCATATTTCATTTTTATCGAACCACAAATCTCATGAGATTTAGAACCTCAGTGAATCAATTCGACTTATTGTCACCATCTTAAATTACTTAACCTATCACTTTATTATCTTGATCACATAATATAGGGATCACGACTCCTTTTGGACAGTAAGACCCCTTATACACTTTTCGAATGGTGACACCAATGTAATGATTGTCATGCCATAATCCCTTTGCACTTTACATCAATCTCATATCCCAATGAAGTCCAAAATTATCAATTTCACATTTGTCTTCAGGAGTCAAGCCTATGATTAATCATACACGTCATCGTTCAATTTAACAGATTATACCAGCAATTGCTTTTCTACAATACTTTTACTAGAACATAACGCTTCGATTGTTTCTTATGCTTTCTCGAACCATTCACTTTTAATCATTTGATTTCCCATTCTAACCTTTCAATTACTCTTTCAATACGCTCTTGTTCGAACATAAAGCTTCTATCATTCCTTACGTCTTCACTAATAGTTCCCGTAATAAGTATCACCCATATCTCTTAATCAACTATACCTATCACTTTCCTCACAATTGAGTTAATTCCGTTCCTCAATCAGCTTTACAATTTCTACATCCTCACTTGGGTTTTGCCAATCCGCTTTGATGCACACCAACTTTGAACTTCTCAATAGCTAATAATACTTTCTTTTGCTCCATTTTGTCGGTTCGACTATAACACTCAAAATACACTAGATTTGATAACCTTCTTACCCAAATTTTGATCTTCCGCAATTGAATTTATTTTTTTCTTTGTTCAATCTCTTAAATTGCGCCATTGGCTTAGTTTAAATTAATCAGCCGTGGAATCCTTTTCAAATCATTCAAATGCATGACATAACTCAATCGTTATCGATTTGCATATTCATAGACATCTCCAAACTATTTTTATACGATTTATGTCTCCACGCTTATAGGCCACACACAAGATAACACGCTTCAAATCATCAATCATAATACCGCCCATAGAATCATATTTACCCCAAGGTACATAAAATCACTTTATACAATGTCAATAGATCACATCATAACCTTTATCGAACACTTCAAGATAGACGGTGAATCCTTCAAATGTCTCCTTTATGATCATCACCATAACATTCGCATGTTTTCTCAATTATTCTTGTCGTTTTGCTAAAACCAGAAAATCTCGAACAATTTCGAACGATCCAAGATTTCGTTAGTTCTAATAAATTTCAAATTCTGCATACACATATCTTTTGAACTTTCGCATTTTATCAATACCTATTTCTTTATTAATTCTCCCAATATACCAAGTTCGTATACTAATTCATCCCTTATTCATTCAATCAGGTTAAGATTCACTCTGATGAGACTTGTATAACGACCAACTTCCTCAACTATACCAATTCATCTATTTCTTTGACTTATATCCATTATCCACTCCAAACATAATTGAGACATGTTCCTTACCTAAATTTCTCCACATAACTCAATTTATTCACGATAGATCCCTCACTGACTTGAATAAACAATCGTTATATCGACCTCGTGCTTTCAAAACATAATGACACAAAATATACACGAACCTTTTATCCCCTCAAAGCCGCAATTAATATTTCCTTAATATGCAGTACTTCTCTTACATAATCAAAGTCATCTTATTAACGTAATGTACACTTTTTCAGTAGCATATTTTTATCTCTCACGAATAAGTCTCTGCTAGATTTAATACAGCTCATAAAACTTTATCAATCAACTATATTTTTTTTTCCATCACTAAAGATATACATATCAATTACCCTTGATACTTCGCAAAGATCAATCTCTGAAGAGCACTTAAACAATTTCTTTCCCTCTACTATCTTGCCATCATTACCCTAATCATCACATCCTATTTGACAATATATCTCTATAGTCCCATCAATTTGTCCGTTAATAGATCGTCCTGCTAAGAATACCTTAATTGTATTTACTTCTCGATAACCATTCTCTTTTTGGTACCAATTCTTGATCATGGGGACCTTACTATATTCATGTCCCTCTTTTTATTCCCGCAAGCTCATTACCGATGCTAACATCTTTAACTCTCTCACTTCTTTCGCAATTGATCATTTTGAGCATTCTCCTGCCTTACTCTCACTCATTTTGAACTTGAGCTACCGGCATTATAAGCGGAGCTTACGTAATAGGTCACCGATTACCTCCTATATCATATTCACGTAAATTATTCATTTATGCTTGCTCAGTTCACCCATGATGGTAATCCCACTATCCCATATACACTTACAGTGATCATATAATCTGAACTCAACAATCTTCCCATTTACACCCGTCCCTCGCCATGAGGATCATATACAATCTCAATTCATTCACAACTAATCATTATCAGCACTTTCATTTCTTCTTCTAACTCATAAAGGGATTTTTTTTTGACACGAATTCTGGCTAGCAAGTAGCTATTAACTCATTAATTACAAGGTAACATTTTCACTTACCATAGGGCTCCCATAATCAGGTGTGCATTTACTTAGGTAGATCAATTAAACCCGAACAACTTTTTCATCTACCAAGTTCATTGTCTTTCTTTTCAATCTTTTCATTTTTGCACTAGACCCATATATTTCCATACTCAAATCAATATCACAGATATGAAATCATTCTTGATTTTGCACTTAATATATAATTTGACTCCAAATCACCAATCCTTATTTATAACTCTCATCACGATAATCAATCCCAATTATAACTTTTCTATATCATAGATACACTTTATTGTCATTTACCTTATACACTGGAAATCTTACCATTGTCACATCTCTATTTTCCTCTATTAATTTGTAACTATAATCTTTATAGCTAACTCATATTCAAGGATATTCCCAATATAACTCCAATATTGTATTTCACAATATACCCGTCAATATCAATACACTACATATTCGTCTGTCTGATCAAACCATACACTCTTTCCTATTTTGCGATATTCATTACTTTCTTTTCTCACATTCTAATACATTATCCTTTTTCTCACTTTTTCTAACCGCTAAAACGACTGAGACATACTTATGCATACGACCCATATACTACATCTGGGATCGCTTGTCACCGTCACGTGACATGACTTAAATACATACACCCTATGTTTCAAACTGTGCCCAGATACATTACGTACTACTGGGCTCTGATACCACCTAAATGTAACACCCCACTTCCGCAAGACCTGAACCCGACATCGACGGTGATATCCAAGTCCGTGCCTCATGAGGGTGGCGTGCTACATCACTCGAGAGAAAACTCAAGATAACTTTTTTTAACACATACTCACTCATATTATCGTGAATGCGAAAACAATTTATATAAACAATTCAATGGCCTGGGGCCCTTTTTACATTTACAATTTATTTCACCAATTGACTTTACAACTTGTCCAACTTAGTAATACAAAAGTCCAAGAATAGAAATACTAAGTCGACGAGGACCGATCCCACCACTTCTCCGCTTCTCAACTAACAGATGTCATACGCCTGTTGCCTTAA
Organism: Erythroxylum novogranatense; assembly: GCA_029891385.1. NCBI lineage: Eukaryota > Viridiplantae > Streptophyta > Magnoliopsida > Malpighiales > Erythroxylaceae > Erythroxylum > Erythroxylum novogranatense. Next base: position 88,621,103 of record CM057230.1, read on the forward strand.
CGGGTATTCTTCTAAGTCCTGAAAAATAGATGCAAATTTTGGGTGAGTTTTGCGAACTCAGTGAGAAACTATCATCGATGGTTCACTCAATTCATGCATGTTCAATCAGTTTACCAAATATCACATACGATCACGATTCACAAATGTAATCTCAAATAATACATACCATTACATTTCACAAATGTAAGGCGTATCACCTTTCATACAATCCAAATTCAATCATACCATATATGCAATGCACATGAGACCCTTTCTATTTTCATTACGTTGTTGTGACCGTGCGCCTAAAACTGTCCCAGTAACGGGCACATTGCGTTGAGCGGTGGCTTCAAACATCGGGCTTGAAGCCTAATACATCGAGCCCGAGGCTCAATACGCTGGACTGAGGTCCTGTATGCGTGAAATGAAAGCTCTCATATACGTTGGGCGTGATATGCCCTGATACGGTGGTTGCTCCGGTCACAAATGCCTTTATCTGATCATGTCCTTATGCATGAATGCATATGTTCCAATTTCCATTTACAGTTATTTCTATCATTTACATTCAATGCCATTTCCTATTTCTTCGGACCTTCGGTCCGGTATTTCAATCATATATTTTTCCAATTTATTGCATCATATCATATCGTATTTAAAAGTCACATCCAATGTATTGAAACAGACTATTAACACTTCAATATCAATTTCCCATTTCCTCGGACCTTTGGTCCGAGATCTCCAATATAAACATTCACACACAGTTACACACAAGTAGCACTTCGTTATCTCATTCCAAATATTTCAGACACCTATGGTCCGAAATCAATCAAAATCAAACACACATAAACCCTCCATTATCTCCACATGGCATAATTGCAAAATCTTAAACACATAAGGTCGAGGAACCAACTAGGTTACTCACCTGTACTTTCGAGCTAACATCTAGAAGTCTCAATAACGTCGGTAGATCGACGCTCCAAATGTGCCTCTATAACAAACAGAGAGGAATCTGATCACTAATTATCCAATCTGAACTAGTATAATGCACATGTAAGTGTATAATGCATATTCATGAGATTTCCGCCCTAAATCCAAATTTTCCCGTAATAAAATTCCATTAAAATTAGAAAACTATAGCCATCGACAAGATTCAATTCGGACCTCGATCGGTCCAAAATAAATAAAACAAAGGACCATAGAACAATTTCCGGGGCCACGCCAATTTTTCGCCTAAAATTCCCAATTTCTCATAAAATAAAATTCAATATGTTACAAACCGATGCCTCAAGAATCAGGTCAATCGGACGTTGGACGGAAAAAGAAATTGACAAAAGAATTAAACAAAACCATTAAAAGATTAAACCCGTCACTAGGGCGGCAAAGGCCACCCTAGTGATGGGCGATTTATTTCACCCCATCGCTAGGGCGATGCTCGTCACCCTAGTGATGAGCGACCTTTTTCCACCCCATTGCTAGGGCAACGCCCGTCACCCTAGCGATGGGCAAGTTTCCGCCCACTGCTTCCCTTTTTCTCCTAATTTTTAATCCAACTTCCAATACCCATAACTCCTAGCACACAAATCAGAAAAATACAAATTATACCTTGTTGGAAAGATAAAGAAACCCTCTACAATTCTCAAGAAGACCATAAAAATCAATCCCACCCCTAAGGGTGTCAAAAATCCCTTCAAAGCTACTGCCTACTCAAATCCCATTAAAACAGAACAGTACATTGCAAATTCCATAACTCTCGGATTCTTCAGCCAAAAATTACCACATAAATATGTTCAATAAGTTCACAATGTCATCTACAAATTTCATGAACAACCTAAAATCAAATTCCATAACTAACTAGGTCAAACAATTCAACAAAGAATCTGTATACTGAAATCAACCAATCTGGACAGTAAGTTTCCAATCAGCATAACTCTTAGCACAAATGTCACAAAATTCACTACCTTATATCCCTGAAAAGATAAGTTCTCAAACTTCAATTTTCATGAAGAACTCAAAATCCAATTAAATTTCTAACAATTTCAAAACTGTCATGCAAGTTACTGCCATGATCAGCAATTCATAACCTAATGCAGGTTCAATGTTTGCAAAATCGTAACTCCCAAATCTGACCTCTAAAAATTACATGCCATATATCATTTTCAAGATAATTCCTTCCTCTGAAACTTTTCAGAAGATCACTCACACCAATTCAGTTCACATAATTTGCTAAAATTGCTTCCAATCCTCAAGCTCACAAACTCAACACTTAGGCTAGGTTTCATCAAAATGCCCAAAACCAGTCAATAGTAATCAGTTCATATCTCCCAATATACAACTCGAAAAATAGCAAGATCAGTGGCAATGGAAATCTAACAATGTAGGCGTCAACTCTCATGAAGACCATTTTCCCAAATTCCATCTCAATTAATTTAGAAAAATCAACAAAGTAATCAGGTTATATATGCGGGTACTGTTCACAGACCCTACAAACAGAAACTTTCCATGCAAAGATTCACCCTTCTAACATTACAATTTAACATCACCTATTTCACACAAAGTTGAAGCCAACATCCCAAAGTTTCATTGAGCACAAACCTTGCCTAATGTTCATCTCTAAACAATAAGTTATGATCAAATCAGTATACTAGGTCAAAAATTAATTTCCAGCTTTACTTCTCCAATTCACTTCCTATCATGTCAATTCAATTCCTACTACTATAAGCATCTCAATTGGACACAAAATCAATCCCTAAATCAATCCTACATTCACTAAGCATACCTACCAAAAATTGGCAGCACTTACCTCATTAATATTATGCAAGAATAATCATACATATTCAATTAAAATCAAGCTAAAACCACTCATTCCTATTACTTCATCACTTCTTACTTCAACCTAACCTTATACCCATCATTTCCACCTATAAGTTTCATTAAATTAATGCATCAATAATCACAATAAATGCCCCATAATTCCCATTGCATGCTTCTAACTACCAAGTCATTACATTCATAATCAAATCATCAAGCTTAACTAAAACACTTACCAAATCAAAGCTTCTTTCCACCTTCAATTTCTTCAACTCTCTACCTACTAGTCCAACTTCCCACTTTCTCTACTTTCTAAACCTCACACAAGGAGTTTATTATCATGATAAGAAGGTGGTTTGATTGTATAAAGGAACACTTTTGAGTTTGGAGGAAGGATTACTTTGAAAGAGGAATCGATGGATGGAGGTGGAGAGGAAATGGCTAGGTTTCGATGGAATAAAAAAACAAAGCATCCAAGTCTTCTTTTCATTCACATCACCGAGAGAGGGCTTCAACATAAGACAAACATAATTAATTTAAGAGGACATGTGGCATGTTTAAGAAAAGACAAAAGGAATAAGACAAAACATGTCATATGCTTAACTAAGAAACCCTAATGAAAGTTGACCCAATTCAATTCCAATGACCCTAAATTCAATCCCAAATAATATACCCAATAAGACAAAGGCCATTGGGTAGAAATTTTCGCCATCTAAAAATCGACTGTTCGCTAATTGGCGATTTTTTTCCCGATCCGAAAATTTCCAGGAATTTCTCCGAATCATTTTTTTGAAAATTACCTAAATTGCCCAAAATTGTAAAACATATGACAGTCCACTCCCAATAATTTTTCAAACACGAAAACCACATTTTTCACAACAAAAACACCTTTAGGCCATTTACTGGCGATTTTGCCGGTCCGGGAATTTTCTCCGGATAATTCCAAAAAAATTCTTGAAAATCCCATAAAATGTAAAACACTCAATGGCGCACTCCAAATAATTTTTTTCAAATACAATTATCCCATAAATTTCACAAAAGAGCTCAATTGAAACCTAAGCCGGAAAATGTCATGAATGCATGTTTACCATGTGCAAGTGCAACAAACCCTCATTTATAGAGGCTATATGTTGTATATTCATGCCGAACTATAATTTAATACTCCTAACCCGTCCCAATTTACTAAAATACCCTTCCCATCGGTGATGGGATGTTACATCAGGAAACACATTAGTACCTTCTGGGAGACCCTTATGAAAGTCTAAGAACCAGATCTTCCTTCAAGAACAATTTTTTTTGCCCTTATCTCACAATTAGAACTAAAGACTATTTTGCCCTTATCTTACAATTAGAACTAAATACTATTGAAGAGGCTATTAATGAAACTAAGTTTCATTTATAAATGATAAACTAAATCAGTTTGACAAAAACAAAATCTGAAATCTAATATCTCATCCACAAAACAACTCAATCATTGGAACTCATTGGGTATTTCAAAACAAACTTGACAAAAATGATAAGGTGTTAAGAAACAAAGCTAGACTTATAGCTCAAGGTTATAATCAATAGGAATGTATTAATTTTGATGAAACTTATGCGCTTGTTGCTAGATTGGAATCGATTAGAATTTTACTTGCTTTTGTATACTATAAAAACTTTAAAATGTGCCAAACGGATGTTAAAAGAGCCTTCTTAAATGGATATATTAACAAAGAAGTATTTGTTAAGCAACCTCCAGTTTTGAAGATGAAAGCCATCCTGATTATAAGATGAAGTTGACTAAAGCTCTATACAGTTTAAAACAGGCTCCTCGAGCATGGTATGGGAGGATAAGTAACTTTCTACTTGAGAATAACTTTGAAAGAGGAAAGGTAAATAAACCTTATTTATTAAGAAAAAGGAGAACAATTTACTCATAGTGAAAATATGTATTGATGACATAATATTTGGTGCTACTAATCCATCCTTCTATGAAGAATTCTCAGCTTTAATACAGGAGGAGTTTGAAATGAGTATGATTGGAGAACTATCTTTTTTTCTTGGATTGCAAGTTAGGCAAACATAAAAGGAATCTTCATTAGTCAAGACAAATAAACAAAGGAACTCCTTAAGAAATATCATTTTGAGAATGCCAAACCGATGGGTACTCCTGTGTATTATGTAACTAAACTTGATAAGGATGAATCACAAGCCCAAGACTATATATTATGCTTATTGTATGTCTTTACACAAGATTTCAATCAAACCCAAAAGACAACTATCTTTAAGCAGTCAAGAGGATCCTTCGCAATCTTTGTGAAACTATGGACTTTGGATTATGATATCCAAAAAATGATTCTTTTAACATAGTTGAATTTTGTGATGCAAATTATGTAGGTGATAAAGTTGATAGGAAAAGCACAAATAGTTACTGCCAATTTCTTGGAGGATGTCCAGTTTCTTGGTCTTGCAAGAAATAAAATTGCACAATGCTTTCGATAATTCAAGTAGAATATATAGCAGCTGTCAGCTGTCACACTCAAATCTTACGAATGAAACACCAACTCCAAGATTTTTCTCTAAACTTTGATCATATTCCTATGCTATGTGACAATACAAGTGCTATAAATCTTTTTAAGAATCCTGTGCATCATTGTAGAACTAAACATATAGAAATCAAACATCATTTTCTTAAAGATCATGTTTTAGAAGGAACCATTGATCTTTTACATATTAAACTAAAAATCAAACATTGATGGCGTGTCAAACCAACAAAAATAAATTCCTACTCTAGAACACTTAAGCGAGTAAAGTGGAGAATATGGTCGAACCACAGAGACCAATGTAGTAATTATTTATTTGTGTGAAATTAAAATTAAAAATAAATAAATATAAATATAAATATAAAAAATTGATTTGGGGATAATTAAATTTAAAACACAAAATCACGTAGAAAGAAATTAAAAATAAAGATTGAAAATAATATAAAGAAAAGCCTAGCCAAGGTACTTTCCCGTTTGATATGGTAATTCGATCATAGACTCAAAAATATAAATTTCGTTCATTCTTATGGACACAGTTATAGCAGACAGTGAACAACACATATCAATCAATCCATTCGTAATTATTCGATAACCCCGAGTAAAGCTCCGCAGATTATTACTCTAACCAATTAGACTATTCTTGTTGGGACCCGATCCAGAAACCGGATCCCAACCAGAGAACGGAAACGAATACGATATGAAAGCAAATCGAATCAAGGAACACAAGGCGGAAGAAAACTCATATACGAATCAATTGTCAAATCGGATAAATCAAATCCGAAGGCGAATCGAATAACACAAAGCGGAAGCAACAAATCGATTAACAGATTCGCGAAGCAACGACAGATTCGCGAAGCAACGACACAAAGCGGAACAAAATCAATTTCCGACATCCGTGAACAAATATTTTAGGAATCACTGTCACGTTGGAAACCTTATACTTAAACTGTCCAAAATCTGGTATAATTTTTTTTTCCTTTTTTTTCTCTCTCTTCTCATTCCTCAACCCAAATACATTCACATACAATCGCACTATCCAATGCCCAATACACGTTCATTCATATTTTTCCATATACAAATCATGCTTATATCTCAGTTGAACATACAAAATTTATATAACATATCCATGTGCAATACCATAACCCAGTAGCCTCATCAAAATCTCATAATTCACTTACGATTTACACCATTTCATAAATCAAAGCTTTATACAAATCATAGTGGCATTTTCAAGCCTTATACCTTACCCATAACCCTAAACTAAAGTACACAATACACAACAATTCTAGACTTCTCAGCAATCATCTCACTTAACAATAATACAATATAAACATGCAAACAGAAATCTTCATTTTCTTTCACCCGATCTTCTTCTCATCACCTGTGGATAGGAATGAAGGGGGGGGTGAGCTTATAGCTCGTGGGTAACAGTTTATAACAAATAAATAAGCAAAACATTTTTAAAATGCTTTTCTTTTCTTTTCTTGCAGAAACTTTGTTTAAAACCCATAGTGCACATTTTCAAAAGTTCTTTTCTCGCAGTGATCGAAATCACAATTTCCAAAACATGAATGCATCAATCATAACACTTCACAATGCAAATGCACACATAACGGCTCGAGAGTCCCGTAAACACAACGAATAAACCGAAGTTTATCGTAAACACAACGAGTCTGATTTCTCAGGATCTCGTGGCCTCAAGCGGGCAAATGGAGCAAAGCTTAAACGTCGACGTGCACGTGACTAACGAAACGTTCCTCTCTCGCCCAAACACAAGCACATAATCATGCTTAAATCAATTATCGAATGCTCTTTTCCAAATATACAAAATGCCATGAAATTTTTGAGGCATAACACAAATGTATTTTGCAATTCATCAAAAGTTCATGTATTGAATCAAAAATGATTTTTCAAATCATTCATACAATGATGCAACATTTATGATGCAATTGAAATCAGAAAATCTCTTTGTTTAAAGAAAGCAGTAGTGGTTTATAAATCTATTATAAACAGGTACCCATCTCATTTCCATGCTTGAAGCTTGTGCAATGCTTCAATTTGACTATTGCGTCTTTCTTTCTTTCAATTGAAAATTCCCTACACCAATTTCCCACGAATTCAATCTCATAAATAACATAATCCTTAATATTGAACTTAGAAAACACTAATTCCACACATAAACAAGCCATCTAAATCACCAATTTTCAAAAACCCCAATTCATAAAATTGGGCATAACCCTAATTAATTTCCATCCAAAATTAAACCCATAATACTTAGCAATCACCAAAATTCTCCACAAACTTATACCATTTTCCATAATTCTAAACCAAAACTTCAAGAGAAACTCAAATCTTAAAAATTGCTCTTACCTCATTTCTCCTCTATTTTCGAATTTCTTGGTTCAAGGTGAAGCTCTCTTCATCTTCCACCTTTTTCTCTCTTGGAATGACATCAAAATCTCTCTTCAAGTGGTAGAGAAATATAGCCCTAGCTTTCTCCCCTTTTTCTCCACCGAAGCTTGCTCTCCCTTCTCTCTTCTCTCTTATTCTCTTATTCTTTCTTTCCTTCTTTTCTCTTAAGTGTCGTGGGTTTCTTCTTAAAATGACAGCCCACTTGCTTTTATAGTGCCATGTCATTAAATGACTTAAAATTGACCCATTTGCCCTTACTCATAAGCCTAAAACTTAACTCTTTAAGTAAACTTCCAAAATTACCCCTTCCTTTTTGCCTTAAAAACTTTATAGAAATGTCCCTCTATGTCTTACTAATCCATCGCTTCAAGAATCAGATCGTTTGGAGCTCTATAACTCAAGATATCTCCAAAATACTGAAGTTTGTTCTTCAGACCCGAGGCTGAACACTACACCTAACTTCCGACCTGCATTTGGAAGTCTTAAAGGCTAAATTATAGCTCGGCTCCTTATAAAATTTGTAGCCCCATATCTCTATTTTAATTAACAACAAGAATCAACTCAATCCGAGCTCTAGTGATCAAGATATAGCCAAAATACTGAACACTGTTCAGCCACTACAACACCGAGACTGAACACTACACTGAACTTCCGACCTGCATTTGGAAGTCTTAGAGGATAAATTATAGCTCGGCTCCTTCATAAAATTTGTAGCCCCATGTCTCTATTTTAATTTGAAAAAAGAATCAGATCGATCGGAGCTCTACCGATCGAGATATCTCTAAAATATTGAACACTATTAGGACCTTTTCCACAGGTCAGCTCACTTAGATCAGGTCGATCTTTTTCTCCTTTTAATGATAAAACCAATAAATCTAGTATGGAAAGATAGAAAAATGTCTTAGGAATCCAACGCTTCAAAAATCGGATCAATCAGATGTCGGACGAAAAAGTTATGGCCAAAACAAGGAAGAGAGGTCGGTCGGCTGAAGATCGATTGCAAAGGTCGCACAGCAGGTCGGCCCGCCCATGCGCGCATGGGCGGTCGGTGCCGACCGGGCGTGCGCGCGAGCGGTCGCTGCCGAGCGATCGGCCACACGATCCGACCTCTAAACTTCAAACCCTCATAACTTTTGACTCCGAGCTCCAATCAGTCGCAGTTTGTTTCGTTAGAAAGGTAAGAGACAGATCTACCATTTTCAAGAAGGACTCAAAGGCAAGCTCGGACACTAAAGGAATCAAAAGTTTTCTACAAGGTGACCGATCGATAAACTCCTCAACAGTACCAAAACTTGTAAACATTATAACTTTTGATCCAGAACTCCAAATTTGACAAACTCGGTGTCTATAGAAAGGTAAAAGAACCCTCTACAACTTTCATTAAGGCCTTAAACATCAGATCGACCTCTAAATAGGTCAACAATTCCACATAAAGTGACTGGTCGATCAACTTCACACTAAGCAACATCAAAATTTCTAACAATCATAACTTTCTACTCCCTTGTCCAATATTTTCGTGCTTTATATCAATGGAAAGATAAAAACAAGCTCTACAATGTTCATGAAGAACTCCAAAACAACTTCAACCTCTATCTAAGTCAATGTTTCAATCAAAGTTTCTTCCCTGATAGCAATCACCTAAGCAATATCCAAATTTCACATTATCATATCTTTCAACCTCCACAACCAATAATCGCATATTATACATCATTTTAAAGCTATTCAAATTCTATATAACTTTCATGTAGACCATTTACTCCAATTCAAGCCACATCAGTACGGAAATCGCCTCAAAACACAACATATACAATCATACACTTAAAGCATTTTCCAAAATCAAAGCAAAATATACTTAACTTTCAAAGATCATAACTTTCAATCCCGATATCGAAAAATAGCATACTTTATGGCTACGAAAAGCTCTCAACATAAGTTAAAATTTCATGAAAATCATTTCCTCAAATTCTGCCTAAATCAAAAAGTCAACTTTCAAATCAAACTTTGTATTTTCTTCAAAATATAACACTTTCACTAATTATTTCTTGCTTTTCAACTTCTGTTGGATAATGTTTCCTTTTTGATTCCTCAGTAATTTATCAGTCTTCCATTCGAAGAACTCCTGCAATAAATTTCTCAATCAACTAGTTCATTTTGACTTTCATAACTCATACTACTCTACTCAAATTTCAAAGTCATCAAAATCAATCACTTCATTTCTCATCAATCTCCTTTAAGCACAATAACATCTATAACACAATTCATATCCGTAAACACTCATTGAATTCATTTTAATATTCCTAATTTCTACCAAAAATTTGGGGTCCAACAATTCTCAAGTAAAGCTCAACAGAATATAATCTATGGCAGCCGTAGGCTCTAATGAACCCATGTCTTAGTCAACAGAATCCGAAAAGTCGCAATCTATTTAGACTAAATTATTTAATCTCATTAATTTCTTAATTGAAATTAATTCGCCACTTCGATAGACAGCAATCACGGATAACTAATCTATTCGACAATTTATTACCAAGTCAATCAATTAACAGGCCTCATTAATCAACAAACTCTACAATAATAAATCGATTAAAACACGGAGATTAAATAAACATAAGAGATAAAAGAAAACAATTAAATCAAAGGAGTCTCACGAACTACATTAATCAAACATAAAGTACCTTGTCTAGTGCTAAAAGATTAACCACACATAACTATATTAAAAGGTAAAATTGATTGAGAAGATCGTCCCTCCTAAAATTTATGTTGTCGTCACCTTCTTTGAGAATTCTAAATCACGTTCTTTTTTTTCTCTTTCAAGTGTTATCCCTCTTTTCTTTCTTTTTTTTCCAAAAGCCTCCACTTTCTTATAAAAACACGTCTACCTCTCATTGTAAGTCTAGGTCTTCCTTTTATCAAAAGTTGCCGCCGTCAATCTCCTTAGTGAGTCCCAATCAGTCCCACTTTCTCTAGGTTTTCTTTCTTTCATTAAATAAAGTGCCCCCCCCCCCCCCTTTAGTGGTCTAAAATTTTTCCTTTTTAATGAACAAAGTAGGGCCCAATTAAATATCAAAATAAGACTTCAATGGCTTCAACATAACTTGACTTCGTCAGCAAAGAGGGCTGTGTTATTGAGGCCCAAATCCCAAGGTAATCAAGTCAAAATTTGTAGGTAGTAATCTACCAGCACTGTGTTACCTTCAACATGGTCATGTTGAAATCCTCTTCAGTTCCAGATTAGCCAATTTCACTCCAAATTGCATCACTTTGGTATTTCATCACCTAGAACATACAAAGACACGAATTACCATAGAAACACTAACAAAACATCACAAAAGTCTACCTAAAGAACATAAAACACAAAGAATTAACATGACAAAATGTAATTATCAAAACTCCCCACACTTGAATAATACTTGCCCTTAAGTATTCAATCAACTCAAATTATCAAGACAGTTCAACATCTTATCACAATTCTTTCAACTACACTCATCACTTCTCAAGTTAATGTATGCAATCTTGAATTAAACAAACAAACCCATGAAGGTTGATCACCTAATTAAATAGGAATGTTAACCGCTTCAGGAATGCCCAAGTAAAAAGTAATAGCATCCATACCCTCGCAATGTTTCACTCATTATCTCATGTGAAATTTAGGTGTTGGTGTTTCCCTCAAAATCCAGCACAAATTTGTTCTTTCCATAGGACTGACACAAATTCACATCTCTACCACTAGCTTAGGTTTAATACCCACACTAGTCAACTAGGTCTTTTAATGGGTTGTAATGGGGCTTGTTGGTTACCAAAGAAATTGAGTTGAGAAGAGAAAAGAAATGTACCAAGTAGACACATTCCAACATCGTCAATTTTTTTTCAACACAAATAAAAAGATTAAACCATTAAGTTCATTCAAGTATACCACATCGCAAATCCATCATTCACTTAACTTCAACTATAATAATGAAGTTGAACCAAGGCTGCTGAAACTACTTCCCATGCATTTCCTCTTTTTTTTTCTATTTTTTCTACTTTTTTGCTTTCTTTTCATTTTTTCTTTTTTTTCAATTTTTTTTCGAAACTAACACCAACAAATGCATTTCAGCCAGCTATGATTTTCTCTCATTTTTTTCAATAAAGCACAATTAAGCGAACAATTCAGATATATCCCAAAGTGACTAAACATTGGTATACAAGATATGTAATTACATATGCTACTTGGTAATTCTTCTCAACTAGGTGCAAAAGTCGAGGTTTGAGAGAAGAAGTCACAGGTTAAAATCGGTATGTTAAAACAAAGAAAAGGTCTAGGCTCAAAGGGGTTGAACTAGGATATAAAATTTTTGGGTTGGATTTTGAAAGAAAATGGATAGAAAAGGGGTTGCACAAACAATGTCTTAGCTTCATTCCAATGTACTAAATGTGGTTTTGAACAGAACTTATGTCAGTTTCTAGCAGGGGACAAATGTGTGCTCTCTTCGAAAGAAAACTAGAGTGCGTGTAAGGTTGCACTCTCTATCATATGTCTCAAAAATCTCACAGTGTGTTTAGTGTGGATGTATGCCTATTACTCTCTAAAGACGCAAGCAACTGAAGCAATCTGTTTAATTCCAATACACACACTAACTCAAGTCATGACAAGACAGGATCAAGAAAATTTCAATTAGGCCAAAGTATCTAATAATTCAAGTTTCCTGAACAAAGAAGGCAAGATTGTCTATAAAACATGTTTAAAAGCAATTAAATTCAATTTTTCCAGAATGGGGATTTCCAAAACATTTCACATGATGCATATATGCACAAATTAACCTAAAACAGTAATAAACACTACATTAAAAACAAAATGGTAAAACAACAAATTCTAGTAAAACAATTAAACAATAAACATAAAACACAAACGAACAATTACGCAAATAAAACAAACAAAGCTAAACAAGTGAAACTTTCCCCTCCCCACACTTTAGACTAAACATTGTCCTCAATGTTAGCAAATGAAAGACAAGAGCAGTAAAAAGTAAAGGGTTTTAAAAAAGTTTCTCTAAGTGATGCGTGAAGGTGACGGTGGATATGGTGGATCGCTATAACCATTACACTTGAACCAGTGGGCGATGTTGCGCTCAATCTTGGTGACTTGAGATTGTAACATGTTGAGAAAACTTTCCAAAGTGCCTTGTCGACGCTCCAACCGCCCCATTTGTTCCACAAGTATCATGGATGGAGCTCGAGATGACCCGGCTGTCTCTACATCCGATGGTTGGATCACGAACTCTCCATCAGCTAACGCACGAGTAACTTGCATCTTACAAAGAGCAATCATATCCAAGGCATGGACTGTTGGTCCCGGGGTTAATAGATGATAACAACAAAGATCAAAGTCACACAATTTGACAACAAGCAACTAAAAAAAATTGATTAGCAACACAAACAAACGAAAACTTAAACACTAGTCCCCGGCAATGGCGTCAAAATTTTGATGGCGTGTCAAACCAGAAAAAATAAATTCCTACTCTAGAACACTTAAGCAAGTAAAGTGGTGAATAGGGTTGAACCACAGAGACCAATGTAACAATTATTTATTTGTGTGAAATCAAAAATAAAAATAAATAAATAAAAATATAAAAAGAATTGATTTGGGGACGATTAAATTTAAAACACGAAATCACACAGAAAGAAATTAAAAATAAAGATTGAAAATAATATAAAGAAAAACCTAGCCAAGGTACTCTCCCGTTTGATACTGTAATTCGATCATAGACTCAAAAATATAAATTTTGTTCATTCTTATGGACAAAGTTATAGCATACAGTGAACAACACATATCAACCAATCCATTCGTAATTATTCGATAACCCCAAGTAAAGCTCCGCAGATTATTACTTTAACCAATTAGACTATTCCCGAGTAAAGCTTCGTAAAATATAATATATGGCAGTCGTAGGCTCTAATGGACCCTTGTCTTAGTCAATAGAATCCGAAAAGCCGCAATCTATTTAGACTAAATTATTTAATATCATTAATTTCTTAATTGAAATTAATTTTCCACTTCGATAGACAGCAATTACGGATTAACTAATCTATTTGGCAATTTATTACCAAATCTATCAATTAACAGGCCTCATTAATCAACAAACTTGACAATAATAAATCAATTAAAGTGCGGAGATTAAATAAACATAAGAGATAAACGAAAACAATTAAATCAAAGGAGTCTCATGAACTGCATGAATCAAACGTAAAGTACCTTGTCTAGTGCTAAAAGATTAGTCACACATAACTATATTAAAAGGTAAAACTGATTGAGAAGATCGTCCCTCCTTAAATTTCTATTGTCGTCACCTTCTTTGAGAATTCTAAATCACGTTATTTCTTTGCTCTTTCAAGTGTTGTCCCTCTTTTTTTTTCTTTTTTTCCAAAAGTTTCCACTTTCTTGTAAAAACACGTCTACCTCTCATTGTAAGTCTAGGTCTTCCTTTTGTCAAAAGTTGCCACTGTCAATCTCCTTAGTGAGTCCAAATCAGTCCCACTTTCTCTAGGCTTTCTTTCTTTCATTAAATGAAGTGGGACCCCTCTAATGGTATAAAATTTTTCCTTTTTAATGAACAAAGTGGGGCCCAGTTAAATGTCAAAATAAGACTTCAATGGCTTCAACATAACTTGACTTTGTCAGCAAAGAGGGTTGTGTTATTGAGGCCCAAATCCCAAGGTAATCAAATCAAAATTTGCAGGTAGCAATCTGCCAGCACTGTGTTACCTTCAACATGGTCATGTTGAAATCCTCTTCAATTCCAGATTAGCCAATTTCACCCCAAATTGCATTACTTTGGTATTTCATCACCTAGAACATACAAAGACACGAATTACCATAAAAACACTAGCAAAACATCACAAAAGCCTACCAAAAGAACATAAAACACAAAGAATTAACATGACAAAATGCAAGTTATCAAACATCATTTTCTTAGAGATCATGTTTTAGAAAGAACCATTGATCTTTTTCATATTAAACTAAAAATCAAGTGGTGGATATCTTTATTAAACCACTCTCTGAAGATATATTTTGTGTGTTAAGACAAGAGCTTGGTATGTGCAGATTAACTAATATTATTTTTGTATGAAGATTCCATGTTATTTCTCTTTGTAGATATTAGTAGTCTCTTTTTAATATGTTCTTTTATGGCAGGACTCTCTTAGTTTTAAAGGCCCCTATCAATTGAGAAGGCTCCTCTTAGCTTAATAAGGAAGAATATACGTGTCTTAAAAAGGTAATTTTTTTAGCGTTGTTTTAGCTTTTAAGAAACATGCGTGCCCCCTAACAACTTTTCTGTATATGACTGACATAAGATATCTAGATGATCACACTTCCTTTATTAGCATGTACACCTACTCATCCTCATATGAAATCAATGCCCAGAATCATTTTGCAAATTTCTTTACTCTACTCATCTTTGTCATTCTCAGAAGCTCCTTTCTCTCTACACCCTAACTCTCTGTCTCCTCTCTAATCTTCTAAACCTTACCAAGCTTACTTACAATGGAATGAACAAAATCAAAAGGACAAAAGAAAACCTTGGAATCCACTTCTAGCTATGACAAAACTCTCCGCCATGAGCAAACTTTGGTTTTTTAGTCTTCTTCTCTGTCACCAATAGTAAATTCGTTAAATGCTCTTACTGAACCTGTTTCTATTTCGTCCAAGCCTCAAGTTTCAGAAAACCCATTCAAGAGATTCTACTGGAGAGAAAAAGACAAATTTTGGCTATACTATCTTTAGAATCAGGCTCTAATTCATCCACCAAGCATAAACAATAATATGTTTTTGACTTTGGTGAAGAAGAAGAAGAAGAAAAAGATGAAGAAAAATCTTTAAATGAGGGGGAGCTAGCAAGAAAAATAAGGTTCCACTCTCTTTCATTCTCCCTACCCATTCTTACTCTACGTAGATTCTCTTCCAAAACTTCTAGACCACCATCCACTACTCCTTAACCCAATTACAAAGATAAGAAAGTGCCTGAAGTGCATTAGATTGTAAATGATGATGTTCTAGATGAAGAACTGACTCTGTTAATAAGATGACCACGGACCATAATAAGCATTGCAAAACAAGTTGAGAAAATTTTTAAGCATAAAGGAACCCCTGAGGTTGAAAAGAAAGAAGAAAAAGAATCTCGAAAGAGAAAGAGAAGAAATAAGAAAAGGTAAAGCACCTATGGTGGAAGAAAAAATTGAGGAACCCCTTGTTAAGGATGAGTCACTTTATGAAGAAGCTCTATTTTAAGAAATCCCTGAAGCAAAAAGGTCAAAACTGAAGAAACAAAAGCAAGGAGAGTCTTCAACATTGGTTAAATTGTTTCAATCAATGGAAACTAAAGCAAGATACAAAGTGCATTACAAGAAGCGCAAGGTGGTTACAAGACATATTTTTCCTCCTCTCTTGTTTGATGAAATTGGTATTCCCATCTCCTCTCATTTACTTACTGTTAGTTTGGAAAATAATTTGAACTTGAATGAGACAGTGTGTGATGGCTTAGTTAGATGTTTTTACACACACATAATAAAAGAAGAAATTGATGGAAAGCTGGAAATAATCTCTTGGGTAGTTGAATGTGAGACCTTGATTATGGAGTAAATTGTGGAGAACATTCTGAGTGTAATTCTTATAGGTAGGACTGACCTTCCCTGTCATAAGTGGGATATTGCTGACATTGATCTGGGAGAGGCTGTGTGCTTTATATGTCTTCATATTGAGAATGCCTATGAAGGGAGACCTTGGTATAGACACTTGGACCTACTATCAAGATGCCCTGCATCCATATTGGCTACTTAAATTTTTCTAAGGAGTAGCTCAGTAGAAAGATGCAGTTTCCTGGATACGTATGTGGTCTACAATCTTTTAAAGGGTAATAAGATGAACCTCGCAGCAATGATTCTGAAGTTTATGGTGGACAAGGGAAGTCCCAAGAATACAACTGGTGGTCTATTAGATAGGATGTTTTTAACCAAAATTTTTGCCTATTATGAAGTGTCTTTTGACAATCTGGATTGGTATAAACCTAGAAAGTTCCATTTCTCCATTCCCTATCAATTTAGATACAAGTTGAAAGACAATGTGTGGGTGAAGAAAAAACTGAAAGAGCAACATACCCTTTGGGTCCTGTCCCACAAAACTAACCCTTGCGACACTCTAGGGCACCAATGATCTGATCCTTCAACAATTGAAGGAAATTCTTTCCAACTAAGATCAAAAGTGTTGACAAATTGACAGCCTGCAAAGAAATAATAATCCTGGACATGCAAATTCTTTTTAGAAAAATTCTTGATTCTCTTAATTAACTTTGTTACTATTTTTACTTGGATTTTTTTGTTACATACTCGTGAAAAATCTTACGGCTTAATTTCATTTCCTCCTTTTTTTTGATAATGACAAATAGAGAGAATAATTAATTATATAATTTGCATTTGTGATATATATATATATGATATATTATGCTAACTACTACAAAAATTTTGTTGAACTTGTGAAGTTTAAATCTGTGATATGAATAAATGATAGGCTCCTGTCATAAGAAAGGATCCTTCTAGTCATGACTGTGAGTAAGAACATATATAGTTTACAGGTATCTTTTGAAATCCTTTATTATTTTTAAAATTTGAAAATATATCTATTATTGCTTTTCATCATCAAAAGCGGGAGATTATTAGCTCTAGGTTTATTACTAATGATTTTGATGATAACTATATAATATTTCAAAATTCAAATCAGAGTTATTTCCTCTTATTGGAAAAGACATGATTCTTAAAAGGAAATAAAATCATAGGAAAAATGTCTTCTTTCTTGCAGGATTTCTTTTTAATGAAATTACTTTATTAGAAATGATTCCATAACATCCATAATGATCTTACTAATTCAAAAAATTAGCTTAGAAATTCTTGACAAAGCTTTTCTCTTAACGTCTGAATATTTAAAAGATTCTAGCACAAATGATTTGAAAGATTTGTTAGATGCAAAGTCAACTTAGAATTAAAATGAAGCAATGACTAGTTGAAGAAATGTCTACTTAAAGGAAGAGCCATTGCATTTGCGAAACATACACTAACTTACGAAATACTTCAGTAGCATCAATATTCTTAAAAGTCTTATCTATATCAAACTCTTTGTGCCTTAGATAGTGAAATCCCTCTATTGAGAGAGATTGTTAAACCCTTTATATACTTTTGTTGAGAGCTTGTAGATATTTGTTAAATACTACAAGTGTAGAAGGTTGAAAAACCTTAAAAAATATGTACTTGTGAGCTTGAAGAGGCTCATGAAAATTTACTAATTGGATTTTATAATGAAATATTCAAGTTGAATACTTGGGGACTAGACGTAGGCTTCGTTATTAACTGAACCAGTATCAATCAACTGTGTCACTCTCTCTCTTAATTTTTAAATTTTCACATTACAATGTTTGTGTTTTTAACTTGCAAAAGGCTCCTTTACTTTTAATATCGCAAGAGGCTCCTTTAGTTTTCAACGTTAACATGATCCTTTTGAAAGTTGATAGCACCTAGACTTATTTTATTTAGCAAGATCTTATTGAATTGAAAATACCTTGAAATTTTTTTTACATATAATTTACCCCTTTTACATATGTTTGTTTTATCATAATGATTTAGGAGAGTTTGCAAAAGAAAACTATTTCTTCAGTTCAACGAGTATAGAATACCATAACACTTGCACAATTTTGGAGCTGTACAAGGCTTCTCAGTATGCCATATATAACGAAGAACCTATTCTTAATAAAATAAAGGATTGAACAAACTCTTTCTTGAAGCAAGAGTTAGTTAACGGAACAATTTTAGACAAAAAGTTACAAGAATAGGTAAATTAAAAAATATATTGCTTCAACAGTTTATAACTTCCTCATCATAATCTATTATTTTTCATCAATGGGGTTTCAGGTTGGACATGCTTTAAAATGTGTCACTCTGCCCCAACCATACTATTCCTCATTGTAGTTCGCAAAAGTTCCTTGCTCCCTATAATATCTATCCTCCATTATTGTTCTTTCAATTTCGTCTTGACATCTAGCTGTTTAGATGTCTCATTTCTCATTCTAAGATGACTTGTTGTGTCTCTACTTTACACCCCAAACTTCTTTCTCTTTTTTCCCCTTAAAAAAAAAACAAAAGATAGTGAAAAAGCCTTAGGCTAAAGAACTAAACTAATCGCCTCCCTAGAAATGGTGCCAAAAACTTGATATGGGCTTTTTTGATGTATGTAAGTCTTAATAATTAACTTAGATAATCTGCAAGCACACAGTTCATTCATGTAGTACCTAAGGTGTCAATCCGACCAGGAGAGATAATCTAATCTTAAAATTTAAGGCCAGAACAATTCGTAAAATTCAAAATGTAATGGAACTAAAATGAGCATTCAATTTAATCATGAAAAACAATTCAAGAATCAATCAAGAAAATATTAACAATTTAGCAGTTGCAACACACACTCAAGAATCAATCTAAAGGAATTACCAATTGAGATAAAAGGAAATTTACCTATCTTTAACACTAACTGAATTGATTATGAATTACTGAATTATTGGTTCTAGATGATCCTAGGGTTGATTACTCTCTCTCGAGTGATAACCATTGCCCCTAATTTATAAACCCTAATAAAATTATAGAAGTTACAATTTCTCAATTAACAACCTATCCAAAACACTAATTAGATATGAAGTTGTCTAATAAACTATCGAAAACCTATACAAGATCTCTCTTCGCACAATTTACTGATTTGATTTAATTCTTGTTATATTAAATCACCTAATTCTTGTTAGCCCAATTTAATTATTTTTTTACTCGACTCACCCTCTTAGTTTATTATCGAATTATGCACGTCCAGAATTAAATCACAATAAATCCAAATAGCATATAAAGAATCAGATTTCATTAAATCAAAGATAAAACCTCGAAGGTGAGTTTAGAACATCATCAATATCCACAAATCCTATCATCACCTGCCATTCCAATTCTATACAATAATAAAACTGAAAATAACAGGAAATATGAAATTGAATAGACAACAGGAGGCAACAATGTCGAGAAACTCCTGATTTGGGAAGTACATCGAGTCAGTTTCTTCTCCTTTTCTCTCTTCCTTCTTCTCATTCTCTATCTCCTGATAATTCTCTCTAGGGTTTCTCTAAAAGTGGCTGATGAAAAAGCTTTTTTTTGTCTCTTTGTCTTATTCTTTAAATACCTTTTGTGTTCTGAGTAGCCCTAGGGTTTTTTTTGTGGTCCAAAAGGTTCCAAAGAATTCCTCAAAACTTGACATTTTTTAGTATCTGTGCGTCTGCCCGACGGAAGCCACGATTATAGGCCACATTCAAGCCTTCTGTCATAATCGTGGCAATTAAGCCACGATCGTGGGCCATGTCTTGAGTTTCTGTCACAATCGTGGCATATCATGGTCCAACTCTAGTGCTTCTGTCACGATCGTGGACTATTATTTCAGCCTGAATGTCTCTGAAACTTCTTCGTTCTTCAATATTGACCCTGAAACACTAACAAACACATCAAGGTACCTGAAAAACATAATATTTAAACTCAAAAGCTTGTATTAATCCATAAAACACAAATAATTAACAAACTACCACAATTCTAGCCTAAACACATATTAAATGATCGGATTAATGGATAAACACATATCAAACTATGCCTTAAAATATGATACAATTTATACTTATCATGTAATCAGCCTAGGCATCGTTCTAATGAGTTCCCTCAGTGGTAAGTAGTTGTTAATGTTGTTAATAAAGATGATGAGGAAGATTGGAAGTGTTTTGTTGCCCTGATGGAGATTTTGATGACGAGTATGAAGAGGAGGCCAAACTGAGTTTTGTGGTAAGGAGGATGATTTTGGCACCAAAGCATGAAATAAATAATCAGAGGCACCACCTCTTTCGCACCAAGTGCACTATTAATAACCATATTTTTTAATGTTATTATTGATAGTGAAAGTTGTAAGAATATTATTGATAGAACGACTGTAGAGATTCTACAGTTACGTACGGAAAAACATCCAAGCCCCTATTCTATAGGTTGGATCAAACCAACAACCCTTATTCAAGTCACTGAGCATTGTAAGATTCCTTTTTCTATAAGGAAATATAAAGATGAAATTTATTGTGATATTATTGATATGGAATCTTATCATTTGTTATTCGGGAGGCTTGACAGTACGATGTTGATGCCCAACATTCTGAAGAGAAAATATTTATAAGCTTGAGAAGGAGGGCCAGATATTTACACTGTTGCCTCTTAAAAGGGGACAATCTAAGTAGGTGGTGGACAAGGCCTTTATTACTATTACTCGGTTTGTACAAGAAATAACTACTAAGATTCAAGAGACGAAGGAAGTGCATGCTTTAATTATGAAACCACTTTCTTTGGTAAATGTGGGATAAATAAAGGAAGGTGAGTATCCTGATGCTATCAAGGCTTTATTGGGGGAATTTAAGGAAATAATGCCAGAAGATTTGCCAAATAAATTGTCTACATAAACACCATATTGATTTGATTCTAGGAACCAATTTGCCTAACCTTCCTCACTATTGGATGAGTCCTAAAGGGAGTGGGCTTAAAGGACAAAATAGAGGAACTGTTGCAAAAGGGAATATCCAAGAAAGCATGAGTTTATGTGCCATTCTAGTGTTACTAACACCAACGAAGGATGGAACTTGGTGAATATGTATGGATAATAGAGCCATCAACAAAATTACTATAGGTTATAAATTTCTCATTCTAAGAATGGATGACATGTTTGACTAACTACACAGAGCAATCATTTTTAACAAAATTGATTTGCTTAGTGGCTACCAGCATATTCGAATTTGGCTTGGTAATGAGTGGAAGACAACTTTTAAGACAAAGGAATGGTTGTATGAGTGGTTTGTATTGCCGTTTGAACTATCTATTATGTCTAACACTTTCATGAGACTAATGAACCAGGCATTAAAACCTTTAATTGGAAGATTCATGATAGTATATTTTGATGATATTTTGATTTATAGTCAGAATGAAATAGAGCATCTTCAGCATTTGAGAGAAGTACTCATGGTGTTGTTGGAGAATAAGTTATATATAAATTTGAAGAAGTGTAGCTTTATGTAGCTCAAGTTGTTGTTTTAGGGTTTGTTGTCAATGGCGAATGGAACTGGGTAGATGAAACCAAGGTGAAAGCTATCAAGGAGTGGCTTACACACACAAAAAGTCACCGAGGTGAGGAGTTTTCATGGGCTCAACATTTGATCAACAAATTTCATTCGATCAATTGGGGGGTGTAATTGACCAAGAAAGTAGTTTTGTAGTATTGAAGGAGAAATTTTGTACTATTCCTATTCTAACACTGCCCAATTTTGAGAAATTGTTTGAAGTTGAACGTTATGCTACTGGGGTTGAAATTGGAGTGTATTATCTCAAGAATGGAGATCTTTGCTATACTTTAGTGAAATCTAAGTGATGCTAGACACAAATGGAGCACCTATGACAGGAGTTTTATCCTGTCGTGCGAGTTTTGAAAATATAGGAGTATTACTTAGTGGGTCGGGAATTTGAGTTGTATTTTCTTCATGAGGCTTTGAAATATATAAACAGTCAAAAGAGATCAACAATGACATGCATGCTTGGTGGTCTCAATATTTGCAGAAATTTCCTTTTTGGTTGAAACAAAAGTTGGGAGTTCAAAATAAGGTGGCAGATGCTTTTACTCGAAATGCAAATTTATTGCTAACTTTGGCTTCTAAGATCGTGGGATTTAAGGAGCTAAAAGAGTTGCATGCTAATGATAAGAACTTCCATGAAACATGGGCAAAGTGCAAGATGAACGACTAGACTGTAGATTTTCATATTCATGATGGCTATTTGATGCGAGCTAATCAAATTTGTGTTCCTTATTCATCTTTAAGGGAGAAAGTCATTACACTACAACAAATTAATACAATCCGCGAAGTTTTATTAATAAAACATCACGGATTGTAAAGAATTTTCGTGACGTTTTTAAAATGTCACGAAAAGTTTACATTTTTCGTGACATTTTATATAAACGTCACAAATGTATAACATTTTTGTGACGTTTTTTAATTAAAACGTCGTGAAATAAAAATGTGACGTTTTGTTGAACAAAATGTCGGGGTTGATTTGTTTCTTAATATTTAAAATTTCGCCAGTCGTGTTACTTTCCCACTTTCTTCTCTGACGTTTCTTCTTCGCTGGTTTTTCTTTAGTTTTCTTATTTCTCTGCTTTATGATGTCCACGAATCAGTTGATTCTCCAGACCAGCGTTTGGGGGTAATCAGCTGATTACCCCAAACAAAAATGTCAAGTTTGCCCCATCTCGCACTCGTCTCTCTCGTTTTCTCCATAATGGTCTTGGCGTTTTTCTCTCTACTCTTCGTAACCAGATGGAAATCATCCAAGTCAGGTTAGCGTCAACGAGATCTGGTCATCGCAATTGGGGTTTTGGAGATTAGGGATTCGGGGCGCAAGATTTCTTCTTATGGGTGCAATTCATTAGTTATCAGAG